>JAOXYL010000010.1:5216491-5241615 GCA_028564955.1 Terapon puta
CTTATGTAATTTATCTGCTTCATTCTGAATGTTTCACTTAACGGTTCTGTTTGATGGTCTTAATAATTTGCTCATTTTCTCATGCCACATTAAGATTATTAGCGTTCATAGTTATTATTACATTTCCTAACCTGAGAGGTCCCTGCATGGTAATGATCTTATCTAATGGTACATACAGGTTGAGACATCGGGCCATTGTTTTCCAATTAGACGTAAATGCTTTTATATTGACGTCTTACACAAGGAAACACGCACCAGTCTCCTTCAGGTGGCTGCATGTCGAGGTGTGACCACGCTGAAGCATCTGCTGACGCCACGATGCAGAGGATGCTTTACAAAGACTCCACTTCCAAACCAGATGAGCTGCCACATTTTCTTGCCCGAATGCTTCTTTTATCCCCCATCACTGCCTTTATTATTTCATTTGTGCCTAACTGTCTGTAAAAGCACTTTGCAAACGAAGGGCTACATAAATAAAGCTTATCATCGCGGCGCTTTATGTTGGAACTGTGTGTTTCTGCGTCCCCGCCGCCCTCTTCACTGTCTTAATCAAACGTTTAAAGGATAACACAAGGCCCGGTCTGAATCACAATCACTTCATTTGCCAAGCGTAGGAAAGAGAGAGCAAATTGCCTCATGAGCATAAGGTGCGGCTATTTTGACAAACCTGCTATTTCACGAGAGTGGTGACACATATTATGCGATGGGGACAGGAAATTTTCTAATAAGGTAGCAGGAAGTGCTGCAAATGGCAGCAAGCGACAGTGATTTGGGTCTTGACCTGGACATGTAAAATAGAAAATGTGTTCACAGGAAAACAGCTTGAGAAAGATGCACGACTGAAAAATACAGATCGCTTAATGAACGTTTTCTTATCTCTGACCACGAGGGCCACACACATTCATATATATTAAATGAACTGAATGAGGATTACCACACATTTTAGACCTGAAATCCAGCGGTACAACCTTGAAAGCTGCCCGACCTTTAACCATCCTCTGTCACAGTTTTTTATACCTGACCCGATGTGAGGCCGAAAGAGGGATTTCGCTCCCTGTTTGTTTTTTTCCCCAACAAAATTAAACATTTGTATCTCAGTCTGCAGAAATGTCAGGGGGATTTATGTGGTCCCCGTTTTGTGCCGGTGGCCCATTTAATGCTACAGTGAACACCCCTCATAACCTGAAATGAAAGCACGGCTCTTTATGTAGGCAGCCATGTTCCCTGCCACTCAAACTGATATTGATATGAATCATATTTCTGGTCTGTCATACCGCACACTAAATAACAACAACAGAAAAAAAAGTGGTATGAAATGTTCAAAATATGTCCTTCACTTGTCACAAATGTAGTAGTGGAGTCTGTTGTGCCACATGATGGATACATTTGCCACAAGTAATACCTCTACTATAACTGTCTTTCCTTTAAATTTTTATAAAGAATCACTTTTATAATATCTTGAACCTATTGGCAGTCTTTATCTCCACACACAGCGTGAGTACTGATTATTTGGTGTCCTTCAGAGGTAAAAATCTCAAAAAGTCTACTAGCTGCCAGACGTGAAAACAAACCCTTGGCCTTGTCTCAATCTCATCGTGCTTAGGACTACCCAGATTCCTTTTAGCCTTTTTTCTCAGAATCCAGCGTATTAGTCTTTCCGTCAAGTGGCTGGACACTGTGACATCTGCCTGTTGGTTTTTCCCATTTGGATCTTCCTGTTATTTAGTCATCTCCACTTACACGTGTGGCGTTAAACATCCAGCAGTGATCTCTGTGATCTGAGTTTCAGGGTCTCGGGAGTGAACGCCGTGAGGTAAAGGTAGGGGGTTGAAAGAAATGATTTAAACAGCGCTTTCACTGAAGGTAAAGCGATACGCAGCGCTCTCGCCCACACAGGGTGCCTTCGCCGTTTGAGATCGCGCCTGCGGGTCATGATTTCCCTTCAGCGGCGACTACCCAGACCCCCCCCCCCTCCCCTCTGGCTCGGCTCTGTCCTGCACCGCTTCGATTAGGCTAATCAGGGCTGGGTTTAAATCTTTTCAGGAAATTGAATTAAACATTTGATGGTATCTTTCTCCTCCCCAAAGACATGTGGGAGCACGAGAATCTGTTCCATCACGTCCCCGCTTCTTCTCTGCCTTAAGGCCTCGAAAGCCAGGACTTTCTGATGAAACGACATGGGGGAAATATTTCCTCGATAAGAGAAGGGGATTTGTTAACCTGGCAAATCTGCCGCGGACAGAAAAGCTCTGAGCTCCGTCCAGTCGGCAAAAGACCCGCGATATCATTGACTCGGGCGAATCCGAAAGCGCCGCGACTCTTTAAACCACATCTGCTTTTCTGCCGAGTTATTTGTCTCGCTTACATTTTTGACATTGCGGTACCATTTAACAGAGGCTTATATTAAGGAGTAATGATTTTATGAAGCCAACGGGGACTGATAAGCAACACAAGCGCTGCCACCACGCCGCTCAGAGATGACTCAGAATACAGCAATTTAGTACTGCTTCAGGCTATGTCAAGGGGTTGCGGAGTGCTGCCATTTCAAAACGCATCTTAACACCGCAAACACGAATGCATCGGCGATGAGGCTTATTAAGTGCAATTTAGGTGTGTGCACTAATCAAGACTGAGCTCCAGCAGAACAAAGAAGTCATTTATTTCAAAGTAGAGGTGTTTTTTTTTTTTTATTATATGCGTAAAAAGGTTTAATATGATCGAGAAAAAAAAATGTAAGTGACATTTAAAGGACAGGCAATTATACCCGCCCACAGGACAGGAGAACATCGTCGTCATTCACACCAGTTTACCTTTTCATTCAGCGCATAATAACTTTGGCTGGAGTGCGTCAAACAAAGAAGCCGCAGCACCTCCACAAAGCGCGCTCAAAGGTGACTCATAATTTTTCACAAGATTATGAATAAAAACTGCGGCCTATGGAGGGATGACATGCCTGGCACACCTTCCCCAACCTAAAAAAGAAGAAGAAGAAGAAAAGCTTTTCACACCACAATGATGAGTGTATGAGTGAGAAAAACTGTAAATTGTAACATCTGAAATCACTGGGTCTAAATTTTGGCTCTCAAGATAATGCCTAATGTTCGAGTATTGTGGCTGTGGCTATTTAAGAGCGTCGAGGTATTGAGCAATCGCTGAATAATGTGGAACAACTACAGCTCTGCTTCTTTTCTCCACTCACTAGTAAGAAGGTACATTTGAAACAGCTGATCAATGAATCAGTCGATTTTTCCTTTTAGGCTCCAACAGAATGAGCCTAACCTAAAAGGTAGAGTATTACATATTTAAACCATCTATTTTGAGGCCCAATGCACACATACTAAGCCACTGTAAATACAATATATACATAGGATGCTATGTTGAATATTCGTATCCTTGCCCTACACAGGCAGACAGCAACAAAAGCAGTGAAGTTGAGAAAAAAGGGTTTAAAGTTTTCAGGCTGACCGACAAACTGTGTGACAGATAAAAGGATTGTAATGCTCTCATTTCATGCCTTTTAGCCTGATTATTTTACCCCGAGTATACTTTGCCATATAAGCACATAATACCTAAAAAAAAAAAAAAAAAATGCAGATACTTCACATCGCCTTTGGTTCACCCTCACAGAATGCAAGAAGAAAATGCTTTATCTACAAATATACTGTCCTCATTTAGCTTTCTTGCTCATTTTGTGAGAAGAACACAGATTCCACCTTGATGATTTAAGGGATGTTAGATAATTTTTCTTTTACTTTTAGCTGAGGTTAGCTGTTATTTGATGCAGCTCTCCTGCTCGGGTCGGCTGCTTGGCCGTCTTTCTGGAGCAAAGGGGGCACTAAGTTGCCATGGCAGCTTCCAGACTACCACACCAGATTGTGGTACCTGCAGCCTCAGCACCAACACAAAGACAGAGTGCAGTTACTTCAGCATGGCTCAGTGTTTAGATTTATCTTGTAAGTGAAAATGTTACACAAGAGAATCAATCATTTATGCTGCATTATAATGCCTGTATGGCTGAAGATACATCCGCAATGGTGGATTTTGGTCTTAACTTTGATCATATATTTTATTCTATGTTTAAGCTTTGCAGGCCTATTGCATTCAATTAATGAAATTGCATCGGTTATTAGTGGAATCTGTATAAATATGCTCGAAACTCTCATGCATAACACAGATTTTAGTATCTGCAGTTGTAGCCTTGAAGAAGCATTTTAGAGTGAGGAATATTTGCAAGAAGTCGACCGAGCGGCTCCGGAGCTCCGGCTCTGAAAAGGTGTAAAAGCAAAAGCGATCAACGAGCCAAAGATTCAGTTCACCTATTGTTGCTTCTCTGAAACGCCTCCATCATCATAAGGCCAACGCGCAGGCATGTCCGTGTTGTGCCGGCTCGGCTGTGCCTCCCACTTAAATGCACTCGATTTTCACAGAAGCAGAAACACGCCGCCGCCTAATTTAGACGGGCCTTTCAGCGGATCCGCTAGCCGAGTGTTGCAGGGCACCTTTCCACTGCCACGGCCATTACACCTCGCCATCATCAAGGACGAAGACGTAGAGCAAACTCAACATTACCGCGACCCTCAGCCGAAGTTCAGAAATAGACAGCGGAGATGTCAGGGCTGCTATTCTGAGCAAAGCTGTTTACGGTGGATGAACAGCTGACATGGCATTATGAGTTATTATGTTCGTTATCTCCGGCTCCCACTCTGTCATACACAGCGACCTGACCATCTTTTTAATAAAAACCCTCGCTTTCTTTCCTCTTTTTAGTGGAAGACACGTGCGAATCAAGAATCTCAGTTCCAAATTATTTTAAAAATGAGGTACGGGCTTAATTCCTTTTAAAAGCCTCACTATTCAGTGAGTTTTTTTTATATTCAAGGCTAAACAAATCTCGCATGCTTCGCTTCATGAGGCCATTCAAAGCTCCACTTGAAGCCATTCCAAACACGGACCACGCCAGAGACTTTGCCCAAAGTCGGGGCGAATTTATTTCAGCTTTTTCCGACAGAAGCTGCCGGGTTGCCAGTCAAAGAATTTCCTGGAGGATGTAGTATCTCTGAGGGGCCATTACTCCGAGGCAGAAAAAAAAAAAAAAAAAACTACCAAAAACCGCGACACAATTTCTCTGGAAGTTTTTCGGGGAAGCAATTCAGCGAACTGTGTGAAGTGAAAAAGCCGTCGCGAGTTAAAGGGGCAACTGTGAGCGCGAGTCAGGGAACTAGCGTGTTTAAAGGAGAGGCAGACGGACACAGGGGCGGGAAAAAAAAAAGGTAGCTTGTGCCAGCAGATGCAATCAATGGCTGACGGAGTACAGACAGAGGCGACGGAGGGAGGTTTTTCTCTCCCAAACAGCCTCTTGTCTCGGCTCTGCACCGTGAAAGCTTTATGATAACGTGAAGAGCGAGAGGAGCCGTGGCAGATAGGACATTTTTCACTGGAAACAGTAGATGCTGAGTGAATGAATTATACAGACGGACTGTAATAGGAGTGTGCTGCTGTACTGTATCTCCTCATTTCCTCTTTCTCTCTCTGTCTCTTCACACACATCAAACATACACCGTCTCTCTCTCTCTCTCTCTCTCTCTCTCTCTCTCTCTCTCTCTTTCTCTCTCTCACGCACATTCCTGTTACTATTATTATACCATCTATTACTTATTAAATGTATATCAGTGCTGCGGCTTTAATTAAATATGTGGCAGCGGTCTTGCTCCCTTTGACTCATATATTTCAGGTACTTAGCCACAAATGCTACAAATACTTAGAAGAGCGTTAATAGAGTGAATCCCTCAGTGAATTTTTTTGTATTTAAGCAGCAATGAGAGAAATAGCACTGTCCTTTAAAACCCCCTCTGTCACCTCAATGTATTCTGACAGTGAAATAGGGATGACTGTAGGCTTTAGTAGTCCTACATGGGTCCAACCCCTCGTCCAAAAAAAATGCGACCTTGTTTTGTACAAAGCGTGCGCCTCTGTGTGACTGTTTGCGCCTGTAGAGGGAGGTTTACTGTCCCTTTCACTGTATTGTTTTCTGAAGCGCGCTGCCATTAAGTGACAAATCAAACGTGGAAACCTCCTCTCAGTGTAAAACTCAAAGAGCTGGAGCTCCCTCTAGGGGGTGAGGGTGGGCACACACGCCGCCCTGGACTCCATCCCAGTGGGTTCACAGGATGTCAGCTCTTTTGAAGATTAAATTGTGACCTAAGCAGCTTTCTCCCTCTCTCTCTCTTTTTTTTTTTTTTTTTTTACCACCACATAACCTTTAAATGTTGAATTTATGCTTCATATAAAACAAAAAAATAGTGCCTTCTCTTTGGATGGCTGATCAGCAAGCAGATACACAAACTGGAAGTTGAACACTTATCAATATTAAGAACTAGTGTAACTTGTTTAACTTAGATGACACCAATTAGCATTTCTGAAAATAGAAATCTCTTTTTGAAAGCCGCAATCAAGACTTGACACTGGTGTTTGCCACATTATACATTTTAATAGTAATAAGCCTTGTGTGTTGCTCACTGACATCACAGTCGCACGATTCCAAACTACAGCATAAAAAATGCAGAATTATCATTTCGAACTCAATGCAGTTGTCAGCAATGTTATGTGGCCTGTCAGGATATATTGTAACTGTGCTTATATGTGGATGTGTGTGGGTGGAGGGATAACGAATTTCCAGGCTTTGTACGAGCATAGGAGGGGAGCTTACTGGTAATTTTGAGTGGGTGGGAGGAAGGCTTATAGGTGGGCGAGAAAGTAACCAGGTTTTATTTTGCAGAAGTAGCAAAGCAGACGATGTAGAGTCTCATACGGGCGTGTAGGATGGGTATAGCGCTTACTGGTAGTCCTGCAGTAGTGGTGCAGAGGGGCTGCTTTGCCTATTCGCAGCCCTCTCCTGCTGAATGAGAAGCTCCGTCTGTGAGTCCAAGTTGCTTCAGCCTGGCTATTACTCTTTTTCCCATCTTATTGAACTTAGACCTGTAGGTCGCCTCCATCTGAAGCTCCCTCTGGTGCCTGTGACAGAGCAATTTAACATTACTGATGGAAGAACCGAGGAATTAGAGGGAGAGCCCAGATTCTTCATGTCGTTATAAACCACTGAAAAACGCTATTAGTATGCTCCAATATAGAATATTGTTTAATACGATATTCCATAATCTGACTGTAGCCACATCATGTGATAATGTGTTCAAATATTATTAAATGTGTGAGAGTGTTTAAAGCATAAAAAGTAGGTATAATAGATTCCTAGAATTCCTAAGAACAAATGAAAATAAATTAAAATAAAATATAACTTTTTTAGAAACTATCATTATTTTTACTTAACTGCAGGTTCAAATTAAATCTATCTCTGCCACACTGTGAAATTCAGTAATTTATCAAAATAATGTGTCTGTCTAAAAAGGTTAAAACATTCAAAATAATAAAAATGTAACAAAATGTAACAAAAATAATGAAAAAGCATCAAGATTAAAAACATGAAATAATTCAATAATAATAATAGTTCAACAATAAAATATTTAAATACTTCTAGAGGAGCAGAAAACAATGCATTCCTGGGAGAATAAAAACAAAAAGTGTACAACAGATAAAATAATGCGTCTCTGAATATACATTCAGCATCTAGCAGTTACATTGAATTGCATCAGTATAACAGCATATATAACAATATGATGCACATGATAAATTTATGTGAGGACATAAACACGTGCATACATAAAATGTGAGTTCATACGCAGAGTGATGAGTTTCTGTTCAAACCTGAACCCACAACAAAACTTTGATTAACTTTCATAGACAAAAATCAAGTTCAAGTTCAGTCAAATTTCACTTCACTGTTATGAAAAAGCAGCAACGTGCTGTACGTTCCAGCTAACAGGAAGCTTTTGTTGGAAGGAACTCAATGTTCACCATTTGCACATTCATTAACCTCATGTTTGGTTTATCCTGAGGACTTCCCCTCTTTAAACGATGTTTATTGCCCATTCCAAGAAGCACTATCTGCAATATGTGTGTGTGTATGTGGATATACTTCAACATTCATCCTATTCATGGCATGATAAGCGCTTCCTTTGTGTAAATAAGCATTCACTGTGCTGAAAAACTGTAAATGTTCATGTGCTCTTGTCTTGGTAACATACACACCGCGGCAGTGAGCTTACCTGGCTGTCGTTCCTCTGGTGAGGTTGCTATTGGAAACCAGAGCTTCTTCGGACAAGAACACTGCTCTGATCATCTCTGGTGTCAGCTGGATTTCTGAGCCTTCACACCTGCACACAAACAACACAGCACTGATCCCACTTGGAACCTGATGAATATTTTTTAAAAAAACAGCTTCAACAAGAGGCTTAATTGATGTCAGTGTGGTATGTGCTTACTGTTTTTCCATTAGTGGTTCAAGATCATCAGGAGGGCCGGTGAGAGGAGGTGGTGCTGTGAGTGGAAGTATATCTGTGTTGTAGTCGGCAGACCTACGGAGGACACACACACTGATTTTCCCCTGAAGAGCCAGACCACACATTACCGAACCGAGATAATGGTCAGATCTACTCCGTCTTACTTAGATAAAAGGACTGCTTAGGGTTGTTTGAAATCTCCGTTTGAACGGGAATGATAAAAGCACTCCTGAGTGGAAGTAACTTACGGGGAGAGGAGAATTAAAACACCACACGTTCGCTTTTGGAGGCAACCCAGTTCTGGGATCTGAGCAGAAACCTCATCACTGCTATTAAGAGTTCATCACTACGAGCAATTCCTGCCACATTTTTGTCAGCTCATGCATGATTATAAAGGTATCATAGACACTTTAAGTAACAACTAATCTCTATAAGAAGTAGTCTGCGCCAGGCTATTACTTACTTACTTACTATAACTTTATTGGTAGTTGAGATACAACAGAACTATTTTAATCACTCGTACGAACTGTATAAGGAAAACACACTTCTCTCTTTCACATGCTGTCAAGTTCATTCTCATCTCCTATTAGGGCAACTTGACATAAATCGTACCGTTTGTGTTCGTAAGATAACTGGGGAGACTGTGAGTGCAACCGCTGAGGCAGGGATGGAAAATGAATCGGGAGGCTGGGGGAAAGTCATCTCTTGCATGAAAAAAGAAGAATATATCTGCAGCTATCCGGCAGATCAGTGCTGACAGGCATAAAGAGAATACTTTGCCTTGCCAGGCATCAGATAATGTTACATGGGGAAGGTGAGGAGAAATGGGAAGCAGACAGGAATGTGAGGAGAGAACAGTGGCAGAGGGAGATTCAAACCCACGCATCCGCGAGTGCGCCGTGTGGACACTGGCTGCCCAAATTACTTGGACATCTTGTCACATAAGGACTTGCTACAGTTTTCAGAGCTCAAGGGGGGACATCGCTTCATTAGCTCTGCAACTTTAAATGTCTATCATGCAAGACAAATTACACTGTGCATGAGATTATTCTGTTAAAAAGGGTCAGAGTGTTCTGCACACCTGAGTGGTATTTGTTGTGACAGGGTGCATACAGAGCTCCACATGGGACGGCCCCACACTGTGTTCACTAATACAGTACATCAAAATATCATAATTTATTCACTGTCCATTTAAGATAAAGACTGAATAAATCATTATTTTACAGTGTAAGTGAAGAAAGTATGTGGGGCTCTTTGCCTCCATATGACCTAGATTTTGCATATACAAAGTATTTCACTGGACAGCAACAGCAAAGAAGGATTTATGGGAAAATGATGTTTTTCTTCAAGTAAGTAAAACAAATTGGAATTAAGGCAGATGCAGCAGTATCAATGCACATCATTTAATCTAAAACTGCCAAATACTGCAAGTAAAAGTAGACATAAAAGTATTTTTGTCTGCGTTTTGAATGAAATCAGAGGAGCTAAATCTTGTGGGAGAAAACTAATCTCAACACTCAAGATTGATTTCAGAAATGTAAAACTTTTGGGGGTACTTTAGGTAGAGCTGATGAATTTCTTTGATTTCACCAATGCTCAAAGTCCAAAAGGACAGCTGAATAAAGGGCAAAATACTGCATCATCGCTCTCCTTCAACACTGTGACTGATATATTACACGCAAACAATTTGACATCCTGTAACGTTGTGTGGACGTGACCATTACACATTTATTTAAAAGGACTGGGTGAAGACATGTTTCTCTACTACTGTACATATATATAACAAGTGCGTTTCCCTGGCTACTAAATAATCAGGCTGTGTCCTGGGAATCTGTCAGGGAGAGGATGAATATTTATTCCGGTGACCAACCCGTAATATGAGCCTGTGTCTTACAAATCTGTTGAATTTAGCCGACATGTAAAGTGTATCACTATATGTATAGATGAACAGCTATAGCTTCAAGAGATACAAGGTCTTTATTTATTAATTATTCATTCATTGGATGTGCATTCTGCTACACAATTTATTGCTGAACTTCCCAGGACATGATGATCAAATATTAATTTGACTCACTTGTTATGCAAAATGTTGATATATCATATGAATATGTTTTAATGTATTAATGTTAATTCTGGCCATGCTAAAAGCTACAAAAGCTCTAATTAAGTCATCAGACATTTATCTTGCGACCACAGGGTGACCAGGTCAAATTCCTCTGCGGGCTGGAAAGGACAGCGGAAGTGAACAACAGCCAGTCTCTAAACAAGTAGTGTAAACATGAACCAGTACTTCTGGATCCCACGATGGTCCAGTTGGAACATCTCAGTGGTTTTATATGGGAACCTCTGGGTGAATGCACCCTGTCTTTTAACATCTAGGTGGCTGCTGTCAGTATGATGCCGTCCTTATTGCCTTGTTCAGTGAATGAGAGGATAAATAACAATTAGCACTGCTAGTTACACAGTGGTGAAGTTCACTTGTCACTTACCTGGGCAGGGCACTGGCAAGAGCAGGTTGGGCGGACAGACAGACTGAGGTCATCAAATCAAAATTCTTCCATGTCATGAGGCCTGTGATCACTTCCTGTTGTTAGTTGAGAAAAGAGAATCTGCATTAGACCCAACAACAGGGGCTAGTTTCAAGATTAGCTTTCCACTAAAAAGGGACAGTTCACATTTCAAACGTTGTAATTATTAGACCTTTCAGTCCAGAAACAAAGCCCTTTTGTGTTCATCTATCCAAAAATAATAAATATGATACTGTAACAACTAGGTTCAATTGCTCTTTGGATAAGAGTAAAAGTAAGTAAAACAAATTGGAATTAAGGCAGATGTAGCAGTATCCATGCACATCATTTAATCTAAAACTGCCAAATACTGCAAGTGAAAAAGTATTTTTGTCTGCGTTTTGAATGAAATCAGAGGAGCTAAATCTTGTGGGAGAAAACTAATCTCAACACTCAAGATTGATTTCAGAAATGTAAAACTTTTGGGGGTACTTTAGGTAGAGCTGATGAATTTCTTTGATTTCACCAATGCTCAAAGTCCAAAAGGACAGCTGAATAAAGGGCAAAATACTGCATCATCGCTCTCCTTCAACACTGTGACTGATATATTACACGCAAACAATTTGACATCCTGTAACGTTGTGTGGACGTGACCATTACACATTTATTTAAAAGGACTGGGTGAAGACATGTTTCTCTACTACTGTACATATATATAACAAGTGCGTTTCCCTGGCTACTAAATAATCAGGCTGTGTCCTGGGAATCTGTCAGGGAGAGGATGAATATTTATTCCGGTGACCAACCCGTAATATGAGCCTGTGTCTGACAAATCTGTTGAATTTAGCCGACATGTAAAGTTTCAAGATTAGTTTTCCACTAAAAGGGACAGTTCACATTTCAAACGTTGTAATTATTAGACCTTTCAGTCCAGAAACAAAGTCCTTTTGTGTTCATCTATCCAAATATAATAAATATGATACTGTAACAACTAGGTTCAATTGCTCTTTGGATAAGACTAAAAGCATTCCAAAGAAATTCAACAGCTGCAAAGTTTCTGAAAAGAAATTACCTTTCGGTCCAGAAACTTCTTTTGGGTGTGTGGGGTTTGTGTTCTTACACCACTTGTGTTGCTCTCAGGGAATGTGTACCTGCAAACAGAAGGCACTTTGCTTGAATATAGCTGGCCGTTATTAAATTTTTATCACTATTGTGTTGTTGTTACCTCGTCAGAGGACAGAGGTGGAACTCCAGATCACTCTCTAGGTATTTAGGCTTCGGTTTGTAAGTCTGCAGACCTGGAGCTGGGTTCTGAAACATACAATGAGATAAACATAGAAATAAAGCTAGTTTAAATAAAACTGTGATGCTAAAGGAAATAACTTTTAATAGACTTTGACTTTGGATTAATAATGATAAAGGTCTTACAAAGATTCTGAGGGGGTTTGCTGGATAAGGTTTGAGAAGAGCTTCAGGGGCTCTGAAGGTGAGACTGGCAGCCTCCTTTGCTTCCTCTTCATCTTCATTCTGCTGTTGATCCAGCACTTTCAGCTCCACTGCTGTGGGAGACTGGGGTCCCGTCTCATTGGGCACCTGCTCATCCTAAGTGAAGCGCAGTGACAAAAAAGTAAAATGCAATGAAAGACGAAACAACTGCATAAGTCAGATGTGATGAGACATACAGGTGACATACTATGAAAGAAAAAATATCTTTACTAAAATGATGGCTAAATCTGGATGTTTGGGTTCAGCTGATGCAAACTTACCTCAGTGCGAAGTGGTCTGGCCAAGGTAGTGGGGATATAAGAGTTAAATGCCTCCCAGGCTGACACAGGCTGGTAGCCCATAAGCTTGTAGTGCTGAGGAACCTGGAGTGACAAACCCATATGAGCAAATCAAGAGTTCAGCTACACAAATGCAAACATCTGAAAAATGACAAGGGGCCACAGCTATCACAGGCAAAATAGTTGGATGCCACTGGTTTCATTTTATAAATGTATCATATGTAAAACTTTAATCTGTGTATAATGTATAGTGTAGTATATCACAAGTATTATGTGAAATATTTCACTCTGTGTGTATTGGAGTAGAAGTAAAGGGTGGAAATTACTTTAATACAGTACATGAGTAACTGTATTTGGTCACTTTCCACCACTGCTGCCACGTATATATTGATTTATGAGCATGATGTTCAGATGACCAGTAAATACCTACTTGGAGCTTGAAGAAAGGAATATGTGTTGTCACAGTCACATCAATAGGATCCACAGGCACTGTGACCAAATTACTGTGAGCCTAGAAATATCAAGGAGACAAATGGCATTATTTGTTCAATTGAACACCAAAGCCCTGTCTCTGCAGGGCACCTAGAAAACGAAAGATTTCATTTAAGTGCGGGAAACTGAGCGTCCTCTTTGATTCCAATCAGATCAAAGACATCTTTCAAGGAAAAAAAAACTACTGAAAATTGTTTCATGTGATGGACAATAGCCAGCACTCCCTCTTCAGGAGTGGTTTCCCATCTTATACATGAAATCCCCACTTAGGAAGTTTCAAGGATTTCATGTCTTAACAAGGCAAACTGCTTTGCAAATAAGTGGCTAACCTATGTCACTGAAGTATGTCAAACGTGACTAATTTTACAGTATGTGACGCACTCACCAGTGGGTCATCTTCATCGGAGAAAACAGGGAAAGCAAATGGAAAGACTCGGTCTGGCGAGATCTTCGCATCACAAGACGCCTCCTCTTCAGCTGAATCAGGTGAGATGTTTGTAAGGGTCAGTGAGAAATGTTACAACATTGAATGTATGACTAAATACATACAGCACCATAAATAGCCCCGTCCCTGAGGCGTGCATGTATGTTCTGAGAACCATAATACCCAGAGGGGATTTCTTTTCAATTTTACCTCTAGGAATAAATTCAATTAAGCATGCTTTACTGACATGGTATAATGAGATTATTTCCGAATGAGGAGTTCACGGGATGATCAAAACCTTTCTTTGCCAAGTTCTTCATATTGTCTGACAGCTTCTTCAAACAGGCCAGTCTGTGGTTCATGCGGCATCGGATCACTACCTGGAAAGGAGAGAGGAGCAAAGCATGTCAGTGTTTTACCCAAATTACTGTTTGTCATTCGCACCCACTTCTTCTAATCTCGGAGGTGTCAGAGATCAGTGTCACATTCATTCTAATTGCTTTGCAAGGAACAAGACACATCCGAGTTTTACATTTAGTCAATTTTCTGTTTCACTGAAGAACATATAAACTTCACTTCAACTGTCTTGTGCAGCTTTAGTCGTACATGTTTCAAAAGTGACCCTTCAAGGAGGTCAGTGGACACAGATGCACATGAAGAATGAAAGAAACATAAAGTAAGTGGACAGTAACAAAGGAGGAAACCAGCGTGGTAAATATTTAATGTTTCTTCCATCAAACACAGAGGAATATATGATCTCAAACATGAAACATGAAATTGGCAGATTATGAAAAAATCATATCTGATCCAGATAGATGAGTTCTGTACACAGGGATAAGCAAAACAAAGTGTAGTTATTATGCTGGAGTTATTATCAGCCTTATCTTAGAGATCTGCATGCTTCAGTTTGAGACGAACCTGAAAAATTGAATATAATCTTGATTGATATCTCCATGGCCATGCTATAAATATGAATTCGTTCCGACCTTCAGAGAGCCAATTTAACAGATACTTACCATTTTCCGATAATAATTTTCTACCTGTCATATTTGTCATATTCCTACAGTACAGCTGGATGTGTCTGTTTACTTGTAACAAATCTTTCAGGAATTTTCCATTACACATTTTGATTTGTTGAATATTAGAGGCTTGGTAGAGTGTCGGCTCAAACAACTCTGGATGTCTACAGATAATCTCAGTCTAGAGGCTTTGATTGTCATAGCAAACATAGCTCATCTAGCTTGATAGACTTACTTTTTAATTGTTTTTTCAAAAAAGATAATTAGAAGTAAAAGTCATGCCTAAATTCTCACTGTGAGAGAGAATATCATATTGCGGGGAATAAAAACAACAACTTTTTTTCAAACTCTTCCACGAGAACAAATTGACCTTTACTTTACCTGTCATCAGGGAAAGGGGAGCATGCACTTCCTTTAAGCTTTAAGGGGCCATGTCAGATTACTCACTCTGCTTTTACTGGAATGCACTATACCCAGGAAAATGGTACTGTAAAGAATATTATACATTTAGACAGAGTGAGGAATTTACACATGGCTGAACTAAAGGGACGGGGCCGCGGGGACACTAGCCTTCTCCTGAGGGGAGAGGAAAGAGTGTATATGTGTGCACATCTAAGCAAATGCTCATGCATGTGTACATTTGCACATGTACCATAGTAACTTTACGGTGCTTGAATGCGTGTACCTTGCGTGCTGCCTGCTGGAAAAGTCTGACGGCTCTTTGTCTCAGCTCCCACTGAAAACTGGGGTAAAACTGGAAGGACGGGGCTCCCTCGTGGGCCTAGAGGAGGTTAAAAAGACATCTATTGCTGACTTTTATATGCTCATTTGTTGATCATCGTTACACTGAGTGCATATGAAAAGGCTTATGGAGTGGAACTTTATGAGGTTTCAGCTTAGAGTATTTAAATGATGTAGTAGGACAGTTAAAGTGAATGTTAGACTGAATTGAATTGCAGGAAAGGCTGTAAGCAACAGATTAATTTGATTTGATACTACTGGGGACCCAGGTTTTTAGAGAGACTCTTAAAAAGTAAATGTATCTCTCAGATGTGTTATGGCTCGGTAGATACATTTACTAAGACGAAGTATGCACCTATAAGGCATTAAATTAACATTGTGCATACTGTAATGTGCAATAGAAGAATCAGATTCTGATGTACAGAGATAATGAGTGTGATACAAAATGAAATAAGGATTGGTCAGTCACCCCCCATGGTGCAGATCTGTTCAATTTACTTAATACTTAAGATAGTGAGGATGTTTATCTCTCCCCCAGGTTTGATCAAAAAGCAATCAATGCGATGAAGCAGCACACACACGCTACTGTACCTACTGTACATCATGTACACCAATAGGCACGTCAACCTGTCGGGACTAATTATTAATCAAGTGATGACTGGAGGGTCGGTCTACTGCAGCAGCTGTTTCAACACATCTTACACCACCGGGGCAGTTCGCCAGTTTCACTTTACTAGAAAAGCAAGCTGAGTGAAATGTGAAAAAAGCTGAGATGGGAGTGACTGAACACGCCATGTTAAACGTTTACCTGTCCTGCTTCACAAAGCACTCGTCTGGAGGAAAGCTTAGGTTGTCCAGCGGCAAAATCTTCATCCTGCCTTATGTCTCCCCTTTTTACCTACGACCAAATCAGTTAGAGGAGCATGATGAAGGTCTGTAAAGCACATATGAGTATCATCTGTGCAAGAGACACAGCTAAATGCAAACAAAAGCATGCTCACTGTTAATGAGCAGTGTAACCGACTGACGGGCCAAAAGCAACTGACAGCAGCTGTAATACACTGAAACAAAGCCTTATTGTCGTGTTGCGTATTTTTTTATATAAGAAAGGGTGTTGTGAATTGGCATTTCTACCATATGCACAGCATTTGTGTGTCACATCTGCGAAATAAGCATTACATTACAAAGGTGGATCAGTATGTGGCATAAAAGCAAAAGTAGATACTACTCTTTCTATTTTCCTAAACCCTTCAGAGTTCTGGCATGGACAGATGGTGGGGGGGGGAGTATTCCAACATGTTTATCCTCCAAAGTAACGGTGCTTTGAAATCCCTCAGCTGCAGAAGCAATGTACTCATTGTCACAGGAGCAAATAAGCTTGATGGGGTTCGTCTTAATTCTGTGAAACAATAGCGCTAATCCATCTGAGCGTGGTCACAATTCTCTATAGGAGTGACATACCAAGCTATCACAGAATAATTTGATGTTATGGTTTTGAAAAAAAAGTTCAAACTCCATATCACTATCCCGATTCTCGTAGCAACGGCATCACGGTTAACCAACAGGGTGTGTGTGATGAACAGATAATGTGTCAAAGATGCGATGTAAACAGAGGAGGATGGTTTATCTGTTGAGTTATTTCAGCTCTGGCCTGCAGTAAAGATTTCAAAGAGGTCCTATAGAAGAAGATAATATCTCATCATATCATAAAATAAAATGTGTGGTGTGTGAGGACGAGAGGCAGTAAACAGAGTGTGTACGGCAGAGGACGTATTTATGTGTGTGTGTGTGTGTGTGTGTGTGTGTGTGTGTGCGCGCGTTATAAACAGTGCAGGTGGAGAGGAGATGGGGGAGGAAGTGCTGTGGATTGTCCGTGAGAGTTCTGTCAACTAGTCAAATAACACACACACATACACACACATACACACACAGAGACAGACTCATCTTTCAAAACTGATGTTACTTTGGCCGCGTTTGCATATTTCCTCCGTAACTCTCAGATGAAAGCCACGGCATGGATCTAATCACGCTACAACAGAATCGGGTTATGACACTGATATGCATATGGTGTCCAGCGCAGGTGATTAGTTACCATAGTAACACATCCAGTCAATGTCAAGTTGAATGAGATGGGGAAAGAACTCGAGCAAACCAAAAAAAAAAAAATCACAATAATTAGAGCAATCAGGATTGGATTTGAACTGATTGCCCTGCACTCATTATGTAAGATAATATTTAAGGATACACAGCTCTGGCCCTCCATTTATGTTCTCCCCAACTGTATTTGATGGATGAATAAATGCAGACCCTCACAGAGCAGAGGTCAGTCACAGAGGGAACAGTTAAACATATAAGACTGTGGTCAGAGAGGATTTGGTTCGCTCACCTACATAGTCAGCAGGTGGCGCTACAGCAGTGGAGACCAATGAGACTATTCTAACTGCTGCAATTTGTGTGAAAAATGATACTACCTGTTAGAGCATCATAACTCAGTAAATTCTATCAATATCTCCGCGAATAAACATCCATGAACGTTAGAAACTAAGAAATCTCAGTTAACATATACTCCTCATAACTCCAGAGCTTGCCTGTGAATCATCCAGTTTTTTCATTTTCATCAGGACCAAAGTAATGCAGAGTCTGCAGTTACGAGGGGAGGGGACAGGGTACAAACAGGAGATGTTAATAGCTAGGTTAGTATACTTTTAATGGTGCCAGTTTGCCAATATAGAAACAAACAAAGGTGAAAAAAGTAGTTCCAAAATTTAGAGTGTGATTATCTCACAAGTAAGACAAAGTCAAATAACAGAACAGTTCAGTCATCGGTTTTGTTTGAGTCTCCAGTGTTAGACTTTGACTACATTAAATCTTCTCTAAAGCACCATGTATTGCTGAGTGAAAAACCTTACCATGTATTCATGTAATGCAATCTCTCTCTCCTCCACAATCTGCCTCCTGGTGTGATCTGACACGGGGTCCTTACCAAGATGAACGTGCCTGAATAAAATATAAATATTCTTAATGAAGTTGAAGTTGAAGATGAAGTTTTGAATACAGCAAGCAATGAAATAAAAAAAAAGTCTGTACATAAGAATGTAAGTGAGGGTACCTTTTATGAGAACACAATGTCATGATAAAAATTATGTAATGTTTAATTTGCTCTTGGTTTGAACTTCTATTATATCTTTCCAAGAGTGGATGCATGAGCATGATTTCTGTTTCATTGCAGAAGCTCTTTTTAACCTTTGCTCTCTCTTCATTCTACTCAACAATTCAAATTCTATATTCAAACGAGAAACAAGAAGCTTTCTAAAAGTTTTTTCAATGTCTGTAATATTTTTTTTCCCCTCATGTCTTTGGACAGATGCAACCTCTATTCACAGGGCTTTAAATTCATGCATTTTAGTTTGATCTACCATTTGAGGTAGTTGGCTTGCTCTTCCTTCACGTTTTGTTGAACCATCTTTCTAAAGAGGGCCTCCTTCGTCTGCCTGTTTTGTAGACCAGCCATGCTGCCACAGGATATGGCTGAAATAACAGGGATATCAGCAAAGTTATAGATGTGAGACGTACTTTGAAATGCTGTTTAGTGAGAGATAAAGAGTTAAATCACTGGCTGACATCTACCTTCCCTCAGGTTTTTAGAGCCGAGCTTATTGGTGTCTCTGATGAGCATCTTTGCCACCCCTGCATGAGTACAGACATCCGCCTGAGGCTGCGGCCCAGGCTTAACACCAGACTGATCTCTCAATGTCTACAGGACAGGTAAAGAGACAACAGCAAAGAAAGAAGGATCGCACATACCACAGCAAGAAAATCAGCAGATGTACAACATAGAGCACTAAAGCACAGTTGTTGATATGAAACTATGTGACAAATGTGGAATCAAAACTAAAGATGTTGCCAAATGAAATAATTCAACACTCAGATGCAGTGACTTGGCTGCATAATAGTGAAAAAAATGCTTAAGAGAAAATTAGGTTCTGTCTTGTCTCCTTAATCAAAAATGAAATGTGAAAATGAATTAATTGATGTAACAGACTAATAAGCATATCTTACATTGTACTTACATAGAGACCTTAGAGGAGCAAGAGAGCGTGCTCAACTATTTTTAGCATACTAATGAATTCATTTATCCCCTGATGGAACACCCACCGACAACTACTTTACTGAATTTCAAATTAGGCTATAAGGAAGATAATGGGATCGATGAGTCAGGACTAAAACAAACTCTAATGTGACCATTTTACATGTAAGTTAAAAAGGAAAAAAATCTCATCAGACGATGGCTGAAAACACTACCTTTGATTTGTCAGCCTCCTTAATTGACCTGTGTTTGGTTTTTCTTTGAGGAGGCACTCGGGTGGCAGGTGAAGGTCCTTTGAAATCTGCCGACACCACATCTCCATGACCCGGCTTTCTTCCCAGCTCACTACCGCGCGGATAAATAAGCACATAAAAGCACACCTGATGGTTACACTTGCTATAATTATGACAGAACCCGAGCACCTTAGTGAGGGCCAAAAATAGATCAGTACATAGCACTAATTTGACTGCAGTGCACCTTTCTGCAACTAATTTGTGGTCGTAAAGTCGATACCGGCAGAACAAAAATCTACAACAAACAGTGGATGGGAAAGAATGAAACAGTGGGGAAGTCATGGCGGGCTCCGTAATTGGTTCATTTTTGTTATGTGGTCCAGGTTTCTGGAATCATTCCAGGATCGGCTCTCGTCGCAGAGTAAGAGCGGCTCTAAATTGGGTGTTTATATAATGATATATGGGCAGCGAGGGACTTGAAGGGTGTGGGGGCGGCACGGAGGCTGGGGTCAGAAGCCAGATAATGAATTTGCATTACATTCGCATCTTTCCAGCAGTCAGGTTTTGTCAGCATCAGTGTCCCCCTCATGCATGTAAACGGTGGCGGCGGACAAAGCTGAAAAATGAGACGACTAACCACGGCTTTAAATGACCACAGAGTTGACTCAACACTTCTCTGTCACAGTGTCAACATTATGCGCGCCACAAAGATTTACAAGGTTTATTTAAGGATTTATTGCAAGGCTCGTTGTATTAGGTTGATGGAAAATGCAACACAGAAGCAAAGTTGCTTCAAGATACTAAAATTATCATCGTGTTTATTTTAAGGATCTTGCGAGGTCGGATAAGGCAGGCAGAGGACGCTCAGCAGCAAGTTAGTGTCACGCAGTGGTCTGTGCTGGAAAAACATTGGCTCCGGCAAATATTTCTTAATCTGTCACTTGCACGTATCTCATCTTTTATTTGGTTCCACGGCGGGGAACAACAAACAGAGGGAGAATGTTTTATATGCTAAACATCCATTGGGAGGCATATCCATCTTGATATCACTGCACCAGCTACCAAGCTATTTTCATGAATTATTAACTTTCGGCCGAGATAACACCAAGACAGTGCGGTGGATGGAGCTGCTGCTGTGTGATGGATAGCGGCCCCCTTTCTCATGGGAACAGAATTAAACATTAGGTTTTATACTGTGAAAAAAAATACCAAACAAATGGGAACTTCTAATCAGCGCGCAGGGTCATTTTCTCAGAATCCTGTTGGGCGCATGTTGTGTACCCCCAAAATGAACCATCTCGTTTGGTTATGAGTTTGCACATGCAACCTGGACAGCAGGAGGAGAGGGGAAAAGGTCACATTTCATCCTGTCATTCAGGATTTTCTCTGCTCATAAAGTAAACTAGTTACATAGAGTAAAGTGACTGGCTTATGTGGAGAATGGCACTTAGATTAAAGGGAAAACCTGCTCCTCACTGTTATATTACAGCAGTATGTGGCCGACCTTTACAAACTATCGTGACGTGCTGTCAGTCAGACTTGTCTAAGGCTACTTCAGCTGAAGATTTAAAAACTTGAGCCGCAGAATGTCAGCGAAAGCAAGAGAACGGGTGTGAAAGCAAACAATGGAGTAGGAGATGTCAAGATAAGATAAGATGGCACATTAAGCCAAGCAACATGTGTGGGGGGGGGGCACAATTTTTCCTTAACTTTTTCACTTGTCTGTAAATGTTTAGTGATGAGCGGTGTATTTCTCAACCTGTTCAACTTTACCCGAGGGCGAGGTGAGGGGCGGAGCTCCCAGTGACGGTGCAGAGGAAGGGTTTGGTGTTGAACTGCGAGATGACCAGCTGGATGGTGACCTGACATGTCTCATATTGGAAGGGACTGAAGGTCACAAGGATCTTCACTTCACCATTGGCTGGTATCACACCTGGAAAGGAAGTAAAACAACAGGAATGACTTCAGATGACATAGGAGGCTACAAATGAGGCACGGCTAGACATGAAATTACTGATCGGCAGAGAAAGTTTCCCCCAAAAAGTCATATATATGTTGAATTACCACTGTTGACCGTTCTGTGCCTGAATGCTTTTGTATTGTGTGCTGCAGGTGTTGTAACATGCCCATGGTTTATTGTGTATGCACAGAGGGGAAAAAAGACCAAGCATACAAAGCAGTTCCAAAATAAGAAACTCATTTGTATCTCTTCTTCCCATTCCAGATTTGTACCGAGCTAAAAGTGCAGCTGTAATTCAATTCCCAAGTGCTGGTTCCGCCATGTGTTATGATGCTTCCCAGACCATGAATACTGCTTAGTGTCAGGGTGTGGAAACTGGGAGGCATCCTTCAAGTTCTGCGGTGACTTGTTTTATACACAACACGTAGCAGCCCATGGCTCTGAGGAAACACAGCACACACGCTCTCCTGATGGGTTGCGTTCTCAACCTGGTCGGCTAAATCAGCCAACTGTCAGTGGAGAAAATAAATCCATTCGTCCATTTTTAACTTAAAGGCAAATTCCGATATGCGAGTAAAGTAAAGAGTAAAAAATGAAGAATGTTGACATTTTTATCCCTAAAAGACAAAATAATCCTGCAACCAAAAGGCCAGCTGCACTCTCAGCTCATCACCACTTGTGATGTTAAATGAAATTATTTGGTGGTTCGTACCTGTAAGGGGCTGGATGGAGAAGGCCTCGTGGGGCTGAATAACATACACCTGAAACTCGAAGTCAATGGGACAACTGCATCTCAGAGGAATAGCATGGCAAATGCTAGAGACAGGTGGAAAAAAAGAGAAGAGATTCTTTTTTTTATGACTTGACACCGACGGGTGAATGGAGGCATGGCTGGTTTGTATGGAAGAATACAAAGAGACAGGCAAGCCCTCGGGTGGATGGGAGGTCAAACATCAGTCCACTGGAGATCTCAGCACACACACTCGCGCGATATACACACACACACACCTTTGTCCAAGTGGTACGGCTGATAGGTCGATGCGAGGAGGGATGTGCAGGTCATCGATGACAGGGTAAGCATGAACTGGAATTAACAGGTTCTCTTCCCCCTTGGAAAGGGTGTAGGTGGGTTGAATGAACAAGAACCAGAGAAAACACAAGAGATGCGGCCAGAGTGGAGGAGAAGAGATAAGAGAGGTCTCAGAGTAAACATGGGACTGTATCATTGAGACAGATAAGCAACTAGGTATTGTTGCTTGTGGTTTACTGACTGTCTGCTGGACTGTATGAAACTCTGTGTTATGTGAGATAGCTAGTAGCTGATAGTGTAGCTGTGTTTTCCCACTTAATGTCAATGCAAAGTCCTGTGGGATTAATAGCTTCCACTAAAGATATAAGTGTAAAACAAGCAACATTTGCTGACTCCCAACCAAACAGCAGCACAGAGACCACAGTGGCATACAGAGTGCTGGATCCTAACCTTGCAGTGAACCCGAATGCCGTCATAGAAGTACCGCCACTCGTCAGGACAGAATCTGACCCTCACCGTGTAGGCGAGGCCCGGGATGAGTCGATACTTGAAGGAAAACACGCAGGACGCGGTTGAGTCATCAGAAACGACACTGATTGCACTTATGGACAAGAGGAGTCGTAATATTATATTCAGGTCAGCAATTTGTAATGAAAAAAAACAAAACCTACCTTTTTGGTATAAGTTGTTTGGAAGTGCTTGGTTTGGGTGGGAATGATATGAATATTCATCACTTCAGATGAGATGTTGATTAGTTTCTGAGGGAGAGGAAGAGGAGAGAAAGGAATAATTCATTTCCATCCAATCATGTGCACTTGAGAAAACCATTTCCATATTCTCAGTCAGTGCTTCATTACACATATAGGGAGGGAAAAATCAGTGCCCATTCAATTAAATCGAATTTATCCTCAATGGAAACCAAACGAGAGGAATTTATGATGGGACAGGGTTTACATAATTATTAAATATTTTACAGCCTTTTTTTTTTTATTTTTAAACTTTGAGTGGGTGCCTCAGTTTTACTTAAAGCATCTGGCTAGACAGTGTTGCTGTCACACAATCCAACTAACAAGGTCTATAACCTGTTACAGCGCCCAAAGAAAAAACCCTTGACAAAACCTGAAGGCTCTTCTAGGACCAAAAAAGCACAACACTTAAGGTCGCCCACAAAGACCTGCCAGAGCCCAGACACCTTGAAAATGTCTTCACGCAACAATACAGCGGACCCCGATGAAGAAACACTCTAACCATGGTTACCAGCCATATATGGAGGCAATAGTCAGGTTTCCTGATGGCACCGCATTACCACGGCTCATCACTGACTATGACAAATCAGCTTGGTACGTGGCCTACAGTCTCACTCAATGTTTGCGAGACAAGGGAGAATATGTTTGTCTTTAAAAGGATATAATAATCACCCCTCAAATCAAAAGGAGGGCAGATGAATCAGTGCACAGCAGATGGTACATTCATTCCTGCCAATGCTCTGTGTCTAGACCATATTATGGCCATTCTGCTTTTTGACATAGCCCACCTTGTGTCAAGATGCCAAAGAATGCTATTCATCCTGTTCATATTGTGTTTGCTGTATTCAATGTGTTTTCTACAACTCTTGCCTAATCTCTCTTTTTTTTTAAAAAATCAAGTACTTATGGAGATAATAGAATGACCGAAAGAGCTTACTACCATAATAAAAAAGAATTTTCACAGTCAGTAAATTAGCAGTCCAATGTTGCCTGTGAATGGGACAGTGAAAAAATGTCTTTTTACCATGAACCTCTTTTCCTTACTAGAATCTTTGTGTAATCCTTTCCCAGCTCAAACCCACTGAAGTGAAGCACTGGGGGCTCTGCTTGGATCAGGCTGTTGCTTTTCAGTTTGGCATAGATTTCTATAAGGGGAAAAAAAACAAGTTGGATGGTTGCAAGATACCACAGATGATTCAAGCGGCCCAAAATAAGCAGCGATGTCGAATGAGGAAAGAGAGAAGGAACACATATTAACATCTGCATCTGCTCCTCTGAATGGGATCACTGCTGCCGGTACAAACACCATATCAGTGCACAGTATCAGGGGGTTTCAAAGGTCGTGCTTAATATGTACTTGATTCCAGTAGGTGATTGGGAATGTCAGATGTGCTGCGGCTCTCCTCCACCAGCTGTCTCAGAGGCAGAGGAGTCCCCCTCCTGAAGGGCTCCGAGAGCATCTGCAGGGCTGAGCAGGCCTCCTCCATCCCGGGGAAAAAAACAGGAGTCAGCTCGGGCTCCTCATGAGGGAGGTGACAGGAGGCTGGAGGAAGGAGACAGGAGTGATGGGGAACACTGTGACGGTAAAGCTGTGATTTTGTAATCAAGGGCAAAGGTTAATTTCAAGTGTGCAATCTGTGGTGAAAGATTTGTTTGTGCTGCCTGGATTTAATCAATATTTTTGCTCTATCTATCTATCTATCTATCT
>JAOXYL010000010.1:5254348-5270695 GCA_028564955.1 Terapon puta
TCTGTCAACCTTCGCCCATCACTCTGCACAAACCCAATCTGTCTTTGACCCTGTACCTAAGAAGAATAGACACTCATCTTTTTGGCAGTGCCTCTAAGTGTGTGTGTGTGTGTGTGGTACCTGTATGAAGCTGAACTCCCTCCAGTTGACGCTGTTGGCCACTGAGGGCAGAGAGGTGATGGCCAGCAGAGAGAGCAGCCCGAGGGCCAAGATGCCCGCGGAGAGGTAGAGCTCCATCCTCCAGACCTCCTCGTCGATCCACAAGTCCTCCACGCCCTCCTTCGCCTAGACGACGCACGATAAAGACCAACATCTTCAAAGTGTGTGGTGGGTACATCAACACCTCCAGTGATTCCATTTAACAAACACTACATTCGCTGCAATTTGGAAAACGCTTTCAGGAAGTGGAAGTGGTACTGATGCATGGAAAGCGTGCCAAATTAAAAAAACTCAAAAACAAATCCCTTTGTTGTTTGTCTCACCTGTTTCAAAGCGGTGTTGATCAGCTTGTAGCGGAAGGACTTCCTCAGGGGAAGACACAGGCTGTAGATGGCGTGTAAGGCCGCGCACAGGAAGCTGCACAGGCCGAACTGCTTCCTCCTGGTCAGCCACCGGTCCAGCCACTTGGGGAAGCGGTTGTACTTGGTGCCCCACCACAGCTGGCGGAAAGCGGCCAGCAAACCGGGCAGGTAGACCAGCGAAAGCATCACCAGGGCCACGGAGGGAAGAGTGACATTCACAGTCTCGATGGGCATTTTGTAGAAGACGCTCTTCCCCGCTGTGACGTAGGGCTGCAGCACGTCACGGACGAAGTTGTACAGGTAGAAGAAGAAGAACAGGGACACGGTGCAGAGGATGGGGATGTGCCAGGAGGGAAACAGATAGAGGGGGATGTTCTCGATCTCCAGGGAAGAAGAGAGGAGGCCCATATCGACGGGGACGAAGCCCATTCTACGACAGAGCTGCATCACCGAGCTCTTGGCCTTGTTACTGTCACTACAGATGAGAACCTGGAGAAAGAAAAGAAGAACAGAAAGTCGAGTCCTGAGATTTGTACAAGACTTCTTTCCCTTCCCAACTGCAAAAAAAAAAACTTCTTTCCTCAAGCACATTTCATTTTAAGTCAGAAGCGGGCGTATCTTACCTGCCTGCTCCCGTCCCGTGGTCCCATCTGGAGCGTCCAGGCGGACACCGTGTTGAACCCTTTGACGACGCAGCTCTCGGGGAACAGGTCGGCCAGCTGCTCGGCGTTGGACGGCCCGTCCCGGTTGATCCTCAGGCCGTTGCTGACGTCCACCAGCGTCTTCCCGGCTAGCGTCGGCTTCAGGCCCACGAGCGTGGAGTGGTGCTCGGGGTACACGGCGACGAAGACCAGGTCTGCCTGGCTGGCTGCCTCCATCTGGGATGTCACCTGGAAGACAAACGCAGTGGTTATTCTTCAAAAAATATAATATAAAATAAGAGGGACAGTCTTTATGGATGATATTGATAGATACTGATAATCTGTGCATAAAAAGAGCGAACATTAAAAATGTCTGATGAACTGTTTCATTCTGTTCCCACACTAAGATCATCTCTTGGGTACTTATTCGGGATAATAACAACAGTTATTTTGCCTGCTGGGTAAAGTCAGAGTAAATATATAATCAACACTGTGGGGAGGGAAACAAAAACACCAATTACAAGTCGAGTGTGAACGTGCGTGCGGCGTCACCTCGGCCTCCTCGGGGAACAGAGCCACCGAGCGTTTGGGGGTCCGGCTCCCCACCACCACCTGGTACCCGCAGGCCACCAGCCGCCTCGCCAGCGACCGGGAGAAGTCGCCTGTGCCCAGGATGCCGACGACGGGGGCGCCGGGCTCGGACGCGGAGGCTTCGAGGTGCCTGGAGCGGCCCTCCTCGCCTCTGCCTCTGATCAAGGGCCTCGCCATCTCATCCGGCATAGTGCACCCACAAATCTACTGACAGCAGACGTGTGCATTTATGTACATACTGTGTCAAGAAATCAAGCAGAATAAAAAGAAAGAGATTAAAACATTTTTACTTACAGACACTTTGTGTTAGGTCCAGACCTCAGAGGCTTTTCTCCAGCATGGGATCTGCAATAAATGAAACAACACCTTAATAAGAGATGTGGTTGTTAGGTGTCTTTTTTTGGACTGTTTGAATTATCTGTGTCTCACTCGACCCGTCCTAGATCCGTAACATTGTCAAAGCAATGAGTGGCCATCCAATAATAGCAGAAACGGATATAACGCCCCCTGAAGACAGTAACACATAACTCTTTCTTTCCGACTGGCTCATAAAATGAGAGGCCGGAATATAAAATCCACCGTCATTTTACAACAAAGTCTGACATACACGCAAAACTTCAAGCGCGACTCGGAAGCGGCGCTTATTTCGCAGCGAAAAGAGTTCAAATAAACGCTATTTCATAAAAGTGCTGCTTTGGGACACATCCATATATACGCCGAATTCATAATAAAATCGCGACGATTCAGAAACAGTCTCGAGTCATGTTGTATCGCTCATTAAAGCTGCCCGGTGAGCGATAAAACATTAAATTAGAAGAAATCCATACGCAGATCCTGCTCTAAACAGAGGAGCGGACTGAAGCCACCATGCTTGTCGTCCTTGACTGAACTCGTGGAAACTTTACCTCAAAATAAAGTTACTCTCCTGAGCACATAATGCGATAAAGGCAGACAAAAGCGTAAGTGTGGCTAAAATAATACCTTACAAGACATAATTTAGCTTCCGTTTGTCGTTACAGGTATATTTTCACTTGTTTACAGTCACGTACTCACCTCTCTGCCGCTCTCTCTTCTCAACTGGTGCGCTTCTTCCTGATAAGATGACGCAGCCACCAAAGCCCCGCCCTAACCACGCCCCCACATGTGTGCAGGAGATAAAGAAACCTTAACCTCCCTTGACATGAGTGCCAGTAAAAACTGCTCGCACTGCATGAAGATTATTATTTACATGTAATAGGAGACATCTGATTATTTTACTAATTTAAGGTTATAATGCAAAGATTAAAATATTGTAATCGCCACCGGCTGCCTCCACCTGAGAAGAATCCAATATGCAGGTCAAAACAATTCATCAGAACAGACTATCTGACATAGTAGAGAGATGAGCAGAGACTTAGGACAAAAATGCACTCTTGTTTTCAAAATAAGAGCACTTTCAGTCTGGAATATAAGCAGAATTTCCTGAACTTAAGTGCAAATGCTGATTATCGGAGAATAACGTGAAAATCTTCAGCATGATACATTTAAGATGCTTGTTGCATGTTTCTAGGGGTCTTGATGTTTAATCCAAGCTGAACCATATCAATATCCACCACATAGATTGCCGTGAAGTGTTCATGGTCCCCAGAGGATGAACCTAAATGAGTCTGGTCCTGTAGCACCACCATGAGGTTCACATCTGTGGTTTTGAGTGGAGGGTCTAAGCAGCTCTTGGATACCTGGTCGTGATATTTGGAACAAGCATTCATGGTCCCTTCAGAATGTGAATAATAACTTTGATGGCCCTTTGATATTTTTACCAGCACCATCATGTGGTCAAAATCTGAATTTGTCTGATACTTGCTAAGCTAATGCCACTCCCACCATCCTCAGCTGTGCCTTGTGTTTAGTGCCAATTCACTGTTTCAAATATGGTAGACATGACACTTGCTAAACGTCAGCATGTCAGATTTTTAATAGTAGCCCCCCTCGTCCCACCCCATCTGCTGCTGCTGAGCCGGTGTATTTGATAAACTGGCCTTGGGATTAGAATGAAAAAGCAAAAGCAAAATCGTGTTAAAAAGATGTCTGACCGCAGGTTACACTCTGTCAACATGACTTCATCATGTCTGCCTTTGCCACTTGCAAAAGGTTGAATCCCCCCGGCTCGCAGCACTGCATCAGTGTCACCGCACACAAATATAAACAAACATTTTCTCTCACACACACACACACACACACACACACACACAGCCTGCATGCCACCCTCTCTTTCATTCTCTCTAGGCCATGGCCTGGTGTTTGTTTACGATGCTTAAGGTCACAGTCCTTGACATACATATCTGATTTTGAGATTTTCCATTCATTGTCATTGATTACTAGTGCCTCCCCACACGGTAACCCATTAATCTTACAAGTTGGATCAATTGAAGCTATTCTGATCCAGTGAAGACAGATTTCACCTCACTACTCCACCTTTACATAAACAAGGTAATCTGGATTGAAAATGTTAAACCAGAGGTGGCAGCAGCACAAAGCCGCAGCTTTTCTGGCCACTAATGCTGTTAGCTCCAACGACAGGATAATTTATTACCTACATGTGTTTGGTGAGAGTGAATCATGTTCAGGATTTAGAGAATGCAAATGAGTTGGGGGGGGAAACACGTAGGCTGGTGGTCATAAACGGTTTGCCTGAGGTGGGCAGGTACAGCCATGTTAACGTCTGACAGGGCGTCACTGTCACAGTGGTGAATGGGGGAAGACAATTGCTTCTGTGCATTCAAGGGCGGCGGTGTCTTCAGTGCCCTTCATCAGGGATTAGGGTCACATGTTGAGACAGGAGCTGATGTTGCAAGTTCTCATCACTGTATTGTTGTAGCTTAGTGAATTTTTTTTGTTGTTTGTTTCCCCCCCCACACACAGATTTACTGTAATATGAGAAAGAGCTTTTCCCGAAGCAGAAGAAAACCTGCGACTGAAGGACGCACCTGCAAACAGACAAACAAATAATAAAAACATCTGTGCCGACCTGACAACATGTGCAGAACGGAGAATTAAAAGACGCTTCCAGGAGACACTTAAAACTGACAGACCCAGACACATTTTGGTTTGCAACTATTGATGTGCTTGCACAGGCTGTAACCTTCGCCAAGCACAAGAACATTTCTGTTCAGGAGTTTTACACACTAATTGAAAAATTGCATTAAAAGAATTAAATGGAAACAATGCTACAAGTGCTCGTTACACCATTAGACACTGATAATAATAATGATAATCACACGAATAATTCTGAAGTGCATGCCATTAGGCATGAGGGTGTGTGTAATTTGTTTTGTTTAATTAAAGGTCTACATAGTCCTTTCATTTTGTCTGCATTTGGCCGCATGTTCTGTATTTGCAGTGCAATTTGCCATGCTCCAAGTCTGTTGTTAAACTGGTGAGTGTGTTTCTAAATTTGCCCATCTTTTATACATGTGAAGCCCTTTTTTTCCCCCCAAAGGCTGCATATGGACTCAACTCGCTGAAGATGTTTTCTTCACTCGCCCATGTTTTGTCTGTTCGCCTTTGTCTGATAAGTGGCAGCGCTCTCAGGGCCACGTCTGAAATCCTCCTCTGTCGTCAAACAAAAGCCGGGCGATCAGCAACGTCTCCGCGTCTCAAATCTCCACCTGATTGGATGCTGCTTAACGTCTGAGGGCAGCTAATGACGGCCTGATTCATCTGTCTCACCGTACAGTTCATGTGTGTGACACGGCAGTCCACTAACATGCAGCGCCGCAGGGCAGGATAATCTCAGCAGCTGCACTGCATAATGTGGACAGTGTCGTGCGTGGCTCACAATAGCCTAAAGGTACAGTTCACTGTACTAATCCTGAGTAAAGGTCATTTCTGCAGTCATGTAGCAGTCGGGGAGCACAGTGTTCTCTCTATGCCTTTTTGCATACATATTTTTAAGGTTTTGCAGATGACTATCGCGTTGGCATTTTCAGTGAACGGGGGATGAAAATTTGAAAGATGACATAACATTTCAGGCTTTTCCAGGACTGTCATATTGTCAGTTTCAACCTCAGTTTCATTTTGGCCCAGCTCCCGTGACTTCTCGTGCTCCGCCTCACCTTCAGACACCAGCTGCCCCGCCGGAGCCGTGTTCTGGCCTTAAAGCTGAGCTGAGCACAAGTTGAAATTGCTAAAGTGAGGGAGGTGGGGAGGCGTGGGGCTTCTGCAGTGTGACCGCGGGGCTTCGGCTAAGCCTCGTCTCCGGCCTCTGAAGATTTCCCCACATCGCCTTGAGCTCTAAAGCCTCTGTTGTGGATGTGGGGCCTGCGCGCCAATTCCAGGTGCTTAACTCCCAACCCGCAGTTTTCAAGTATTTCACTTCCTTTTAGGGGAATGTTTTTTTGAGCTCGAGGACAAAATCGATAGATGCTTTTATTTTCAGTGAGTAGAGTCTCTCCTTACGCAGTGCTTCAGAAGCTTGAAATAACCTGTGAAAGGCATTAATGATGGTCTTATTCAGATGATGTGCTCATAAACCACACAGCAAGCGCACAGTGGCCTCACTGGAAAAGAAACAAAAGAGGCCAAGGAGGCACTTAAGACAAATCTGTATGCAATAGAGTAATGATTGCCTGTGCACAGCCGGAATTTTAATTTCTTGGAGAATCGAAATGCAAGGCCCGTGGCTCTCCACCTCGTGAAACAAGACATCAAATATGTCCCTGCAGCTGGGGAGCTTGGAGCGGAGGGTGTCGACAGCCATCTGACATCTCTGGTCCATTTCCTGCATATATTATCTGCTTTCCCCCCTTTCTGCTTTCCTAGCTCCCCCTCTGTCTGCCTCTGTGTGTGTATGTGTGTGTGTGTGTGTGTGTGTGTGGAGTGACCAATGCCGTGGGTCATTTGATGTCACCATAGTGAACCTGCCCTCAGCTATTGGCTCTGACTTTGAAAAGACCCCTCACGGTCTGAGTCGAATATTTGGTCCTGTATCTGGCTGCTGTTTAAACACGAGGCTGACTTTAAAGTCTATTTTTGGGAGGGTGGCTTCATTAACACTGACAACAGCAAATTACATTTAAAAAATCTTCTAAACTCACATACTGTCTGTGAGATAAAAGCCTGTAATGCTGCTGAAAAACGGACTGCATGATGCCCAAAAAGGCTGAAAAATAAAGACTGTTTCATTGCTGTCTAATTATGATACATTAGATGGGTTAGACATGAATCCAAATCCCTCATCTTATTACAGAAGAATGAATGAATCTGTCTGAAACCATCATTTCCAAAGGGGAAAGGATGAATAAATTGTGAGCTAATGTATTCAGCCTATAAGAGCCTCCATAAACGGCTCAACACCGCAGGGATTTATGAAAATAAATATGCAAACATTTGGCATTTTAAAGCTATGTATATATGCATGAATTGATACATTCAAGAATAAGACTGAGGTTTTTTTTTTTTATACCTGTGGACACTGAGTACTGAATTTAAGTGCCATTTTGAATAGCAGTTACGCAGACTTCCAACTTTACGCACAGACTGTACCAGCTCTTGTCAAGGCGGCCAAACTGAAACAGAGCATTTCCTGTTACGCACTTAAAAATAAAACCCTTTCACATCGATGAATGGCGTCTATTTCGTTGTCAGATTGTGAATGATAAATGATGAATGCCAGTGTTATAATGTTAAATGACTGTCGGTGATGGATTTTAATATTGTAGCTCTGAACATGCAGCTCATTTTAGCTTCTTCATAAGGGTTTATCACCACGCACTGCCATTTAAAATTTGATTTTTTGCATGTAATAGAAAGTACAGGCCAGCCAACTATAGCTGTCAAGTCCATTCAGTGGAGGAGTGAAAAATAAAAATACTCAGGTACTGGCCTGTTGAAGTCTGACTGCAAAGTATGTTGCAAACGTGATAAACCTGTCAGCCTCTGATCGTTATGTTTATTAAAAAGTAACTGCAGTTTGGTCCTAACTACTCTATTAACTATTAAAAACCTTTAAACACCCGGGTGTCATTAAACAACTGTCTGTATCTGTGTATTTTAAATTCCTCCAATATGCAGCTCCTTTTACGCGCTCTGCTCTGTTTTAATTTGAAGGGCCGATCTCCCCTCTTCCGGCCACACTCTCGCTAACTTTTACATCTGTCTGCAGCTGGACGCAGCTGTCCGCGCTCCTCCATCCATCCGGGCAGGACGCGCCGCCGCTCCCCGCTCTCAGCCGCAGCATCCGGACCGAGGGACCGGAACCTGGTCAGCCTCACACCTTTTTCCCGGTCCTGAGCGCCCCTCTGCCCTCCGTCACAATTCCCGTCCAGCGCGGCTCCACGGGTCTCCTGTCGTCCATTGGCCCCCGATCCGCGCGGAGGAAGTGGTCCGTGGTCTTGGCTGTGACCGCCGTCGCGATGCTTTTGCTGGCTCTGGCCGTGGCCGTCCCGGTCCTGCTGCTCCGCGCCCCGCAGACCTCCGCTCATTACTACGAGATGATGGGCACCTGTCGGATGGTGTGCGACCCGTACACCCCCAAACCGGGAGGCGCCACCGCCATGGAGGTGATCCAGAACCTGAACGGGGTCGCTCCGCAGCCCCCGATGGCGCAGGGGAGCCGCGGGGAGCCGGGGAGACAGGGGAAGCCTGGACCCAGGGGCCCGCCGGGAGAGCCGGGTCCTCCGGGTCCGCGGGGGCCGCCGGGAGAGCGCGGGGAAGGTAAAGTGTCATTCCCGGCGGTGACCGGGGCGGCGGGCGGCGAAAACGGAGACGCGGACGGCGCGAACTCCACGACCAGCACCTTCAGGATCGCCTTCTACGTGGGGCTGAAGAACCCGCACGAGGGGTACGAGGTGCTCAAGTTTGACGACGTGATCACAAACTTGGGGAACCACTACGACGCGAGCACCGGGAAGTTCACCTGCCATGTGTCCGGGATCTATTTCTTCACCTACCATGTGCTGATGCGCGGCGGGGACGGGACCAGCATGTGGGCCGACCTGTGCAAGAACGGACAGGTAACACGGGGGGTGTGGGGGTGGGGGGTCAGGACTACTGCGGGCCACACTGAACCCAGATCCAGGTCCACCTGCTGCGGGTGGACTGAGGGAACCACTGGAAAAGAAATTCCAACAGTGGATTATATTAAAGAATAAACTATCACATTAAATGTAACTGAAAATTTATGAGATTATAATATTCCAGATTAACTGAGCTACCGCAAAGCGCATTTTACGCACAAAAAGCGCACCGAGCCACCGTCTTTTGTTCTCCTTAACGCGACTTACGTAACCGCGCATTCTTATTATTTCTAAGTGATGATTTCAAGGCAACGCCGCTGATATTTTTAGTCTAATCCATGTGTGCATGCTCTGTTTGGCAGCGAGGCTCCCTGTCAGTAAATCCTGTTTGCATGAGTGTCTCCTCTCAGCTAACAGCTCCAGGAGGATGAGGGCTCACACACGAGTCCTGTGTTCATTAGAGGTGCCACATCCAAACTTGGATGAGGTCACATTTTATTTTATGGCCTAATTCTTAGTTTCTTTGCTGGTCAGTGGCGCTTTTAACCTCGAATTTAGCACAGTGGGCACCTTTGGTCCTATTTTAAGGCTGCACCTCTTTTGTTCCACTTTCCCTCTGAGGCACATGTGAACTTTCCTCTCTGTTTCCATCTCTTCCTAACTAATGCTTATTACAGGAAGTCTTGACCCCCCCACTTTTTTTTTGCTCTCCCACCCCCCCCCCTCCCCACCGCAGGTACGAGCCAGCGCCATAGCTCAGGACGCAGACCAGAACTACGACTACGCCAGCAACAGTGCCGTGCTGCACTTGGACTCTGGCGACGAGGTCTACGTCAAACTGGACGGCGGCAAGGCCCACGGCGGCAACAACAACAAGTACAGCACCTTCTCCGGCTTCATCTTGTACCCCGACTAAACGCGGCCCGGCGGGCCCACGGACAGTGACCCTCACTGAAAACTGTTGTATAAAGCTGAAGTATACGGTCAAATATGTTTGTCCTCTTTTGAAGATAGGTGCCGCGACGCACAGGCTGTATCTGCAACTGTGCGTCCTGTTTATTTAGTCCAAGACCGTTTTGTACTTTGTATTTGATTTAACTTAAGTTCAGCTGCTCTACTGTCACCAGAGTTAATGTCTTATCAGTACCTGGAGCACCGGCTCTCTGATCCTGAGAGCAGGTCGCAGACGGAACAACCTGTAAATGCTCAGAGCGTAGAAAGCTAAATGTTTCTTTCAGTTAAGGCGAACACATTTCTGACAAATGAGCCAGCACAGGCCTCGCTGTTCACGTACTGGCGTGTGAAGCGCTGTGTGTGTTAATGGTGTGTGACATTCGAGGCTCAAACAGCGAACGGAATCCATTCAAATCGAGGAATTAAATGAATGTCGGATTATCTGTTTTGAGAGTGCAACCTCAGCCAGCAGAGCTTGGACCTGAGGCCTGCTCACACCAGCATCTCAAATGATAAAAAGTCTCGGCTTTTCAGTGAGGTTCAACTTTCGCATTTCAGCTCGAGTCAGGTTTGATTCTTACATTTGCACCAGTGACTAACAGGAAACCTCTGAGGAGGCAAAGAGCTGAAGGGTCCAAAACAGAGGAGGCTGGTGGAGCTTGATAAACGTGCTGCAACTTCATTTAACCATCAGAGTCTAAACTGCCCCACAAATGAGACATGATTTAAAGACAGCTATTTAACAGGGATAAGTCATTTAAATAGATGCCAAGTTAAGTCAGTAAGCCTGTTAGGTTTTCCTTCTTCAATAAAACTCTTTCTTTAATGGACTGATGTACAACCCCAATAATAGAATTTCAGAGGAAAGTTAAAATCAAAGTTCAGATACACTGTCGGTGGTTAGCTCTCCTGCTACAAATACAACAGCAATACCTTTCCTGGGCAACAAGGCCTTTACTGTGGTGACCATGCATGTATTACCACAACTGGATGCTGGATCCAAAGATGGCACCTATTCCAACTTTTTAGTCTAGAAGCTTACCTGGTACATACCCCCCAAAAAGTTGCTACTTCAAGGGTTTACTTCCAAGCAGCCCTCTTAACACGCAAAGTGGTGTTAATCAGCCAGCCTGTGACAAAGAGCTAATCTATGGTGTGTAGCCTTCTCATACATAGAGGTGAAGTCATTTAGAGAAGATATTACATTTCTGGACTTCTGAAAATTCAGAGATTAAACCATACAAAAACATACAATACAAAGTAAAAACTGACCAAGTTTATAGATGAAAACAACGCTTTCACGACTGTGGTCTATGGAGAACATAAGTTTTTTCATTGCAATACATCAAGAGATCACTGGAAAAAAGGAAGCAAGACTGAGTGGCGGCACCACATCCAGGTCTTATAATACATGGTGGTAACTAAAATAATGACACTTGTTTAATTTAAAAGCCTATCCTCCTGTTTTACCTATTTATTTGTTTGTTGCCAAAAAGCAATCAGCACCTTGGATAGAGTGGACATTAAACGCATTAGATAAAACGCGTGCGGGCCACCTCGATCGCCATAGCCAGCCAAATCGTGGTGCTTTGAGTTGGGTTCAGTGTTTCACAAAATAACCACACGTGAGAGATACAAATGGATGTCTTGCATCAGTATTGAATCAGTTCTATTTTGTTGTCATATATACCAATAAATATTGTTTGACAAAAAGGTCGCCATGTGTGGAAATCTCTGGACCGAGTAAAACCAAGTGAAAGCGACATCACACCCACGGGAAGCAACTCGATCTCACCGCTGAGCAGTGAATGGCGTTTTCACCGGCAAACCAATTTTTTGTTGTCATTATTGTGTAATTGTCAGAGACGCGTGTCTGTGCCTGGAATTTGTCCGTGCTTTCCTCCACAGGCCGCCTGTCCGAGTGTGTTACGTTGCCCTGTAGCCTGCAGACTGTGGTTGGAGAGTGCACAGCGTGTCCTGCACTGCAGCTCGCAGGCTCCAGGTGACTCTCTGAATGTCCATTTTTAGTCATAGAGGGGAAACAAAAGCTAATATTATTAGATAATTATCCTGTTTTTCATTGTAATATTACAGAGGAAACTGAATATCTTTGTGCGGTTGTTTGGACAAAGTAAGCGTCTCAAAGATGTCCCTATGCATTTTGAGATACTCTTAGGGGCATTTTAGCTCTTTTTCTACATTTAACAGTCTAAATTATACATATACTGGGAAGAAAATAAGCAGCAGACTTATAGATAAGGCAAATAATGATTAGTTATTAGATAGATGTGCTCTATAAGACTACATTTAACACTCTATGATATGCATCTCTGATGTAAAACCACGACTTCTATCATTTAAATGCTTTTATACTGAAAGACAGCAACTTGGCTTAGTGGCAATGCAGACCAGACATTTGCTGGCCAAGGGTGAGTCCACATATAGTCACTTGTATGAGGTGCGGTGAGGAAACAGAAATAACCTGCCACATGTGTCTCTTCAGATATTCTCAGACATAAAACCGGGTAGAAGCTGGTGGCTGCCGGCTCCCGTGTTTCACTTTTGATTAACTTGTATTGAGATTTGCGAGGGCTTTACCAAATATAGCTGTAAGCCTTCATTAAGATGATGGCTGTTTTGTGTGTTTGAGTTTGTTTTTCTTTTTTTTTTATCCCATCCCTTCAGGAACACACACAAAACAGCTGTTTACACACCACTCCTGTCAATTTAAATGGAAATCATGGAAAACAAATATTAGCATGTCTGGTTAGATAAACCTCTATTAAGGTGGCTTATTTTCCTGCACTCTACAAACTAACTCTGTCCTCCTCAGGGGGGATTGTGTTAATCTTGAGCTGCTCGAAGGCAAGAGAAAAAAAAACAGGTAGATATTGACGGCACAGTTTGATGATGAAAATGGAACAGTTTATGTGAATATGTGGAATAAGCAAACTGCATTTGAAAGGATGTTGTGTTACTTTCCTTTTTTGGGGCATTTATCAGGGGTGCTGAAAGCAAGAATAAGTCTGTCTGACGTTTTCAATCCCCCTCCATGCATCCTCATTGTCTGCACTTGTCAACGTGCTGCTAAATTCTCCTTATGATGTGTTTTTTATGATGAGCCATATCTGCCAGCAGCAGAATTCCCTTCCTGCTGCAGTTTGTTTTTTTTTTCTTTCCTTTTCAGCCACTTTTCTACTATGTCATCCTTATTTATATATCAAAAAATGCATTTCATATTTTTATTTCTTACAATAAAGACACCTTTTTGGGAAATAAAAATCCCATATTTCTTCTCATAGTAAAATATCACTCAGTAAAATTTAAGGATTTGAAAGAGCACCGCTGCACCTTCTGGTTCATCAACGTGCAGCAGTGCAAGGCACAAAAGGGAGGTGTGGGGGGGGGGTCGATGTTGAATACAGATCAGAGGGTGTGGTGATTAATAAATACACTCTCAGCCAGTCACAATGCTATATTCTGAGAAAGCTTTGCCGGTCACACTGACGCATGGTGACAGCAGCTGTACACACTACGTGATGTTCTCAAGGAAATCGTTCTGTTGTCTGGATGCTGCAGAGGCAGATGGTGCGGGTTTTAGATTCCATTTCTGCAATGGTAGAAATAAATCATAGGAAATGTTGATGAGGCTGTTTACATGACCCGCTTTCAGACGGCTGTATGTCACGTCCTAAATGTTCACATCATGCTGTAAAATGCGAAACAGCAGCGCGATGCATAAACACGAAACGCAGTGTTTCCTGTCAAGAAGAAAGTTAAGAAGGAGTCTGAGGTGTTCAACGTCAACATCAGCGGGATATATAAAGAGCTATAGCCGGCCAGCCTGATGTGTGCGTGGTGTGTGGAGTCATTCTGCTGCAGCCGGGTGCCATTTGCACGTGATTTAATGAAGGTATAAAGACACCGGATGGCCGTGTCTAATGGCGCTGCACTGCTGAGCAACGCATTTCCAATCAAAGGCGGCAGCTTCATCAACACATCAGTCCTGCTGCCCTCGCACGTCAGCGGGGATTCAACGAGCTGACGGAGCAACGTCGGCAGAGAAGAAAATGTTCTCAAGTGCAACTTTGAGGAATTTGGGAAGTCTGATACGCTTATTTCCATCATCCTAACATGCATTTTGTCAGGATAGAAAGAGCCATATCTAACCGAAGAAAGGTATGCTAGTTGCCCTTAAGAAAAAAAAATCACAAAATAAAAGTTCAGATGCTCCAGAAGTGAGGATGCTCCAATGCTGGTGTACAGAGACACAAATACCCTCAAAAAGATGGGGAAGGTTTAAAGATGACAATAGTTGGACGGCCTTTGGAGGTCTTTCAATGCTTTCGTGTTATTCGACCATATGCAGGCTTGATTTGCTCGCTGTTTTGTCGCGGTTGCTGTTCGGCGAGGTTTACTGACGCGAATCCTGAGCGATGTCACCACCGGCCGAGGCCTTTTAAACAGTTTAAGGCTCGACGCGCGATGGTCTGGCAAAAAAAAAAGAAAGAAAGAAAAAAAAAAGGCTCTCAGCTCCGTCCGCAGACACATTTAGGATGAATAGTGGAGCCGCTGACACCAACTGAGACATCAAGAGCAGTACGTGTCACCGGCTGCCAGACGGATGCTCGCACACACACACACACACGCACACACACATAACAACACGATAGATGATCAGGCTGCTCCATCCCCCTAGTCTGGGTGACAGTGAGGGATCGCTGAGTGACAGACGGAGTAGTGAAATTCTCTGATGGATGAGATAAGTGGGGCAAGGCCTCACAGACGAACACACATATTGTGACCGGGGGAACGCAGCTTGACAAGCAGCTGAGCAACAGGCTATGTGCTGGAAAAGTGTCGGCACGTGTTTGTCTTCTTCCTGTTGTAGGTGCCACCGTCGTCTCTTTTAACTCCTCCATTTTTTAGTCTTTTTTTCTCCTGTTCAGTCCCCGCCCCGTGAATAAAGAGCCTAATCGGATAATGAAGTGTGCTAAACGTGCGTCTGCGGCAGCCAAAGAGCGGTCGTCCTCGGTTGGGTTTTTCAGCGAGCGTCTGATTGCCCGATCTGACGTGAAAAATTGCCGCCGACAAGCCTTCTGCACAGGCAGCCAATCATCGGGACATTTTTAAAACCTCTCCTCATTCTTTCACTCCGCTGATTTTCTCCCAGCGATGATTGATCCGTGCTCATGCCCGAGATGCTAATGCCTGTGTGGCATGAGCAAAATACAAAGCGGGACCTCTGAAAGGGACCCACAGGGAGGCTGAAAACTGGATCTGAGAATTTTCACTATAATTGACAACTTATAAAAAAAAGCTGCTTATCGTCCTCTTTTGTTTGTTGTGCAAGTCTTATTCAAGCTGGGAGAGGAGAAGATCCTCACTGGGAAAGAAGAGAAGGAGCATTAAAGATGTGACAGTACAGCAATGACAAGAGTCTACTTTATTTGATCGTTTGAATATGAAATACACTGCCTGTTTGGGGACATGGGGGTGGGGGGGCAGTGGTGGAAAGTACATTTACTCAAGTTCTCTGCTTGAGTATATCTTATCTTATTGCTACAGTATTATTCTAGTCCTACATTTCAGAGGGACATACTCTGCTTTTTAGTCTACTATATTTACTTTACAGTTACTACTGATGGTAGCCATTCTGCACAACGATTTGATACTTTAAGTAAATTTTGTTGCAAATAATTCAGGAAGCAAAGCAGAACTTTTACAGTAATGCTACTTTTACTGAGGTAAAGAATATAAATGATATAAAAAAGAACTTCAAATGCACAAATGTAAAGTTATTAAAACAAATCATTAAAATGTATATTAATCATATATCATAAATGAAAATGGAAAATAAACTGTAGGTAAACTAAGTGCAGAATAATACAGCTCCATACATTTTAGGATCATTATTCTACCATTACACAGGAAATGACCAAAACTCCTTGGTGTCCTCATAAATGTTAAACATTCGATGGTACTGCTGATTTTTTTTCATTTGACAAGTCACTACAGAAAAGTCAGTTGTCTATAAGCATGAACTTGACGTGAACCTAAACGGTACACAGCAAAAACAAAAACCAACACTGAGCAGCAAATTTTGCTTCAGTGGGATTCCTTCTCAGGATTACGACTCATGGGCTGAATAATGACTCAGCCAAATGCTGACTCACTTCATCTGTCAGTCTGCACTTTGAAAATTACATCTCTGTTGTGGTTTAATCGGCCAAACGAGGGAAAGAGACGGGAGCAGACAACAGCGAGGGAATAAAAAAGGAGACTTAACATCCAAATAAAAGAATGAGAAGAAAACCAATGCATGCCTTGGAGGTAAAATTGGAGTTAAGCTTATTTGGGAAATAATATGATGTTGTGGGCAGTTTTGGAAGAACAAAGAGCTTCCAGGTTCATGAACTTCTCTTCAGTCAAGCGCTGCACATCTTGTGTGTGTTTATCCATTCTTGTGGCAGGCTTATTGTACAGTGTGTCACTTTGTGCGCTTTCTTTCCTTTACCTCTTTTCATGAATCACCTGCACGAGAGATTTCCAGAGATGGTATCAGTGTCCTGAGAGTCATTAAAATGCACTGCATTGTCAGTCTTATGGTGCCACAGCTTCCTGTTGCTGTTGAAACACTTGAAA
>JAOXYL010000010.1:5403453-5421940 GCA_028564955.1 Terapon puta
GAACATCACTTGTCTCACCGCCGTCTTGGCCTCACCATAGCAACCCCCCTCCTTCTCACACACACACACACACACACACACACACACTGGTTCTTAAGCAGGCTTTTCGTTCTATCCTTAGCCCCCTCCTGTCTTCTCCTCCCCCCTCATTTCTCCTCTCTCCATCCGCCCCCTCCCTCCTCCGTGCGCCTGATTACCGACTGCCATTTTACCCTGCGAGCTGTGGAACCAGGTGCTCTGCTGTGCATCTGAGTTTATGACTCAAGCTGCAGAGACAGCCGCCACTACACACACGCATAACAAATTCAGGCTAACTCCTGGGCTGACTCGACTGGTCAGACCCAGCACGGACACAAACAGACTCCCCTCCAGCTTTTTCACGCCTCGTTGGACCATGTTTCCTGAATATGTGAGTAATGTATCTATTAGATAGACATACATAATTCAAAGTGCATGAGTTGTGGTCAGACAGAAACTCTTAAGATCTTATGCAAGGATTTAAAAAAAGTCTTTGGAGAATGGTGGGAATGTTGGCTCTGAGACTGATGTTTAGTACTTAACATATTGTGATAGAGGTGATCTGTGGGTATATGATAGTTTTTATTGTGTTTTTGACTTAAAAAGTTCCCTAACTTGTTGCTTTCATGGAAATGATAATGCATGCAGCTCTGGATGGGGTGTCTTGTTTAAATGCGTCATCAGTGTGCTATCGTGCTATCAAACTTAATAAGTGTGACTAAGATGACTGTAATATGGGTTAGGGTTAATGCTGCGACTGAATGTGACTTAATTCCTGCATTTAGGCCTCTGAAGGGAAAATGTTTGAAAGCCGGGTTCTTGACGTGCGCAGCTCTGTCAAATTCTAAATATAAAAGTACAGACCTACTTTCAGTCCAGCAGCTAATTATGTTTGTTTCGTTAGTCTTGTAGTGATTTAAAAATAAGCAGCTCCTCCTCCACCTTGTCACACGGTTTCAGATGTGTTATTTGGATTATCTCAGACGGTTTCAAAGCTATTCTGGATAAGCTTTGGGAACAGTTTTTTGTGCTGCGTCACCTTGGAGACCAACGATTGGCTGCTCTGGCCTATCAGAATCATGCAGTTAAACGTTTTGTGTTGAGCTTTTAAATTCAAAGACACTATTGGGTGAATGAGGGCGATATCTGAGGTGTCAAGTTGTTTAAAGAGACAGGCCTGAAGAGGGATTAAGTAGCAGAACATCACCTTGAGAGTGTCTTCAGCTAAGAGCAGTTATTTGGCCTTCAGCCTACCCTCATGGGACCTTAAAGCCGGCTAAGCCTGCTGATAACGTTCACCTTTTTTCATAGGTTACTGAAAGTCATCACAGTCAACAGTCATGATGAACATTATTATTATGATTCTGTTGAATGGAGATGTGCCACTCTGGGCTGTTTGTTTTACTGCTCATATTGCTCATATTAGGGATTTTTATTTTTGGTATTAAGTTTAAGTTTAAACTTGGTCTTATCTCAAGCTTCATGATCTGTTTGCATGTATGTGATGGTATCATTGTCCAAATCCACACAGACCTGTGACATCCCCTCAAATGTAAAAGTATTTGGTATTCATCTGTGAGCACAAAATCAGTAAATTGGAGTTAATGCGTGAAACACTATGAATTACGCACTGTATATTATGCAAGCTGCTTTATATTGGCCGTTCAGAAGCAGGACAGAAACTTCGGGTCCATTCCAAATAGGATTTCTCGATCTGTACTTGGCCTCTCCACTAAATATAGCGGAAAGCTTTGTGGAAAGCTCTGCTTTAACATCTAGATAGAAGAGAAAGTAGATGCATTTGTTATTAGTAATTTATTTTATGTTTCTGTTTCCTGTTTAAGTCACAGTCCTTTGTCCCAAAACTGAGTTCTTCTGTTTCATTCAGTTGTGCAGTAGGTGTCTATTGATGTATTATTTGAATGGGAAAGATGATTGCACAAAACATTTTGAGAGAATCTTAACAAAAAAATTGGCGATTTTATGCTCAATAGTTATTCAGTACACGAAAACAACATCCTTTAGTTTGCCAGATGTCAGACTACTTATCTTACAGTTTACTAGTTTGATTTGAAAAGAAAGCCAAGTGCTAAGTAAGGATATCTTGTCCTGAATTCTCAGTGAAACACCCCAGTAAGGAGTTGGAAGAACAGAAAAACAAAAGACAGTGTAAGAAAAAAATAAATTAATAAAATTAATTGCCCAACTGAAATCAAATTGAAGCTATCAGGTGTGGAGTTTATGTTATTTACGAGGCAGTCAGGTAATAAACACTCGATTTAATGTGAATATGTAACTGTTACTATTTTTATTCAACAGCTTTTTTAGATCCTCTGCTCTCTATTTGTGTCTAACCCTCAGGTGTATGTGAGATCGCAGCATGCATTCAGTCCAGGCAGGGATGTGGGATCCCCGGCCCCCGTCTAAACATGCCTCGCCCCTCCCTCAGCCTCCCCCTCCCAACCTACGCCTGGCCCATGTGACCACAGCCACTCCGGCCAAGCGGATCACCTTCTACAAAAGTGGTGACAGCCAGTTTGGGGGCATCAGGATGGCAGTCCACAAGCGCAGCTTCAAATGCTTTGACGCCCTGCTGGACGACCTTTCCCAAAAGGTTAGTGTCACAGGCCTTAGGGCTGTGATCCTGGGATATCTTTGAAGCTGACGTAGATGCAGTTGAACTGCACTTTAATCTTTTCAACCTGACAACAGCATTAGCTTACCCTCAAAGATTCAGATATTTTCCCTATATATATGTGAATAAATGTATCCAACTACAGGTGCCTCTGCCATTTGGTGTGCGAACTGTGACTACTCCCCGTGGCACCCACACCATCAGACATCTGGAGCAGCTCCAGGATGGCGGCTGCTACCTCTGCTCTGACCGGCGCCATGCTAAGCCAGTTAACATGGAGCTGGCCAGCAAACGGCCAAGCATCTGGTACCATCAGGGCCGTAGGCCCCACAGGCCTGAAACCTCATCTGCAACACCACCCGGCCATCTGGCTTACAGACAACGTCGGATCCTATTGGTGAAGAACAGTGAGCCAGGGATGAGGAGGAGCATAGTGCTGAGCAGGAGGTCAACACGGAGTCTAAGAGCCTTCCTTGATGAGGTGTCGGAAGTGATGCAGTTCCATGTCCGCAAGATCTACACAGCAGAGGGACGCAGGGTAAGAAGTGATTTGTTTTTTAATTATGATTTAATGTTTTAAGTGTCATTTTGCAGATGAAAGCCTCTGTGGTGGAAGCTCCTAACAGCTTTGATTTGTTTCCAGATTGATAGCGTGCAAAGCCTGTTGACTTGCCCAGGTGTCTTGGTGTGCGTCGGGCGGGAAGCCTTCAGCCCAATGCTGGTAAACTTTATCAGGAAGAGCTCAGAGGAAAAACTGCCTGGTCTGGGTAGTAGGTCCCCTGGTCTTGGCCCCAGGACTCCTGGAAATGGGGCACGATCTCCTGCTACTCAAGGAGCAAGATCCCCACCTCATGGAGCTCAGTCCAGAGCCAGCGAGTACAGTGAAGGGCATGAAAGCAAGAAAAATGGTAAGCTCTTTGGTCCTCACAAAATGGATATATATATAGGTATTAAGATATGTACCATTTTATACCTAATATAGAAACCTTAGTTTCAACAGCAGACTTCACAAAGAGTGAATAACAGGTTAAATTTACATAAGCTTTTTTCTTTTCCTCTTCAGTTAACTTTGGTCTGGAAACCAAAAAAAGCATCATTCACCCTCGTTCAGATTCCTCAAACCGCTCCGCCCGCTTCTCCTTGTCTTCAGAGAAGTCATATGGCAATGGCGTCAGTGCCTACTCTCAGGGAAAACCGGCTATTATGAATGAAGACATCGAAAAGCGCGTCCTGGTCAATAAAGATGGAAGCCTCTCAGTTGAGATGAGGGTGCGTTTTCGCCTTCACAATGACGAGACCCTCCAGTGGTCTACACAAATTAAAAAATCCCCATCTCTTACTAATGACTGTTGCCCCCTGGGCCAGGCCCAGCCTCATTACCTGCAGCAGGGTCAGTCAGAAAGCTGCTCTGATCCTGATTCTACATCTTTTGACCCGGAGGTTGTGGATTATTCCAACCAACCTCTGCAGCCTTCATCAGAGGGGAGCCGCTGCCCCTGCTGCTACCAGCGGCAAGAACAACAGTATGACTTGTGGGAAAACCCGGCACACAGCCACAAACAGCCCCCTGTCCCTCCTCCACATCCATCCAGCCACAACCATACTGTGATGAGACATACACACTCTTCTAGCTCTTCCTCATCGTGTAATTCCCGAAGAGTGGTGCGCTGCAGAGCACGACTCTCTGACTGTGGAGGAAGCTCAGGCTCAGAGCAAAGCCAAGTGGTACAGGAAGAGATGTGTGTAACAGAGCGGGTGGAGCGCAGAGTAGAGGTGGAACAAGATGGAGACACCCATGTGGAGGTATGCAGGGTGAGCCGATGCTGCAGCCGCAGTGAAGTCATCATGGATAGCAGCCCACGACCACTTAGCCAGAAGTCAATCGAGGATGAGCTGCTGATTGAGGAGGAGGGTGAGCGTCCACTGTCTGCAATCAGCAGCTCCTCACATGTTCTACAATCACTGAAAGAAGACCAGGACGATGACTTGCCCCCCAGCATCTCACAGTGCTGTCATAGCAATGGACCATCCCCATCCCCATCCTCTCAGGCTCAGCTCGAGGAATCTGCTGGACACAAGAAATATCAGGGTGTGGAAGAGAGGGGCAGCAGGGCAGTGTCTGCAGCATCTCCTTGTCAGTGTGGGGCAGTCACCCCAAATTCAACAGCAGAGTCAAAAGAAATGGATCGAGCTCCCAGCTCCAAGTCCAAAACAAGCCGAGCATCTTGCAGGTCCAGCAAAGCTAGAGTCCCAAACTCAGAGGAAGAGGAAGCTGCAGATGATGAGGATGAAGAGATACAGAGGGTCGTTAGTGGGTTGTCTGGCCACACAGGACATTCAGCAGGATCTCAGCAGTCAAGGACATCCAGTTTATGCCCAAACTGTGGTGGCTGCAAAGGGGGAATCATCTCTGATTCCAACAGTAGAGCTTCACAGAGGTCCCAGCTTTCCCACCCAGCCTCTCCAAAGCCTGCTACCCCTGTCTCCAATGGAGAGAATGCCAGTAATGGAAGTGATGACGGTGGCTCAGATGATTCAGATGTGTCAACACAATCCAACAAGACCAACCTCACCAACCATGGCCGCTGCTCTGCAATATCAAATGTATTGGAGGGTAGAGCATCTAGTGCCATGTCCACGGCATCTAATCCTGAGGGAACAGGAAAAGGGGAAGAAAGGGCTCCTAGTGCCAGATCGGCCACGAGCCACAGGTCCAATAGATCCCACAAGTCTGGCTGTCATGGCAGCACTGGTGTTACAGCAGAAAATGAGGAAGAGAGAAGCCCCAGTGCCATGTCGGCTCAATCCAACCTGTCTGCCAAGTCCAGCAAATCTCATAAGTCAAACTGCAATGGTGCAGTTGAGGCTCCTGTCATCAGGACAAGAGAGGAAGCAGAGGGAGAGAACACTGTAGAGAGGGCACAAAGTTCCCTGTCGGCCAAATCTGGTGCCTCCGCAAAGACCAGTGCATCAGGCAAATTAAATGTTAAGGTTTCCTCCCCAACCGATAATATAGCTGTTGAAGAGGGCGACACAAGCAAGAGACCTTCTAGCACCCTTTCTGTCAAGTCTAATGCTTCAGCAAAATCAGGTAAATCAACTAAATCAAATGTGTCAGCAAAGTCCAGCACATCTCACAAGTCCAGCTGTAGTCGTTGTGCTAGATCAGTATCTCCAGGTGCTCCGGCAGCAGGTGAACCTGTTAAGGAAGCAACAAGTGAAGAGGGAGGAATGGAGACAGAGGAGAGAGCAGCAAGTGCCATGTCAGCTAAATCCAATCTGTCTGGAAAGTCTGATAAATCCCATAAGTCTGCCAAAGCTTCAGAGAGGTCACTTTCTCCCAGGTCAGAGACTGGAGAAGAAGAAAGGGCAGCAAGTCAAATGTCTAGCAAATCAGTTAAATCAAACATGTCCAATAAGTCTTCAAAGTCATGCAAGTCTCTGCATAATGGTAATGAAAATGCAGCATCTCCAAGCTTAAAGGTAACTGATGAAAAAGAAAATGAAGTGGCAGAAGAGGAAACACAACAGAGGCCAGAAAGTGTAATGTCTGCTAAAGTGGAAAATGTGGAGAGGGCAGCCAGTAGAGGGTCTTCTAAATCTCATAAATCCCAATGTAATGAAAACACAGGAGCAAGTTCTGAAATAGGAGATGGTGAGGTGGAGGACAGGGCTGCCAGTGCGTTATCCCACAAATCAGCCTCCTCTGCAAAGTCCCACCTCACAAACTGTGACACAAGTTCACGAGCGGCTTCTCCAGCCAAAGACACAGCAAAGACAGAAGTGGATATTACAAAGGTCAGAACCCCAAGTGCCATGTCAGGGAAATCACACACTTCTGCCAAGTCTCAGAAGTCAAACCACACCGCAGCATCTCCAAATCCAGATGAAGCTGATGTTCCTTCAGTTGAGACAAATGGAGAAGAGACGCAAAATGAAAATCAGGAGCGGGTGGCCACTGCAATGTCTGTCAAATCAAAATCTTCAGTGATGTCCAGTACTTCTCACAAGTCAAATTCTACCAAGAATCTCAAACAAGCATCGCCAAGTCCAAATGTTGTCACCATTAACACACCAGAGGAGGCTGTGGAGGATGGAAATGGGACAGAGAGAACACTGAGCACCGCATCCACTAAATCAGGGAAGTCTCATGTCTCATCTGCTTCATCACATAAATCCAATCATAACGGAACAGCTGATGTTGCTGTCATTGAGGCAGCAGATACAGGTGAGACAGTTGTCAAGGACAATGCTCAAAGTCCTAATTCTTCTGAACATTCTCATGGCCAAACACTTTCACCTGGGAGAACACGCTCCCCACGGACCCACACACCCAAAACTCCAGCTCCATCCCCAAGCAGTCAAAAATCCCCTGTACAACAGTTGTTGTCTGGCCCTGTCGGTGGAGAGACAAGAGGACACAGTGCCTTGTCAGTTCACTCCACAACCTCTGCTAAATCTGGCAGATCCAAATGTCGCTGTGGAGCAGCTTCAACACCTGAGAAGAAAAAGGAAAATGAGGGGGACGACAAGAAAGATAATGCAGAGCTGAAAGATGAGGAGGCTCCTGAACGGGCTGCCAGCAACCTGTCATCCTCAAGCAAAAGACCAAGGAGGGAATCAGGAGGTACCGAGCAACCACTAAGCCGAAACTCATCTGGGTCGGTCTCACTTGGGTTGCCAGAAGACCATGAAACAGCTGACTCGGACAGTGGCAAGTCTAGTGTTTCTTTTCATATAAACACTGAAAGGGACAGAGTGAAAACAGCATCTCCTAATGTCCCCAAGAGCACAGAACAGTCCCCTGTGAAGGAAGATGTGGAGGGAAAGGGGTCGGCTATGTCTCTAAGGTCCAACAACAATGGCAGTAAAAGCACTTTGTCTCACAATCCCCCAGCAATGGATATCCCTACTATTGAAACCACAAGAGGGAGTGAGGATATAGGGGAAGAAGGTGGAGAACAAATAACAGAAAGAGCAGCCAGTACATTTTCAGCCAAAAGCAACAGGACTCAGAAGTCCTGTTGCAGATGCGGTAAAGCAGCAGCTCAAACACCTGACAACAAACCTAAAGAGCAAAGCACTAGTGTCAGCCCTACCAAAGCAGAAAATGACCCTGAAACAGGAAGTGTGAAGTCTGTTTCGACAGTAAAAGCTAGCAAACTGGATGCCCCTGACAAGAGGACTTCATCTGCACTGTCATCCGGAAGCACTAAAGTTCGGAGCAAATCCCCTGCAAGTGCCCACGCTGATAATGCCAATGAAGCAAACACGAATGCTGGAGATTTGTCGGAAAATATCACTGAAAACCAGGCCATCAGCCGACCAGCGAGTAAGGCCAGTGGGAAAGAAGTCAACAAGGCAGCCAGTGTCCACTCCAAGAGTACCTGTTGCCTCAGGCCTGAGTCAGCAGCTTCAGCTCATTCTGGATCAAAAATGAAAGCCTCAAAGGATAGCAAAGGAGATTCAGTCAAATCAAACTCTTTAAATCCTGCCAAGGCAAAATCTGATGCAGGAAGCGAAAGCGGCAGTGTCAAAATGTCCCACTCTGAAAAGAAAGAAACCCCCAACAAACCCGCTTGTCACTCACACAGCTCCAAACCATGCAGCAAGGGAGAGATATGCAGTCAGAGCACTCTGTCTCACTCCCTGTCCGCTGCTGACCTGCTGAAGGAGACCATGGCGGCTGCACGTCCTCACAGCCGACAGTCAAAGGCCAGCAAAGCCAGTGGGAAGCCAAGGAGTGAAAAAACTGGAAAGCATGACACAAGCAGGGACCAGCTTGATCAGGAAGAGGAGCTAAATTTGACACCCGCATGTCTGCCCAACGCTTCCCCCAGTGAGGTCGTCAGTGACTGGCTGAGGAGCATCCCCGCTAACAGTAGCATGCTCGCACTTGGCGATGAGCTAAACGAGGGGGAGGAGGACAAGGCTCAGGTTGTGGAAGAGAAAGCTGGAGAGGAGGAGGCAAGGGAGCAGGAGAGCCTTGAAGAGGAGAGAGCGGATGGTGAAGAGGAGGTTGAAGCCGAAGAGGGAGAAGAGAAGGAGGGGGAAGCTGAATGTGATGGAGCTGAGGAGGAGAAGAGTCCAGATCCAGCTCCTGGTGACACACTGATGGCTTCTCATCGCCCCAACACTCTGCTGAGCAGCGACTCTCTGTCCAGGAACTGGAATTCTTCAGCTGCAGTGATGAAAGTCCTTCTGAGCTCCTCTCTAGGTCGTTGTAGAAGCATGCCTGAGGTAAGGAAGTGAATTATTTTTTATCTATGTGACAAAGCCAAGGGGAAAAAAACTATAAAGTCTCAGGCTTCCCTTTGCAAAACTATTCAGACTGCATCTACCAACAATTGGCAATATATGATTCGTTTGTATTTTTGACACACCAGCACTCTAAAACTACCAAATATGTATTTTACAATTATGTAAAACTGAGAAAAGTAGCAAATATTAATATTTAAGAAGTTGGAACAGAGAATATACATTTTTGGGAATATTATTAGCACATAAATCCCCTGAAAAACACATATAGCACATTATAGGATTATCAGTATATCCACATTTATCATTGTACAGTACAGGATTGTAAAATACACAAGTGAGCATTATTTGTGGATGTAATGTCATCTGTCTTCTGCAGGTGTCTCCAGTTTATGGTCGTAGACTGAGCACATCGGCCAGGGGGCTCTTGGACTGTTTAGCTCAGCTCCAGCTCATCGAGCCTGCGGTGAGCCCTGGCTGTGAGCACAAGTATGAGGACATCATGGCCATCCTCCAGTCCCTCTGGCTCACTGAACCCAGGCACACGGAGGCCAAGGAGGGCAAATATGCTGGCAGAGAACAGGTGACTCCTCCGCGGTCCTCATCTGGCGTAGATATGAGCAGTGGCTCTGGCGGATCAGGGAAGGACGCAGGAAATCAAGGGGGAGATGAAACGACAGAAAACAAAACAAAAGAGACTGAATCTTTACAGGAGGATGAGGGAGGAGAGAGGGCTGTTGAAGAAGATGAAAAAATAGAGACAGGGCATGAAGAAACTGAAGCAGAGCCAGAGGAGACACCCACAGATCAGGCTAAGACAGACGTAGAAGAGGAGCCAGCACAAAGTGAAGCACAAAGTACTGTCCCTCCAAGTCTGGACAGCCCAAAAGCCTCTGACAACCCCTCATCATCAGACAAGAGCTCTGCTAACGACAGCTCCAAATCCCCCACCGATAACGAGCGTGAGACGCTGGAGGACTCCAGCTCGGGCACGCCCCCAACTGTCCTGCGAGCACCACTGTCAAAAAAACCATCCCAAGACCCTGATCCGGTGTGGGTTCTGCACCTTCTGAAGAAGCTGGAGAAACAGTTTATGAACCACTACATCAACGCCATGGCGGAGTTCAAAGTTCGTTGGGACCTGGACGACAGCCTCATCCTCGACACCATGATATCCGAGCTGAAGGAGGAAGTCAGCCGGCGCATCCAGAGCAGCATCGAGCGCGAGATGAGGAAGATTCAGAGTCGTGCCGGCAGAGGGGGGAGGTCGCCCCGGCCGCCAAAAGGAGGCAACCTATCCAGGGACTCCACCATGACGGAGAAGAGGCGTCGAATGTTGAAGGTAACCTCATCACAAATCCTCTTCACATCACACAAAATGCTTTAGAAAGGCAGATGGTAAATTCATTATTTATCTTTCAGGTCATGAAGAACCAGTCAGTGAAAACGGCTGACTCCCTCAGCGATGGAGAGATGACGGGTGAGTTCAGCGACCAGCGAAGTGATGACGAGTACTGCCCATGTGACGCATGTGTCCGCAAGAAAATGGCCGCCCGGCCTCTCAAAGCCAACCCAATGGCAGCTCCCGCGCCGGTGATGATGGAATTTGACCTCCTTAAGATACTGCAGCTGAAGAAAAGCCCGTCGCCTGCTCCTGCTGTTGTTCCACAACCTCCAGAGCAGGAAGACGAAAGTGTGGTCGCGGAGGAGGAAGGGAGGAATTTAGAGGTGCTGGAGGAGGAAGAGGAGGAGGAGGAAACTAAAGAGGACATCAAAGCTGATGTTGTCTTGGAGGAGACAATCCCAGAGGAAGATGAGGAAATGGGGGATGAGGAGGACGTGGGTGAGGCAGACGAAGAGGAGGAGGAAGGGGCTGAGGAGGAGGACAACAGTGTAGCTGATGGGGAGCAAGAAGAGGGAGAAACAGGAGGCGAGGAAGCTGGGGAAGAAGATACACCAGACACTGGAGAGGACGAGGAAGAGGAGGAGAACAAATGCCAGTGCCATTCTGCTGATGAGGAGGGAGAGGATGCTGAGGAGACTACTGACAACGTAGGTGAAGATGAGACAGCAGAGGATGAAGAGAAAACAGGGGAGGAAGAGGGGGAGAGTGCAGAGGATGAAGGTGAGATAGGGGGGGAGAGTGACAAGGAGACAGTGAAAGAGATAACAGCGGGTGAAGGAGAGACCACTGAAAATGGCGAAGGTGAGGAAGAGGAGGAGCAGGTAGATGAGGTGTCAGACTTTAAGCCTGAGGAAGAAGAAGGAGAGACAACCAGCAGGGAGAGCACTGAAGAAGAGGCATCTGGGGAAACAGGGGATGACGATGCAGCAAAAAACACTACACAGGAAGAATCCACACCGGTGGAGGACTCTGCGGAGGGAAACAACAGTGCTTCGGCAGAGGCAGAGGATGAAGATGAAGATGGCACCGGGGAAGGGGAGTCGCATGGAGAAGAAAAAGGGAGAGAGAGTGAGGAGCAGGAAGAGGAGGCATCAGGAGAAGACACAGCCTCACCACAGGTAGGAGTTCAAGAACAATTTTGTTTCCTTCTAGCCATTTAATTTGTAGTTCAGCTTTTTATTTCTATCATTCACAACCTCAGTACAGGTCACGTTTTATACAAAGGTAGCCAAACTTATTATAAAGAGAACAATAAAATGATTTCTAAACAGTTTACTGACTGGCTCAACTTTGAAAAGGCAAATTTGCTGTAGTTTAACACGCAAACTGTTTTCTGGCGGCAGTTACTTTAACCACCTAATCGGCATTTATAATAAAATTGTAATGTAGCTGTAAGCAGACATAAGCACACTTTAAGTTGTTTTTATCTATGATTAATAGTGCATAACTGATCATATAATACACCAACGCAGTTATAATCATATCATTCTTATTTTAAATGGAATTTAAATTGAACCTTTTATAATTTACACTAAATATGTCTGTGCATACTAATGAAATGTGTTGTTATTCATAAATACTGTTTATACAAGTGTAAACTGTTTCAAATCCAGCTATAAATTATTTGTACACTGTGTTATTATTTCATGTGATTTATTAGCTGCTTATATATTCAAAGATTTTTTTTTTTTTATTGTCACTGTATTTCTACAGTGAAATTCTGTGAAATTCTGGTGGCACTCAAGGACAGACAGGATGAGACAAGTGGACAACAGTTTGCTGAATATATATATTCATATATATATATATATATATAACATATATATATATATATATATCATATATATATATATATATATATATATATATATATATATAGCTGCTTACAACTGATGACAATGCATCTATTCACTCTTAAAAACTACTTATAAATGCTCAAAAGGGGGTTTGAGTGTTGCCCGTTTTCCTGTGAATTGTGTGGCCATTACTCATTTAGCAATTTCGCTGTGCTCCCAAATCTCAGTAGTCACCTTTTAGTTGGTATAACATCCTTGTAGCTAATCAACGATGACCAAAACTACAAAAGGAAGCACTGTCCATAACATTTTTTCTTCTTTAAAGTGATATTTTTATTTAAAGTAGGCCAGATAACAGAAGTTCCTGTCTTCTAATTATGAATACAAATGCGATCGCCGCCTATTTTTAAACACCTCTGAGTGCCTGGACAGGACAGCTGGGTTAAAGTCTACTGTACCTTAAAGAGAACCTGACCTACTGCAGCCTAACCACTAATTCTAAGCCTGTGGGAAAAGATAATCTCGCTATCCAATTAGACAGACTGAACAAATCTGTTTTGTTTGGCAGTGGCGCAGTGCTTCCACTGATGGGAGTCTGCTGTTATTGTCAGCCACAAACTGTTTGGTAGAAACCGTCTTCGCAGCGACTTCTCACACTTTAAATCAGTGTGTTCTCCCCTTATTGCAGACACGGTCCAACAGAGAATAAATACTCACTACTTTTCACTGAAGCCTTCAAGCACTGATAAAGGAAAAGTCATTTTAATACCAATCACTTCCTTTGTTCTTGTGCAACATGTAGGTTTGATTACAGACACTTAGCCGCCCCAGTAGCACCCAATTTAGTTAATTACAACTGCTGAGAGATAATTCACTGTCATCATGTTTAATCCTCAGGGCCAGGGGGCGACCGAGGGAGAGGAGGCAGACGCCGAAGACTCAGACACCGACAAACGTCCGAGCGACACCAGCGCAGACGAATCAGGACACGAGGCGCCTGGAACCACAGGAGACGAAGAAGAGGCCGCGGAGGACGCTGTTGAGGAATTCAAGACTGAGGAAGGAGAGGAGGAGGAGGAGGAGGGAGAGGTGGACAAAACAGTGGACGGTGCCCTCATTCATCAGTTCACCAGGACCTCCGTGGAGTCCCAGCCCGGCTCCTTGGAGGACGTGGAAACAGATTCCCCCCGAAACCCTGTCAACTCCATAGAAGTGCCCAAAATGACCGCCGGCGGATCTGGCGGCGGCGCGGGCCAAAGGAGGAGCAGGTCGCCGGCCAGGGTCAAGCGGCGCAAACCTAAAGAGAGCGACGTGGAGCTGGACGACTTTTAACTAACTTTAGCACAAATTCACAGACTCCAGAGGGTCCAAGACTCCCATCAGCCATTGCTCTGTCAGTGACTGTGGAGCTGGATTTATGTAGGTTCACAACTGTAACCAAAAAAAACAAAAAAAAAACTCAAAGACTCAAACACTTGAAGCACTTTATCACTCCAGATCTGCTGTAGAAGGAGTCGTAGGTAGAATCTTGAGAAACTTGAATCCACAACCTTATCCTATTTAATCATATGAATTATATTTGTAATGGTATTTGTATATTTAACATGAGTTAACTGTAACAGCTAACTGTATGTATGAAGGGATGTCTATTTCTGTACTGTATGAGTATGCATAAGGTATATTTTTGAAACAAAAAAAGTGACACATGTGAGCATATTACATGAAGCCAGTGTTGTGTTCAGTGGACCACAGGTCTAATGATTTAATGAATCATATAGCCATTAATATACAGAGTACCTCAGAGATACGTTAGATTTTAACCGACTGTTTCAGGAGTGTTTGACAGAACCAATGTATTGATGCCTAGTTTATCTATCAGTTCAATTTTTGTCTGTATTTCAGACTTCATTAAGTCATTGCTGTATTCTCAGGGGTTTGAACAGCCGGTTTTTATTCTACTACCTGCTTAAAGCTGTAGTCTGTAACAAAGACCTCTGTTTAAGTCTACTCAAGCTGTGTGATATAACCTGATTACCTTAAAGAAAAAGTCTGACATATTAAGCAAAAGACGATTAATACCCCTGCCATGTACGTACCCTTCCACGTAGCTGATTGTTAGCTTAGCTTAGCACAGTGGCTGCGTGCAGGGGAAACAGCTAGCCTGGACCTGTCCAAAGGGCCAAAGATAAGAAAATCCCTCTACCCACACCTTTGAGGCTCGTTAATTAACATGTTATATCTTGTTTCTTTAATTACCTGTTTGTTTGTTCCCCCCTGCTTCAAGTCTTTATGCTAAGCTAATCGGCTCCTGGTCATAGCGTCATATTTGATATCCATGTATTTCCCAAAATGTTGAGCTATTCTTTTTAGTTACTTTTCTTTCAACCCCACAAATGACAGGAAATATTATTTATTTCAAATGACAAACTATGTTTTAGCATCTTTATTATTTATTTCTGAAAGTTAGACTGTGTTTTCCCTTTGAACATGCTTATGTCTATACTCTTCATTATATTTATGTAGTCAAATTACTGTGATCCTTTACAACACGTGCATTTTTTCTCCCCCCAGGAATCCACTAAGAAAAACTTGCGCAACAGAGCACAAACTGACACTGACACCATCTGTGTATCCACCGTAAAATGTCAGGAGGCAAACGTCTGGATTTCAGGTTGATGCGAACCTTTCTCTGCTGCTTCAGTTCAAGAGCTTTTCATAGGCGTGTGTGTGTGTGTGTGTGTGTGTGTCACATGCTGCACATTCAGGTGGGGTTTGCATAACCAGCCGTGTGGATCAACAGCATGAAGCGCGTTACTGATGCCTTACTGTATCCATGGTTATACGAGCGGAGATGGACAGGAACAGAGGGGGAGATCACGGCTAAGTGGCTGTCTCTTTTGTTTCCTGACGTCTCCTCTCTCCGTTAGTGGCTCTCCAGCAGAACTGGAGAGCCTGTTAAAAGAGGCTGGAACGGATCAAAGCTGCTCTTTTAAAATGCCGGGAAAAATATACACCCCTTAGGAGTATTTTCTCTCATTTAACCCAAACCGAACTGAGCGAGCCGAGGCTCTGGGCTCGCTCTAATCCTAACTGTACTTTTAGAGCAGAGGCGGTCCGTGTGCGTTCAGGACGGTGCGATCGAGGCGAAACAATGTGTGTCTCTTATCGCTTAGTCTAACAAAGGCCTCCCGTTTGTGGTTTGAAGAGGGCGTGTCCGTGTGCCTATGCTGCTGCTGGTCTGTTTGGCTGTCCATCAGTCTGTGACATCACCAAGTGAACATCATGTACCTCGAGCAAATGAATATGTGAACGTAATAATGTTGATATAAATAAAAAGTAAATGCACAGGCACGATTGGTGTGTTTAACTTTTTACTACACTGTTTTTAAAGTGTTTTCATCTTTAACCAACCACTTGGGGTTCATGCGACATCACTCTGGTTTGGTCTAAGAATAGTTTAAGTTCAGGCTTGAGTTTTGAAACTTAAAACACTTGAAGAACCACTAAATTAAAGGATTTAAAGCAGTTAAAGGGCCACTAGCTACTTTTGCTACATTAGAAATGTGGCTCTGTTTACCATGTAAAAAAAAAAAAGTAATCTATAAATAATATGAATGAAGTGTATTTCCCAAATTTCTATAGTTCTGAATTTCATTTTAAATGGAATTTTATTTGCTGCACACCCACAGTAGAATATTCAATTTAAAAAGTTTTAATTGGAACTACTTGCTACTGGAAAAACCTTTACAACGTGCTCTGGGGATGATCCACGACAATGAGAGGAGATGTTGCTTTGGAGGGTTTTGAATAAAATTTTACAACCTTGTGATCATGACAAATGAAACCCCAGTCACCTCCTGTGTATTGCGTTGGCAGCACAAAAGTCTCAGAGAGATATCTCTGAAGCTGGGGGAAAAAAAACCCCTGCATGAATAGAGTCCACTTTAGCGACACTGTCAGTGAGAATCCATGTGAACCGAAACGCCACACTGAAAGCAGGATGAGTCACCCAAATGAAAAAAGCAGTGTTGTGACAATAGCAGACGTCTTTGCCTCAAATTACTCCGCGGGGTGATTAGGCAACTGTGACACATTATATTGGAAGTGTCCATATGTATACTGCGAATTGTGTGGTAATGCCTTCTGATCCAGCCCTGATGTACACTTTACCCCCCACGACTGCCTTTGCTCTATGCTTCCCCGCTGGCTCTGCTCCAAAGGCGTCTCCAAAGCTGCTCAACTGCTCTCAAGATACACACACGTCACGCTAATCCAGTACCTGTGTGTGTGCGTGCTGAGCCACAGAGGGATTGAGGTTGACTTACATCACATGGACCAATATGGTAGAGCCTGTACCTCCAGAAAACTGTTACAGAACACAGGGTGAAAATGTCAGTGAAACATCAAACATCACACCAGTGTTTTAGGCGTAACATAATTTACTTAAGTTACATACTGTATTTCTGTTTTTTATAACCAGACATAAGTGTTTTAATGCATCTTTGTTCAGGAGGGGTTTAAAACAACAGGAGAGCACACAATTTTGTAATGAAAAACTACATGAAAATGAATATTTACTGATGTATTTTACTCATTTCTAACATGCAACCTTATTCTGACATATGAATATATTATGTCAAAATAAAGGTGCATGTTTGCTTGCAGTTTAACTTGACAGTGTTGCCTTGTGTTGAGGTGACAAGTCTGCCCCTTAGTGTCACAATGATGGTGTTGCATTTAAGGTCTCCACGTGCAGGTGATGAAACCCAAACTGCTGTCTCAGAAAAGTGAAGTTCACACTTATAAAGAATTATAGCTCACAATCAAAGCAAGAACCAAGACTCGGTGCCCTAAAATCCTCATAATTACACTAAATGTAGATTTTCACACCTTAAAGCAGTGATATATTAAAGCTGAACTCTGACTAACATGTGGATGTGGTGTTTGCGTGTCTGTTTGACATCATGTCAGTTATGACAGGCACACCTCCACAGCCTCCCTTACGATAGGTTTCAGCTCCAAATGAGACTCCGCCTCCAAGATAGTGCAGCCAGTCAGCAAACAGACCAAAGCCAGAGGGACCACCTGCACAGAGGGAGAAATAACATAGAGGTTAATACATCCAGCCACCGTGCATTGGCTTCTCCAGTACATTATGTCCCTCTCCGTCCCCTCACCTTGGCCCTGTTTCTGGCAGCCCGTGTGTGTGCGCCGATGTCAGACGACGTGATGTCCACCGTCAGCTTGTCCACTCTGTAGACGGCCCTCAGAAGAGCTTCTACGCACTGAGACTGAGGGCAACCAGACAGCTTCTGTAAGGAGAAAGAGACAGTTTAAACTTAAGGTCAAGTGTAAGTCTTTTATATGGGACAACAGTAAGAAATAAAATAGATATTACATTTGCTTAAATCCAATATCAACTGAGACAAGTCCCACATTGTTACAATAACTTGTAGCTCCATCTTGTAGGAAAATCCTGTGTGAAAATCCACTTTTAAAAATCTAATTATATATTTTTCTTAAGGAAAATGCACAATGTGAACACAATATAAAGTACAACTCACATCTTACACCATTCAACCAGTTGGTTGACCTACACTACAACAAAAACATCTTCTTGGAAATAATGTGCAGAGGCCAAGAAAAGGACTATGTGTGTGGAAAAAATAAGGATCAGCGGGTACCCGGACACAGACGTGCCTGCTTGTGTCTGATTAAGGGTATAATTTCCTTTACCTGGAGTAAACGTGTGGCTCTGCAATAGAGCTTGCTGTTGGTGGGCTGCACGTCGATCATGTGGTTCTGGTAAATCTTCCCCTTTAAGACGTGAGCTCCAGTGCTCACAGCGTTCAGCAGCAGCTTAGTGGACAGCTCCCACTGCTGAGAGAGAGGCGGCATTGATTTTTTTTTTCCCCCTCTGCATTTACATAAGCCGAGAGGAAACAATGAAAACATCTTTTTTAATTACTCTCCATCTAAACTAGCACGTATAAAACACAGGAAATGAGCAAGTTGGAAAGACTAAAGCCTTTTAACATTTAACCATACAGACGCTCCCCCTCTGCTGAAGCAGGATGTCAGACAAAGAAAAAGAGAGTAAATGAGGCAAAACTGTTATTTCTCATGCTCCAATGAGTCACTGAATCGATGTGTGTGTCCTTGTGAATGTGAGTGTGTGTGTGTGTGTGTGTGCTGTACCATGTGTTGTAAGCTCCCTGAAGCAGGTGATGGCCAAGTGATTTTTAAAGAAGATAAACACAACTTGTTGATGTCATCCTGCAAAAAAACAAAGCAGACAGTGATAGATGGATAGATAGATAGATAGATAGATAGATAGATAGATAGATAGATAGATAGATAGATAGATAGATAGAT
>JAOXYL010000010.1:5421959-5435457 GCA_028564955.1 Terapon puta
AGATAGATAGATAGATAGATAGATAGATAGATAGATAGATAGATAGATAGATAGATAGATAGATAGATAGATACTTGTTCTTGTTGTGCAGCAGCTGCGGTGTCTCCATCAACATGATGATAAACAGCGTGGAGGTTGGACGTGTTTTTTCTCACTCGGCGTGCCAGCTTGGCCACTTCACTGACATTGTCTGCGGAGAGAAGGAGTCCAGACACATGTCGATTTGATCCGAGCGGAATTCAGAAGATTGGACGGGAAAAAAATGGGCTCACCAGAGTGTGTGTAGATAAGGATAACAATGTCCTGGTTGCTGAGAGAAGGAAGGACTAAATGCAAAAAGTCCTCATGTGCTATGCAAAAGTCAGGTCCCTAAAGGAAAAAAAAACATTACATATAAAGTGAAAGGCCCAGTTTTCTCAATCAGTTATCACTATGTTCCCAGTGAGTTTTCTGTAGCTGTGCTCTTCTTCACACTGGTAGAAACAGGTTGTGTGTTGCACCAGTCAGGATTTGTATCATTTGCAGTTTATACTGTCAGTAGTACTTCAGTGGATATAAATAGTACTTGAAAATGTCAAAAAGCCTAATTTACGGAGTAACCTTTGACTGAATTAAGACCACCCAGCAGTCAAATAAAAAGATTAAAGCAGATTAATTGAAAACAGATATTAAGTCTAGCTGTGTTTCATAAAGCAGGTACAGGGTGTATTTCATACTAATCCTGCTCTGGGATAATCTGTAAGTCAGATACAGCAGAGACAGATGTTTTATTACGTGGTACAAAAAAAGAGCTGGATTTCATTTTAATTGGATTTGACTGGATTTTGGACATTTTAATACTTTGTAAGGCCTTGTAAGGATTTCTCTGACTCGTCTAACACTCGCAGACAGAAATCTCCACGTATGGAGTCAGCCAGTGCTGACAGTGCTACTGTGAAAGTTCAGACAGACGTTAAATCTCCTTTACAGCCGCAATTTTCTGCCATTAAACAGCACTGTGTCAGATTAACCCTGTAAAGCCTGAATCATGAAATAATGGCCAGAAAACAATTTTTAAAATATATATACTTTTTAACTGGAGTACATATTGAACCTTCTGACAAATAAAAAAGTTAAATATCAATTTATCTATATATATTTTTATTTGTATGATTCTTGCTACATCCACCATTTTTATGTATTTTTTGGTTATTTGGTATTTTCCAGCATTTTGATGGTATGCATCAGGTTTCTCAGGGAAAAAAAATCAGTAATATCGAAAATATCAAATATGATACCTTTGGCATTAAAGGGTTAAAGCCTTTGTTCTTTCTGAGCAAAAATTAAAAGGCCATTGATTCTAATAGTTTTCTTTCTTTAAATAAAATGTCTTTAAATTTGGATTCATTGTTTTGCTTCACATACCAGTGAAATCAGGGGACCCTCGCTGTTGTTAAGCTCGCTGTATCCTCCACTGATGAAGCCTCGAACATCTCCGTAGGCTCTCAAACACAAAAGGACACGTGTCACTCGAAGGATGTAAGAGCGCATTAACACTTTGCTTCATTTTAATTTGTGGCTTCACAGAAAGAAAAGCAATTCCGGTGCAAATGAAAGCGTTGTTCCGCTGCTTGCGAGTACATCTCACTCCTCTCACCTGCTCCAAACGTGGGGTTACATTCGCTGGCGTCAATGAGGCCCAGTGTGGCGAGGGAGCCCCAGCCCAAGTAACACACACGTCTACCGCACCGCAAGCTGAAAAACACGTGAAAAACAGGTAAAATCTTTTTTGTTTTATGACTGAAGACAACAAATGAATTTTCGATGCAATGCTGAGAGGAAAGGCTCATGGAAGACTTGTGTGGGATGCCAGCATTGTAGATCAGAGTTTTCTCCACCACTGGGAGCTTTAGCAGCGGCTAATCCACCCTGACAAATGCTATTATTATGGGTTTCAATGGAGAGCTTCTACCTCACAACCAATACAATTCACTGCATGATTTTGAGTCATTTCAGGCCTTTTTCATTCCAGCTTTTTCAAAAGTGTGATGAAACACCAGCAGCTGCAGAGCCAGGATGCTGCCCCGAATCTGTTTGCTTCGTTAAATGAAATTCAAGGTTACAGGGAAAGGTGCAAATAAAAAGGGATGTTCCACCTCTGTCCAGCCGCCTCTAGCAGAGCAGCGATCCCCTCGCTCTGAGCGTAAGTGATGTCCAGAGTTTTCTCGTACGCTCTCATGTGCTGCAGGATGCCCCTGTTGGAAAGGAACGAAGAAAAAGGAGCTAACTTCAGATTTTTTATTTAGCCTAGTTGCTGAGGTATTTCTTATATGTACGTTATAAACTACAAAGATGTTGTTTTCCCCCAATAAATGTCTGTGCACATAAGCCAGTAATGTCAAAGCACCTACAAATCAGTAAATATCAGTTATATACAAAATCTCTTTTCTGCAATGACCTCTAGGGGTCAGCAACACACAATGGAAACATAATGAAAACGCCTCTGAGTTTGCTTTAACAGATTATAAAAGCCTTTTCTATGGCGTTTCGACTTGCTGGTGCAGAAAAAGGGGGAAAAAAGGGAAATGCTGCTTGGATTTCAAAATTTTGCTGTACAAAGCCAGTTTGGTCATGAGGCTCTAGTTTTGCACGTAAAGGAGAAAAAAACAAAACATCATGCGTTGATTCATGCACATAGAGCCTGTGTGGATTTAAAATGACATAATGTATATGCACACACCCTCTGTATTAACGTTATCATCAGTAGCTTGTACGGGCCCCACCGCCACACGTGACTGGACGGTGGTGACATTTCTAAACGCGCCAATCGCTCGTAATGTGAAAAGCATGTCGGGGAGACTTCACAGGGCTTTTTCACGTGGCTGCTGGAGAGGATCGGCTGCAGGCTGTCAACACAAAGAAGCACTTAGGAAGCTGCACGTTTTTCCTTTGGGTGCAGGCTCAGAGACGAGAGGTGCCATGAGGGGACTCCGGGTCACAACACATGACTGGTAGTGTAGTGTGAGAACGACTTTGGCTATCAGCCTACTGAGTAAACGTGTGAATACTGAATGCTGAAAGTCATTTAAGGAACAGTTTTGGAAATGAAGCCTTTCGGTGTTTGTGCTCACTTGGATGTGGCGGCGGTGTTCTCGAAGGTTGCAGCATGGGCGGCCGACAGGACCACCTCCAGGAGGATCTTAGTGGCGCTGCCCCCCTTCATCCTGGAGGAGCCGCTGACCGCCTCAGGCTGCACACAAACAGCACAACACAGTACAGACGTGTTGCTCTCTCAAGTCGAACAACAGTACGAAGAGGGCGCGTGGAGCTTCTTACCCCGACGGCTGGGTTGACCAGGAAGGCCTTCTGACTCTTGGCGAGCTCCTGCATCCTTTGCACCACACTGCGAAAAGTGAACGTGCAGCCTGGTATGGGCTCATCCCTAACACAATGTCATTTTGGATGTTATAAGTCAACCTAATTCATGTATAATATCAATGGAATAAGAACAGGAGTGGAGTATGCGCACACACGCCCACGCACCGGGCCTGGTGTGTAGGATTGAAGCCAACCAGCACAGGAGTGAAGACCTCAGGGTGCTGCAGGCAGAAGTCCAGCTGACCTGCCACAAACGGCGCCTACGCAGCCAGAAAATCAAACTCACACAAACAAGCTGAACTCATCTGCAGGTTCCTGCGAGGTTCTCCAGTTCAACGTCGAATTCAGATTCTTACCAGCTAGAGAGGACTTACAGATAATCCGCAAGAAATTCCGATGAACAGGACGCGCTTCTTTCCCTCACAGACCTGCAGGAGCCCACGGATATGCAGCAGTCAAGGTTTTGCTTAAAAATAAGCACCAGATTTAAATTAAATTGTGTCTGACCTTCTTCAGACTGAGCACGCCCTCATTGGGGTCATCTTCAGGAGCTTCTTGGGAGGAAAGCAGAGCTCTGAGAGAAACCAGAGAGAGATCCAACTTTGACATATTTAAAATAAGACTGTGTGTCATAATGTCCAGCTCTGCATCCCTGATGCCTTTCAGACTCCCTCAATTACGGGTCCTGTCACTTCTATCTCCCCACCTGGGCCTCTCTCCCTCATCCACCCTTCTCCACGTACACTGGCCCATTTCCTTTGTCCCTCTGTCTGTTCATCCTAGATTCTACATTATGTGGGCTCATAAGATCAAAAGGTTATGGTGACTAATACACACAAACATTCAAGAAAAAATTTTGGTGATATGGCTGAATACATTTTCCAACTTTAGTCCTCTTATTTAGTGTAGTATTGTTTCGATAAGTTTTAGCATGTCACAGATAAGATATTAATGTGCACAGTGTCTCTATCGTACATGTTAACCTGGAACATAATGTAACCTTGCACCGGCACAAACACATAAAGCAGACTAATGTCATTACACTATCTGTCTCAGGTTTGCTTGCTTACGTTAGCAATGATAAAGTCAAGCCAGGTGGGTTTTATTGGTTGGAATTTCAACCCTTAGGTTATTTTCTTTCCTCTTTCAAAAATGATCAGGTCGGCAGAACAGAACATGTAAGACATAAGATAAGAGTGCTAAAGCAAAAAAAAAAGAAGAACACAGTCAGTGTATAGACAATATTTCACAATGTAACAGTGAGCCAAAACATACCTGTCTCCTCCTGCAATGATGTAAGAATAGACCAAACTCTGGTTCAGCTCCCTCAAAGCTCTGTTGAATCTTGACTAACAACGCACAGACATGAATGCACACACACACACACACACAGAGGAAGTCATTTTTCCACAAAAGAAAAGGATTTGATCAGATCCTAATACTCCTGGCTTGCTGTGCCTCGCTCTATGATGTCACTCCAATGGAAGCTACATAGAAAATGGTCTTTTTATAATTACGACCCCAGATAACGTATCATGTTTGGGGCACGGCTGCTTGTGCTCTTGTTCCTGCTGTGAAGTGGACTAAGTAGGGCGGTCAGGGGGGGTTTTAGGGACGTTTACCGAGATGAGGAAAGCCAGCCGACCTGAAGTCCCACAACCGCTCAGCACCACGAGGCTGTCCCGAGGATCCTGTGGAGAGGACACGCTTTAACCTCACGCCTGACTGCCCCACAGAAATCCAGACAGACAGAGAGGCAAGGGGAGGATACCTTGAGAATGAGCTCCGCCCTCTTGGCAACGTCCACCAGTGTTTTCACCACCGCCTCACTCAGAAGCCTCTGAAAGTGACCGGACAGTTGTTTCCTTAAGGGGCATTTTTCAAAATAAAGTTTCACCCAAAGAGGCAGCTCATTGATTATTGAATACCCGTACCTGGTAGGTGTCTCCTGTCTCTTCTTGGAACATCTGGGCGTCACAGGCCCGCAGCATCCTCACAATGCCACTGGCTGATGCCCGGTCGATGTCACGCGTCAGGGGGTTGGACTTCTCTGAGACAGGAAGTGACGGCTCATAATCCGGGGACTGAGAAAGGTGGATTTGAACATCAATTTGAAGAATAATGCCGCTTCAAACCAGTCTTCTTAACATGTAAGGTATATATTTAAAGACTTTATTCCTGAGTTGGTTTAGTTATGCTACTTTATGCTTCATATGGGAAGCATGGCCTGATAATAATCTACCTTACACGGATGTTGGCTTTTTGCTAAATGTCTGACTTTATGAGAGAGGCACCGATCCTCTCTCTTCTTCTAACTGTCAGCAAGAAAGTGAGTATTTCCACAATATCAAACTATTCTTTTGACTCACCTCCCATGCACGCATAGCCGAGAGACTCCAAGTCCGGTCTGATCCTGCCATCGTGCACAAATCTGTCCCCTTCTGCCAAAAACAGTTTGTCACAAGAAACGTCCCTCTGCGCAGGCCCGTTCCTTTTCTGTCAGCTGCAGAGATTTAAAATGAAAACCACAAAGTGCTCGGCTCTATCTGTAGTGACAAAGTTCACTTAAGGACCTTTGAGACCGCGGAGTGAAAGGAAGTATGGATTTCTCTGTCGCGCGCCGACACAAACGCCGGGAGTGGCCGTGGATTAATAGCAGGAGTCACTCTTGCAACTATTTCATTTGAAACAAGAGAGAAATAAACTGCATTTGAGAGAGGGGAGGGAGCGAAACCTTACAGATGCCTGATTCCTAAATATACCAAAGCAGCTGGAGCACGGGCGTCAAACTGAAAACTCAGCATAAGACTTAAGAGACCTGGGAGTGTTGGCTCACAATAAATAAAAAGCTCTAGCGGTGGAATTTGTTCCATCATTCTCAATCACGCTCTCCAGACCCACAGCGCACAAAAGATCCAACTGACTCTCAGCAGTGGGGAACTGTTCACACCCGGGCAGATTGTGGCGTCTGATACATTTCATCACTTTCAGTGGACTCGATCAAACTGTTTCCTGCAGTGTGCCTCACTCCTCCAAACTCCCACCACTGTCTCTCATTACTGCCGGCTAATTGCTGTCAGTGACACAGCGGCGAGGACATTTTTTTCACATCATGTTCCCTCCACAAAGAAAAGACAAATATTTCTCCTCACACTGCCGCCTCGTCTTTTTTTTTTTTTTTTTTTTTAAACACAAAATGACTTTTAGTATAGAGTCGGCCGCGGAGCCTGTGACTGTGCAGGATGATGCATTGGCGCCACTCATTGCTGGCTCACGCTGGTTATTAACGATATCAGACATCTGAGGTGCAGTTTGGTGTCGGCCTCTCTGAGTCAGCCGACACCAGAGCTGTGCGTAGGGCTGCGTGATAAGTCAGAGGCGGGATGAGGCGCCTCCGTGGTTTGTTGGTTTAAAACAAAGTGACGCTCAGCCAAAACGTGACATCAACCGCAGAGGCCGACAACCAACTTTCTGAGAGTCTTCAGCTTCAGGCTGGCTATAAACTCACGCACGTTTCAGCTTTTTGTTAACCCTCCTGATGCTTTCGGATTACTTTGTCGGACTAACGTCGGACAATTTGTTCTACCATTATGTGCCGTATCAACAATGGAACCACTCCAACTGACCACAGCTGTCTAAAAGCTCCAGATTTAAGACGTGTCAAGCAACATGATGAGGTTTTTATAGATTTTAGGCTGCTTGGGGGCAGCACAATGAGCTGTAAACAACATATCATCTTCTTCATTAAGCTGGCTATCGCATCAGCAAACAGTTGCTAATTATTTATCCACAGGTGTTTCACATTAATTCATTTTTTATGACTTAATTTTCCATTATACACAGAGAGTGGGCAAGATGAGGGTTCACAGGGGCCCATGATCACATTTTTACCCTCAGCTGGTTAATCTAGGCATGGAGGAAAATACTTTTGTAAATCTAAAATGGAAAGTTATACACTCAGTTGTAGATCATTTCGACCACTGGCAAACTATTTTATTTCACACAAAAGTTTTCAAAATGTCTCCACATTAGAGATGTATTTCATTTCAAAGACTGGCGTTATTTCAGGCACTGAAGCTAAAATCCACATCAGTGTTCAGACGAGGGAACTCTGGGGTTGCTGGTCAATCAGAACTGACTTTTCAATTAACCTGAGTGATAATCTTTTTTCCCACAGCAGCAGAAACAGATGGTGAACGGACTCACGGGACTTCATCACAGTTTTTTTTTCCCCTTCCTATTATTCTTCCCCATTCTCTGTGTGTGTCTGCAGCACAAAAGGCGCCCTGCGTCACGCTCTGACTTATTTTCATTGTTTTGACTTTTGCAGAAATCTAACAAGCCGTTGAAAGCGCAAACGTCTGCCGGCCTCCGTGCCGAGTGCTGCATTTTTTCACAGGCTGAACACGGTGTCCTCGCTGAATGATGCAGCTGCGGATGCTTTGACCAGTGTCTGAATTTATACAAGATACAATCGGAGGAGCTGAAGCACACATTGTCTTGCTCTACCCCTGCCTGAACTGGTGGATACAATTTTTTCCCATTTTTAGCTACTCGGCTCCTTTTGCCTCTCAGTAGCTGTGTTTAGGTGGCCTTAAGATCAACGTGTTTTTCGACCTGCACACATCGAAGATCTTCATAAATAATACATTCTCCGTGACCTGAGTTGATCCGCGTGTTCCTGACAGTGTCGAGTCGAGTCAAGCCTGCACTGCACGCCGACCTTGGTGCCAAACCATGAAAGGTCCTTTCATTTCGAGGAAGCCCGAGGACCTTCAACTTCAATCTCAGCGTTGTTCTTTATTCTTCACAAATCGCCCCCCAAAGGAGCGAGAAAGTCATCAACACTTAAGTGGTTCTTCTCGTAATTAGTCATAAAACCCTGGGACAGAAAATGGCTCATTCAAAGCCGGTCCTGCCATAAAGTGCCGTTTTAGGCTTTGTGGCAGTTTTCCGTCCGACACTGTCACTGAGTCGATATTAAAACCAGCTCACTGAGGTCACAGCGAAGGTCACTGCTATCTCAAGGTTCTTCCATTTTTGGCGATCGCTCAATCCGCCTTTGTGCGCCTTGAAATCAACTCCAAACGTGACCCTGGGATCATTAAAGATACAACATTTTACATTATACACGCGGTTACATAAATGTCTTCTGTTCTTGATTCAAAGTCAGATCCAACAGCAGGGGAATAAATTTCTTACACCGCCGAAGGATTTAAAGGGTGCCACATCAATTTCCATGCGAAAGGCCATACAAGTGCTACTGGAGGCTAAACACAATTAACATAAAGTGACATGACATGCCTGTAAAATCACAGGCTCCAGCCCATTAGCCTCCCTGAGGTTTAAGCACACACTCACAGATTCTGCTGCAGGAGCATGGTCGGTAATAAGGGGGAGTCAAAGATCACTGTCACCTTTAACAATTTTTTTGTTCGCATGTGAACAACAAAAAAATAATAATAAATGCATGGTTAGTTAGGGATTTCAAACTCTGTGTGCTTTAACTTTTAAGGAACTGTCAGACTCTGTTTAAGGGGATGGAAGTAGTCAGCGTCCTCCCCACTGTGCTCACATTATCTTCAACTGTGCGATCTCTATTTAGAGCCAAATGAAGCTCCAGTCAGCCTTGTGTTCTGCTGTTGCATTTTCCCCGACAACTTTTTCTGCCTTTAATTTGCCTCTGACTGATGAAAGGCTGGCGCAGGACTCAGTGGGGCTTGTTAATAAACTGGAACTCTCCTCTGTAGTTAATTGTGTGGCTCTTATTTAATTTGTCAGCCGTATATGGAGGGTTTTTTTCGGCTGCGGGCGGACAAATTTCTGCATTTGAAGGGGCTCTTATCTAGCCCTGTCCTCGCTGCCGGATTAAAACTCATTTTGTGTCTTTCTGATTCCCATCAGCTCGGAGAATCTCTGTTCTGATCTTTTGAGGTTTAACTGCTGATCCGGGAGCTGTTTTTGTTCATTCATTTGTGACTTCAGCAGCAACCCGTGACTCACAAGAAAAGGTCGTTTTTGTACATTATTTGAAGAGCTTCATTTGTTTAGTGTGCATGTTTTCTTCAGAGTGAAGTTGGGACATAAAGTGCAACTTTCACTGAGGATTTTCTTCATTCAATTCCTGAAAAACTCAAAACATCTGCTTGGTCTGCTGCTACCTCTGCAGATTATTGGTTCATGTTCATCTGCATTTTTTAAATGTTTGGTGAAATCAGCCCTAAGTCCACACACACACACACACACACACACACACACACACACACACACACACACTGTAGCTGAATGACTCGGGTGTTGCTGTCACTCACTCTCATTGTCTCTCGCTCACACGGGCGCCGCTTCACAACCAATCTACTCCCTCTCCCTGTCCTTCAGCCGCACAGCCTCAGTCGTCATGACAACAGAGAGAGGCTAATCTCCAGTGGACAGAGAGAGAGAGAGGGAGCGAGAGAGAGAGAGAGAAAGAGAGAGAGAGAAAGTGCTTGCACAGAAACGTGCCTCTGAATTCAAGTGTGTGTGTGTGTCTGATAAAGAGATTCAGTGCTTGGTTGCATATTTCTGTGTGTGTTTAGGAAAAATAAATTGTGTGTGTGTGTGTGTGTGTGTGTGTGTGTGTGTGTGTGTGTCTGAGAGAGAGAGAGAGAGAGAGAAGGAGGGCGAGCAGGCACGTGTTTGTGATGTAGCCCCGCGCGTGCATGTACATCACTGCTCAATTTAATGACATCTTCTATATGATTTTTTTTACAGTCCTCGGCTCCATCAGTGCCTTGAATACATCATCTCCCTTCCTTTTTCATTCCCCTGACCTTCATCATTCCCAGAAAAAAAAAACCTTATTTAGTTCTGCCTCAAACATCTTTCTCCTTAAAAACCTTTCTGCTTCTCCTTTATGCCATACGATAAATCATCTTTCCTTCTCTCGCCATCTCTGTTTTGTTGTGGCTCTATCTCTCAAAAATGTGCCTTTTCAACCTCCTCCGTCTCTGACACGCCCTTCTCTTCCCTCCAACAATTCTTAAATCTTCCAGTCATCCTCTTTCTTGCTTTCTCCCTGTCAATCTTTTCATCCTTTGGAACAGCTTCAGCCTGAATCATCTTCTCTCTCTCTCACACACACACACACACACACACACACACACACACACACACACACATTCTCCTTTCATCCTTTTCTCTAATTCCTAAATCCACCCCTCTTTCCTCTATCCGCCTCTCAGCTTTCCAGCTCCCTCAGTTCCTTTCCCCCTCCTCTCGCACAGACATGCACAGTGTCCATCCCAGTTTCTCACATCCTTAAATCCTAAATGCTTGCCTTGCAGGGATCTCATACACACACACGTACACACACGTTATGGCTGATTAGGCTGGCAGAGCCACAGGGCAGTCAGCCCACTGGAGGGGATGATGATGGAGGGATGGATGGAGAGTGTGAGAGAGAGGTGTGGAGATGGATGGAGGGGGATACAGAGGAATGGGGATGAGGAGTGATGGAGGGGTGAGTGTCCGAATGTGGGAATCTTCATTTTCCTCCTTGCTCGTCTGGAAGGAAGAAATTGGCTCTTTTCGTTGGGAACCAGTCAGTCTCCTCCTATAGGCTTCAGCGCAGTGAGCTGCCGCACGTCCCTTATACCTTGGCGCGTGCACGTGCGCGCACCCGTGTGCAGATGTGAATAAGGGGGCTGGGGTTGTCATCCGATAGAGGGCGGAGTGAGAGCGAGGAGCGAGGAGGCAGGAGCTGCAGAAGGCTGGAGCTGCGGAGAGGAGCGGACCTGGGCTGCAGCGGACGCCGGGTACCTGCAGCCTGAGCCGGGCGGGATGAGCGGCGGGAGCCGGGGGTCCTCCGGGTGACCGAGCACAGGGGGTTCGTACCGGCGCGAGTCCTGGTTTGAGAATAGTCCGGTGTCCGGTGCGCGCCCACACACACGCATACACACACACGCACACAAACACTCACACACACTCAAACACTCACACACGTCTTAAGAACAGCGGGAGATGCATTACGTCATAGCCTCCCGTCGCCCTAGATGACCGCGCGCGCAGGACGGGATGATGCAGGGCTGCTGGACTAGAACGGTTTCCGCTGCTGCTGCTGCGAGCGAGCGCCCGGTGGCGGTGTCTCGACCTCACGAGGAACAAGGGGAGCCGCCGTCGCGCGGCCGCCGGCTCTGATGGCTCCTCGCGCCCCGGGCGGGAAAGAGACACAGCAGTCGCCGCGGCGCGAGAGGGAAGGGGACAGCGGGGATCTGGGAAGTGACGTGGTGTCCGCGCCCCGCAAGAAAGCACCACGGTGCGGTTGTCGTGCGTTTCGCAGGAGGGCAGGAGCGGGAAAGGGAACATGGCCGCGCAGTCGGACGGCGGCAAAGCCGGGGTCGGGTACGGCGGCGGCGGGTTCGCCCAGCTGTACGACGTCGACGCCGAAGAGCCGCTGGACTCCGCCGCCATCCACATCTGTCAGTGCTGCCGCTCCTCCGCCTGCTACTGGGGCTGCCGCTCCGCCTGCCTGGGCTCTCTGCTCGGCGGGGGCCAGCCCGCCGGAGGGGTCGGCATCCGGGAGACTCACTGCCCGCCCCGGGAGCAGCTGTGGCTGGACTGCCTCTGGATCATCCTCGCCCTCCTCGTCTTCTTCTGGGACGTGGGCACCGACCTGTGCCTGGCGGTGGACTACTACCGCAGGCAGGACTACCTCTGGTTCGGCCTCACTCTCTTCTTCGTGCTGGTGCCGTCGGTGCTGGTCCAGATTCTGAGTTTCCGCTGGTTCGTGCAGGACTCCACCGGCGGGGGGCTCGGGGAGGTGGAGGGGCTGACCAAGCGGGGCGCGGTGGCTCTGGGCTGCCTGTACCCCGGCAGGGACCGCCTGCAGCTGGCCACCATCTGGCTGTGGCAGGCCACCATTCACATCCTCCAGCTGGGACAAGTGTGGAGGTAGGGAGGGGACACACACACCTGATCCTGACCCGTCACACACTTTCCCCCCCTCACACACACTTAATGTTGCTAATGGGTAGAGTGAGGTGTCCGCTCGATGTGGAGACAGGCAGAGCAGAGCTGCTTCAGTGTGACAGGCGGGAACGGAGGACAGGGAAAGGCTCTCTGTGACCTCCCCAGAGCTTTATCTATTATCAGGGGCAGATATTAGGAGAGACAGACACAGAGACAGAGAGGGGGGCAGGGGAGGACAGTCAGAGAGATCCCGCTACAAACTCTGCAGGAACTTCTCTCCCTTTCTTTTCCTTTTTTCTCTTCTTTTGGGTCACCTCATGAAAAGTTAATCCTGCAACTCATACTGCACAATCTCCACTGATCTGTCACTGACACTGTCTGTCTACAACTGAGGTGGTTATGGTGTGACTACAGTAACCACACACACACACACACACACACACACACACACACACCAGAACCTCTTTTATGAGGCACATGCAGTGTGTGTTTGAAGAGACGCTGTCCATGGTGCTGAACACATTTCCAGAACCACGGTCAGCGCCTCAGTCAGGCTTCTGCGCTTCATCTGTACAACGGAGGGTGTGTGTGTGTGTGTGTGTGTGACCAGTGGAAAAACGGTGTCACGGCTCTTCCCATGAGTGTCAGCATGCATGGAGAGTACAAAGAGGAAAAGCATCTGCGCTTCTGGCAACACATCTCCCTCTCTATCCCACTCTCTCCCTCTCTCTCTCACACACACACACGCAAACACACACATACACACAGTTGGACTAGGGTAGGTGCTAATTGTAGTGCTAAAAGCACTTGTGGGAAAAAAAGATAAACGCACACACACACACTCACCCTTTTGCTCTCCTACACACATCACATCTTTCTATTGTAACTTCCTCCTTGTTTCATGTACCTGTGTGTGTGAGTGTATGCGTGTGTGTGAGTAGCTTTGACAGCAGAAGTAGTAGCAGTAGTAGCTCGCTTGTCTCCAGCATTCTAGTCCTCTATCCAAGCATAGTGCTTACTCTCACTCCCTCCCCACCCCTCTCTCCGAGAAGACTCCTTAATGGTGTCCACTTGCCTCCAGGCGGGCAGCAGGGAGAGTGGAGAGATGAGTGTGTGTATGTGTGTGTGTGTGTGTGTTTACATCCTGCTGTGCTACTCAGCTCCTCTGCCTCGGTCTCTCTGCAGTTGTAGGGTT
>JAOXYL010000010.1:5436805-5447799 GCA_028564955.1 Terapon puta
GTGGAAATACTTAAGTAAAGTACCTCAAAACTGTACTTAAGTACTGTACTTGAGTAAATATTTTGTTACATTCCACCATAGCTCCCTGTGTGTTTAGGACACAGACAGTGGGGCGTCTCACGCCAGGTGTTGGAAGCATGTAGAACTCCAAATTGGAGTTTTGAGGCCTCCTTCCTCGTGGTGCCACTACAGTAGGTCGTTAATTAGCCAGAAATGCTCCCACGATTGGCAGCCCGAGTGTCTGCATGCGCAGCCTTTGCATGAAGCCAGATCTGACGTGCACCCTCCCTCCTAACAATTCATGTGTGGCGTGCATGCACATGTAGGCGTTTTCCCAAGAATGGTGCATTATTCATGTTTTGTGAATTAAGTCTGTATGTTTCGAACCTGATGGCTGCAATTGCAGAACATACAGAGCCATGCATAATGTAGGAGACTGCACACACACATGCAATGACGCCCATGCACGCACAGTGGTCACGCACACACAGGGAAGCAGGAGATCATTAGAGTCCATTTGCACACATGTTCATATCCACATACATGCATTGAAAGGCACACACACACACACTGCCTGCGTGCCCTGAGGCATTTTTAATTGAAATCACTGCCTACATCCCACCCACAAGTACTGCACTGACAGGAATCCACTCAGTATATATGGATCATTGTTCATGGAGAGGCTCTATGAACAAAGAGAGCACAATGAAATGTAGAAATATTTACAGTACAAGTTTAGTGGCATGTTAAGCATTCAGATGTTCTATGGATCAAATTATTGAAAAGACAGAGATGGTGACAATTTATTGATATCTATTTTAGCATTAGGTATCTATAATAACATAGAGATTTCACTTTAGCTGATTGAGTTTTTGCCCCAGTGGACTTTTGAATTCTGGTGCCTACAGTGTTTTGTACACATGATATATGTTTGGAAAATCAAACACTATGATTCAAATGATGGAACATGACTATGCATCCAACCAACATACATAGTCAGGATATAATCACATTTAATGTACATTTGAGGAAAAGCAAACATTCAGCTATACCAAATTATTATTTTATCATACTACTATCATCATACTACAATGAACTTGTAAAAACACAGAATTAGTGAGAAAAAAATGAGATTAAGATTATTGAGTGTATAGTAAGCTGGTCAGTATTAATCAGCGCTCTTACCTCTGTCCTCCTGCAGGTACATCAGGACCCTGTACCTGGGCATCATGTCGCGCCGGCAGAAGGAACACCAGCGGCGTTGGTACTGGGCCATGATGTTCGAGTACGCAGACGTCAACATGCTGCGGCTTCTGGAGACCTTCCTGGAGTCGGCGCCTCAGCTGGTCCTGCAGCTCTGCATCATGATCCGGGAGAACCGGGCCGAGACGCTGCAGTGTAGGTGGAGAGCAGGTTCCGCCCCAAGGGCCGACCTGAGTCGTCCGAATAGCAGGGGAATCCAGCTTCCTGCCACACTGACAGACACAACACTACTTTTCCATGTAGCCCACAATGCACATACAAATCAGCAGCTGCGCAAACAGTAATTAGCAATTTGCACACATCATGCTCAGCAATTTGTGGCTGCAGATGGTGCTGCCTTTGGATTTTCACACAGTGTTGTTTTTTTTTTTTTCGGGTTCAGGTGGTCCCAGAAAGAAAGCACAATCATGAGGTGTTCGGGGGATGTGCTAGCCAAAAGTCCATCAGCCTCCTCCTCCTTATTCATCCAGGAAATGTATCATCTAGGCGGCCACCCACTAGTGTTATTCATCCTCATCACTCTGTAGTTTTGCAACACCTTCTACTTTAATGCAAATATGTGACTAGTACAGGGGGTGGATACACACAGCAGCTGGGACATTAAAAATAACTTTATATTTCAGACTCATACCATCTAAGCGTCATTACAAAATGTTACTATCGTGTCACGCGTTCTTCTTTTTTAAAGGTTTGCTCACATTATTGCACAAAACACCTCCAGTGACTCACAAAAATGTACTTTCATATGCACGAACCTTGAAAACTTGATTCGGCTTTGTTCTGATTGATTCACTCAAAAGAAGCATCCACCTCTGTTCTCTCCTTTTGTAACCCTCCTCCCTCTCTCTGTAGGCATCTCCTCCCTGGGCTCCCTCTTGTCTCTCGCCTGGGTTCTGGCCTCCTACCACAAGCTGCTGCGGGATTCTCGTGACGACCAACGCAGCATGAGCTACCGCGGGGCGCTGCTGCACCTCTTCTGGCGCCTCTTCACCATCTCGTCCCGCGTCCTCTCGCTCGCCCTCTTCGCCTCCCTCTTCCACATCTACTTTGGCATCTTTGTCGTGCTCCACTGGTGCGCCATGGCCTTCTGGGTGGTGCACGGGGGCACCGACTTCTGCATGTCCAAATGGGAGGAGGTGCTCTTCAACATGGTGGTCGGCATCGTCTACATCTTCTGCTGGTTCAACGTGAAGGAGGGCCGGACGCGCTACAGGATGGTGGCGTACTACACCGTGGTGCTGGCCGAGAACACCATCCTCACCGGGTTGTGGTGAGTTAGACAAAGAGTCTAAAAGTGTTACCGTCCTTTGCATTTCCCCATGGAACCTGGATACAACTAATGCAATATCGTGAAAGAAATCTTCAGTTTTTGAAGACGCAATTTTATTTTCCACATAAAATGGCTCAGTGGGCTTTTCATTTGTAAGAACTGTAGGAAAAACAAGATAAAAAAACTAACCCTGAACTAAACTACTGCTTTCCTACACAGTCTATTTAATCATAATTAGTAAGTTAAACACCCTTGAAGAGGTGTGGTTTCAAGTATGCATTTGAAAATCACAAGGGACACAGTTCCCTGAGGTAAGTAGGAATGTATTACAGAGAAAATGGGTATGGTGGGAAAAAGTTCTGTTCCTTGAGGATGTTGGTTTGGGTGTTGGCATGGCTCGTCTTCAGAGGTCCTGTATGTCTTGTATATGTGTATGTGGGGAATTCCAACAGTATAAATGTTGTCAGAAATGTCATTTTAGGTGGCTAAAACTAGACTCAGAACCTCCTTTCCAGGGACTGATTTGTTAATGTATAAAATAGTTAATAATTTCAGCCCTCCATGCTTAATGAGCCTTTTAACCTCCCATGTTCCATCTTCCTACTTTAGAGAGTAATGAAACACTGCCCTCCAGCCTGTCCCAGCCTCCCACGCACATTTGAAAACCCAGTTTAATGAATAAGTCTGGTGATCTTCTGTATTTTTATTCCTGTCAACAAATCCCATGAAATGACCAAAACCAACAATGAATGTATCCTACAAGCAAACACAAGCCTGATATGTCTTATTCCTCCGAGCCACCGAGCCTGCTGTTTGCTTAAAACTAATAAAAACACATCAGTGAGCCACACTGTTGTACCCAATGACATGTTTCTTCACAGACAAACATACCGTAGTTTATCTTTAATAAATCCTACACACCATCCTGCTGCCAGAAATACTCACTAGAGCACCAAATGTGGACTGGTACGCCCCTGAAAGTAGTCCCCATCGAATACACTGCCTATTCCTGTTGCAGTTTGTTGAAAACAATGATATCCAGCTTTTTGCCATGTTTGAATATAAAAGGAAGTATTCGTGACCTACTTTTGAAGATGTACTCCCTCAGCAGGAGCTGCTGGGCTTGGGGCTGAGAGCCACAGATAAGGTGAGGAAGTCAGAAAGTACAGAGAGACGGACGAACACATTGCTGGTTTTGAAACTGGATTTTTAAAAAAATTTGTAAAAAGTAGGGACATGCTGAAGGACAGTGTGCCATTCACGCTTTAAAGCTGCGAGAAGAAAGGAAGCGTGGTAGTGCAAAGTGATCCACTATGTTCCATATTCACACAAAATCACATGCACACAAACACTTGAAGTTAACCCCATGTTTGCCATCACCCCACAGGTACGCCTACAGGGACCCAGTGCTCACTGACTCCTACGCTGTCCCAGCACTGTGTGGCGTCTACCTGACATTCGCTGGCGGCGTCCTGGTCATGCTGCTGTACTACGGCTTCCTGCACCCTGCCACGGCCCACCTGCAGCCGAGCCCCGCCTCGTCCTGCTGCGCCCAGCTGCTCTGGGGTCTTCCCCTCCCCCCGTCAGCCCCGCCCACCGCTCCGCCCACCCCGGCCCACATGGCCAAGTCACAGACGGAAGAGGACGTGGCCGAGACGTGTCTTCCCGTCTTCCAGGTGAGGTCGGTGCCCCCCACCTCCAAGCCCGAGGGCCCACTTATAAAGATCGACATGCCCAGGAAGCGTTACCCAGCATGGGACGCCCACTACGTAGACAGACGCCTGCGGAGGACTATAAACATCCTGCAGTACATAACGCCGGCTGCTGTGGGCATCCGCTACCGTGACGGACCCCTGCTGTATGAACTATTGCAGTATGAGTCCTCACTCTGACACACATACACACACACACTCACAGTCATCAGCACACATAAGCACACACGCACCATAAAAAGACATGTATGTACACATGGATGTTCAGATTTCAAGAAGATCTAGAGACACATTCTCTCACACACATACAGGTCGCACTTGATGTAAGCACACAGACACAAAAGCAATTTGTCACACTTTTATGAGCACACACACACACACACACCCACACTTGCACACAAACACTCCTTGCGGGCACCTACGACCTGCAAGTCCCATGGCCATGACTCAACAAGCTGCTTCAGCGCGAGTCCATCTCTCTCTCACTTTATCCTTCTGTCTCTCTATTTCCAACTCCTCTGATCAGTCTTCATCTGTTTTCACTGATTTAATTTCACCCGTCCGCGCTCCGCTGTGAAGGAAAAACAAAACGAAACAAAAAAAAGTAAAAAAAGAGCGCACCAGTTTCACGTTGGCGTCTTTCGACCACCGCATGCCGTTTACGTTGCGTCGCTCACACTTTCACGGGTTTCAGTAGAATAAAAAGATGTGACATAAAGAAAGAACCAACATCACATTTGATAAAAGGAGTTTGTGAACACGTTGCTGTTAGTGTAGTCAAAAGGTAGTGTATATATTTTCTATGTATAGAGGGGATGTTTTATATGCACCCTTACGGACACATGGTTTTTGTGGTCTATTGACAAGATTACCCGTAAGAGTAGCAAAGCATGATGGGAAAGATGGAGACAGAGTGTATTGGCATCAAAATGCGCTCAAACAAATTAAAAACTTTGCTCAAAGTTGCTACAGTCTCTTAAAAGAATCGTTTGGCATTTAATCAGATATACTCGTTTTCTTGGCAAAGTTAGATGAGAAGATTGACATCACTCTCAGATAGTGTTACCTGAATATGGAGCCAGAGCCAGGAGTCGCTTAGCTTAGCTTAGCTTAGCATAGCTTGCTTAGCAGTAAAACTCAAAGCTGGAGGGACAGCTAACCTGGCTATGTTTAAAGTTATAAAAATCTTCTTACCTGTGCCACTAAATCTTATAAATAAATACAGTGTAAATTATTTCATCTGTATGCAAACATAAATGTGAAAATTATGAACTATTGAATAAAAAATAGTCACAGTTGGTGCATTTTTAAATTGTGGAGGCAGCCAGGCTAACTGTTTTCTCCTGCTTTCAGTGGTTTGCTAATCTAGCCTCACTTTCCTCAGGCTGTAGCTTCATACTTGAAGGAGAAATATGAGAGTGGCATCATTTATTCTCTATCTCTCAAAATGTCAAACAATTCCTTTAAAAGTGCTAACACTTAAACATACACTATGTTCAGTGACAGTTAGCTACCTTAGCTCTAAAAGCAAGAAGCGAGTTGCTGAAAATAATAGCTAATAAGAGCCCTGTTACGGAATTAAAATGTTAACCTATGTACCCCCAAAATAAATCGTATCGTAAAAAATGACTGTGCCAAATATCTGCATAATAGAAGTATTACTTGCTAAGATGTTAGCTGTATTGGTGTCAAAACATCTCACCTAAAGACTACAGTTGAAAATGAGCTAACTCTGGTCAACATTGGCACATGTAGAGAAACGTTAATTAATGTACATAGTGCTTATTAAGAAATAAAAATAAATTGAAATAAAGACATTGTTTTAAACATTACAAATATCCAAGCCATACACAAAAAAAATGCTTTTATTGGCTTTCTCTCACTGAAAACCTTGTATGTTGAGGCGTTAGCAAGAAGGTAAAGTCACGGGATGTACTGAGGACAGATCTATGAATTTAATGTGACAGTTCTTATTGCTAAACATGTATGCTAGTCAACGTGCCATCTCCTTAAAACCCATGAAACCTTAAGTATAAAAGGCCATTACACATTCAAAATAGTTTTAAAGTTGAGAAAGAGTTAGAGTTATGAAACTTTACATTAAAAAATATCACGTTCAGTCAAATAGAGAGGAATCCAAAACCATGTAAAAGGCAGTGCTGATGTGTTCAGTATTACTAATCTATGGTATATATGCGTATATGCCATCTAACAGTTGTTCTCCATCCTTTCCTGATGTGCTCAGAGGGGTCATAGGAGGCTAAATCTCCTTCAGTTATTCCATCTGCTGTCTTCTAATGCCTGGTTTTCAGTGGTGGACAGTGAAAAAAATTCTGATCGTCTCCAAATTTTCAACAGAAAGAGCAAATGCAAGACTAATTATTTCTGATCTATGTCTCCCAGCACCTACCAGTGTGTGATGTCTTAATCATGTGGGTCTCACGCTAACAGGGTGCCGCCACTGAAGCCAATATAAAACAGAATTGGACTTCAATCGCCACAATCGCCTCTCGATGACTCCTCTCCTGCAAAGCGTCCAATATCAACTCCTCCAAAGCCACCCACGGCTGAACTGTGATGTATGGCTCATTATTTATTTTTTTGTTTGTTTATCCCTGTAATCCAAGCTGTTACATTGGCAGGCAACAACAAATGTGCCGAGATATCAGTCATCAGCCCGTCGACGGGAACGTCGCTCCTAAATTCACATGCCGTCAGCGGGCCGCCCAAACGCCTCGTGGCGGCGAGAAATAACAAGGGTTTGGAAAGCGGTGAAAGTGTTTTTTGCCGTCCAACGCTCCACACTTTCTCTCCGGTCTCATGTCAGTTAAAGAGCAGATGAAACCCGGCTGTGAGCCATTTCAGATGGCGCAGTTAGAAAAGATGAACACAAACACACGCTTCTTCTTATTGCTTCTGTCTAAGAGGATCAAGCAGCTGAATAGATATTGCTTTGAAAAGCGTTAAAGTGGATACTTCAACATTTTTGGAGGGAAATCTTAGTCTCTTGTTTTTCTTGTTCACATGAGTCAAACTGTAGAAAAATGTGTCATTTTGCAAAGACCATTCACACTCAAGTTGAGAGCAAGGTTGTTTGGATAATGGACTTTTAGAGATCAGTCTTTCCCAATTGTCACCTTTTAGAAGAGTACCAATTTTGCATTATACTTATATAACTATGTCAAGCTTAAAATGTAGAGTTTAAAAAAGCTTTAGATTAAATGCAGCAGAACGAGAATCACAATTTGACATCCTTCTTTGCCAAATTGTGCAGACTACATTATTCACCATGCAGCCTGGCCTCTGATGGTTAGATCACAGGTGTGAGCAAATTATGCTAGTTGCAGGTAATGTAGCTCTAAGGCTACGTAACATAATTAAAAAAACTTTCAAACTTCAAACCCAACTGATGTTGACTCAAGTGACATCACTTGAGTCAACTGATGCATGATAACTTCATCATGAAAATAATAGATTATCTGTTTTCAGCCAAATCTGGCAAATGAAAAAAGAAGACTAACACCAAAAATGTTGACGTATCCCTTTCAGTTTGAACAACGTGAATGAACAGTAAGCTTACATTACTTTTCCGTGGTGCTAGTCGATTAAAAAAAACAAATAAATCAGTTCCTTTGCTGCAAACTGGTAGATTCGTTAGGTGCGAACGCGCAACAGAAGCAGCAGCATCTGTGTTCATATGGTGCAACGCACTCAAGCTACAGAGTCAATTGGCTGCTAATCCCACTTCATATGGTGCAAATATGAAACACACATGTACTTAATGGTGCAATAAGGGCAGATTGTCTCTTTGAATTCTATGGTGCAACTTCAGTACTGCCTTCAGTTATCGGCCAAGGCTGTGCCAAAGGCTCCGTCCAAATGGACAACTGCTCTTCCTGTCCTGCAGAAGCTATGCAAGTCTCCGATGCAGGGAGATGTGCTTAGTGTACACGCTCACAAAACACACACACACAAACATACACACACGCACAAACACAGGGTTTTCCTCCACAGCAGGGAGATATGCTTAGCACACACATGCAGACACACAGTGAAAAGTAGTGTAACAACATGGGATGTGTCCCTACCTCACCGCTTGAACACACACATAAACACACACTCACATACTAATGTCCAATAATCCCTTACTCCTTTATAATTTGGGAACAATATTCATATGGTGCTATTGAGTAAAGCTGGATGGTTTTTGTATAGTTGTGGTAACAGTGGTATGAAGAAATTAGCCAAATATGTTTAGACAACCTGAGTGTTTCACATTCAGCTTGATTGAATAGTGTAATTCAATCAATCTGGATTCCCTCATGTAGAGAGTGTACATAAAAACAGCAACACCCTCTGTCTCTTAGAGTGGCACATAATAGCTACAATGCCTTATCTGCTCGACAGAAGCGGAGGTGGATTTTTTTCAGGACATCTGAGTCATGGTTATGTGCAAATGAACTTTAGGAGGGTGGTGCTAATTTTTGGTACACTCTGATGTGGACATGCACTGTACATTAAGCATGGGTTCAGTGTGTCAGCGCACAGAAATCAAAGGAAAAACAGCGTACTGTGTTAGCACGTCGTCCTGAATATGTGACATGTAGAGAACACAGCTAGACATTTTCTGTTAGTTTCACAGATCGTGCTTGTGAATTTCTTGCATGAATGTTCTAGATTTGAGGGCACACGTGCTCTTAGGAAAATAAGCGGTTACTGCGGAGGCTTAAAGGTTTGAAGAGTCACAGCTTCGCGTGTGCGTCTGTGCTGTGAGCAGGGAGATTTATGTTGAGCTTTCACTAGCTTTTCCCTAGAAATGACCTCCGACCTTTTTGACTCAAACCATGGCCCCCCTTTGCACCCAGAGCTCCAGCCAATCACAGATCAGGTTTAACACAGCCAAATCAGGTCTGACACAACCAAAAAAATACAGTTTCTTCTTTACACACAAGTATTCATGTGTAGCATTCAGACTCGACTGTAGCCTTATGAGCAAACTGCAGGTATCACACCCTCTCGCCATCTCCATTTAGTTTTAATTCAGAATAGCCTTGGATCCACACTCTACAGTCGAGTCTGCACGCTACAAATGAAAAGTTTCTACTCTCACCCAAAAACCCAGAGCCTTAGCCGGGCCCACTCTGTAGGGAATTCAAATCCAGTCTGTGTCGTTGTATGGCTACACGTCCACAGCTATGCAAGACAGACAGAATGGTTCTGGGCTTGGATAACCTTTACAAACATACCACATCACTGTTCTCACGTACTGCTTCTTCTTGTGTCTTTTTTTCTGTTCTTTGTTTGCAAAGAAGAAAGCAGAAACCAGAAAGTGTTCATGTGCAACAATACAAAGCCATCTGTTTACATTTTTTTAAACATTTGTTTTAGGGTATTTTGGTAATCCTGCATAACATTTCTATGGACTTAAGTTACATTTTACTCTATCAAGCTGGTCTGTTGACGGGTTAAAATTAGTCAGGATGGGGAGGGGGGATCTGTGTAATGTACCTTTACCTTGGGAATAAGCAGGATGGGATGCAACCTCCCGGCAGAGGAATGTGCATCTGATTGTGAAAAGTAAAACCAGGAAGGTATTTTTAGTTCTTTAGATAAACACAAAAGTTCCACTATCAGGGTCTGCAAAGCATATGAGGCCTGTGGTTAGGCTGTGTGTGTGTGCGTGTGTGTGTGTGTGCGCGAGTGCAAACTACTGTATGTGTCAGTAATGCTTCATATGCTTTTTTTTAGCCAAAGTTTTACTCGCTTTGTCCAGAGCTGTGAAATGATAATTACCAATCATGATTTTTGTAGAAATCGAGGCCAGACGCTAAGCTGTTTCTGATCTCAGACCAGTTTCGACCAGATCTGAGTCTACGATTGAAATCCTTTCCTTTAAGGACCGAAGAGGTTTGGTTAGTTTTGGCACAAATACTCACATTCAATCATGGGAAATGAGTCGGAAGGATTTCAGTGGTCCGACTCAGTTGTGGATACTATAAGCACAGGGCAGGGTCAAACTAAACCTTAACGTTGATGTATCAGATGTACCATGAGCTTTTATTTTGTCGGGGTCATGCTTTTCTACTGTGTTCTTCAGCTTGGAAAAAAAAAGTAGCTCTAGAAATCTCAATGTGCAAAAGTACCTTTCATTTTCTCGTGGTTGGCATTTTGATTGTAAATACCTTTTTCTGGTAATCCTCAGTTGGATCTATGTTCATTGAATTTGCTTAGATGGCTCTTTCAAATGTACTGATAGTAAATGTTCTTTATAAATATCCAGAATGTAAGACGAGAGAAGAAAATATGGCTTAAATGGAAACTGTTTTCGTAGGAGTCTGTGCCATCGTGTTGTCTTGAGTATAAGCACACTGATATTAGATCTGTAGGCAGGGTGAAGTTTGTGGAGTTGATCTGCCAGACAGCCGCAAAGGACAGATGAATAATATTTGTCTCTAACATTCCCGATAAACCGACTGAATGGCTCATTCCTGTTTTTTTCCTGCAAAGGGGCATCATCACCACGTACCACCAAGTAGTGGCAGTGGTTGATTTAATTACTTTTGAAAGCAACAATGTCCATCTTAACATATAATTTGTATCTAAAAGTGATCCGCATTCGTGTCTAATAAACATGAAGCTGGATCCAGCTGCCAGTTTGCAGAAGAGTGTGTTAACTCGCTAACTCTGGCAAAAAGATTTATATATATTTATAATTATTTTTATGTTTATAAAAGCACAACTTGACATCT
>JAOXYL010000010.1:5462964-5477708 GCA_028564955.1 Terapon puta
AAAGAATTAAAAGAATAAAGGCACATGAATGCAGTTTTCTTCAACCTTTCATTGACTATGCTCACAATTCATCTATTATGTTGGCACAGGTTTGCACTGTTTTCCCTGGATAATGCAAACTTTTGTGTTCCTAGCTTAGAGGTTGGAAGACAAATCAAGCTGGGAGGGAAAAAAACTTCACTAGAAAGAGGCCCTAACATAACATTTACCTATCTGATTTGTTTGAATTTTTTTAAATCTAGGGGAACCTCATCCAACTATACAAGTGATGGACACTGACTGGAAAATGTTGATGACTGGAGGAGGGTTCAGTTTTGTCGGCATGAGTAGCCAGTGCAAAGGACTTCATGAAACCTTGAAGCAATAAAACAGCTCTATGCATTTTGCTGTGACTGCTGCATGCAGGGAGACCCTGTCAGTATCTTTACTCTGAATGATAAACCCCAACAAAAGATCATGCCTAAACTGCACTGCTATTTTTTTCTCGAGCCTGGACGCGAGTTGGACCACACATCAGTGCAGACATTGAGGAAAAAAAAAAATCAGATGTAGAATAAGGGTGACTGTTAAGTTAAACTCACACTCATGACCACAGGAAATAGTGTTGCTGCAGCCTTGTTATTTATTCAGTTTAGTCACAACTGTGGAACTCCAGCTGAAACAGCAGCCATATTTCATAACATCCTGTGCAACACGAAAGAAAACAAAACACTGTACATATTTGTGTGAAACGTTACCGACCTGATGTCATTCGGCTACAACCTCAAAGTGCCGCTGGGTCACGTGAGCCGCCAACAGCAGCCTGAGACCACCTGAGGGCTTTCCATGTCATATCCATGGCTTTTACACAAAACACAAATCTCTGAAGTGTTGATCTGTCTAAACTTTCCAAACAGGAAATGTCACATTTAGGAAAGCAGTTTTAATTGTAGTTAGGATTCCTCCACCTTCGCTGAGTGTGTATTTCTCTCCGGATGTAGTGCGGGATAAGCCAGCTTCATGTGTGATCTCCTGTCAGTCAGTCACAGCATTGAGGTAACGTTCAAGTCTTAGTCAAGTCCTTACAGTCAACTTTTGCACCTTTCACTGATACGACCCACAATTATTCTCTAAGCTTCTTCCAGCCATAAATAGAGGACCTGTGTTTGGGTTTCTGTGGAATAACACAAATAAAAAGTCTATTCTTCATCGTCCAGCACATTTGAGAGTCCCTGTAGTCTCGCGATAGCAGTGCTGTTGGCAGGTGCGTTGGTGAAAACCGTCCCCACAAACAAAGGCGTCCCCCTCAGGATGTGGCGAATGACTGTGCAGGAGCCTGACGCCTCGATGTGGAAGCCCAAATGTCTCAGCTCCTCCTCTGTTCGCAGTGTGGTCGGACTTGTAGGAGACGCAAAGAACTGTTGGGGAACACGAAGGGATGGGATGTTTTTAACATTCAGTCCAGTATGGGACAACTTTTAACTATAAATGCATTTTCAAACATAAGAATGAAACGCTGAAACGCGTTTGTCTTTCTAGAACAAAAATAATCACTGCCACACACAGACGATAACTCACAGCTGCTCCTGTTGTTGGGTCGATGAAGTCTGCCCAGTAGCCCGCCGTCCACAGAGCGAAGCACATCTCCTTCGCGCCGCTCACAAACTGCAGCGAGGAGAAAAACATGATTCATTTCCTCCTGGTGACTGCTACATCAGTGATTTCTTTGCTTCTTTTTTTGTACAGTGGGAGGAGGTGGTTGTTGATCTTTATGTACAGTCAATGCTCTAAACATAAGAGCAGTAAAAGATGACGGGACTCACTCTGTGGAGCAGCTGCTCTCTGTCCTGATCTGCTGCCTCCTCGAGCCGACTGCCCCTCTGTGTGACCGTCACCACTGTGATGGAGGAGGCCGGCGCTGACGGGAACATCAGCTCCATATCTGACACACACACGCACACACACTTTGTTACCAACAGCAACTGAAGGCTATTAACACATGATGCAGCTGTAAAAGATGCTTTTTAAGTGAGTTGATGCTTCCCTCACCTTTTCTTAGCAGCTCGGGGCAGGAATTTATGGAGCAGTCTGTTCCTGTCTGATCAAAGTACTGCTCAGCTTTGTGGACTCTCATGGACAGAGGACCCAGTTTTCCCTGAAGAGCAAACAAACGCAAACTTTGACAAAGCAGCTTTGAGGCCTGACGAACGTTTGAATACATGAAGTGCACAAAGCTGTTTTAGAGGATTTTTTTTATGTTTATAGTGTGTCCCAAGGTGAGTCATAGATAATTAATAATTGATCGTTAATTGCAAATGTGCCTCCTGCAAAGACATGGCAGGTAAAAAAAAAGAAGAAAAAAAAACCCTCAGTGTTAATTAGCCAAATATAATCAGCTTATAATTTGAGTTGAAAATGCTGAAATCAGCTTGCAGAACAGTCATTGTGTTTTTACTTTTACTGATAACTGATCGTCCTCAGTGGCAACTTGCTGCAGAAAATAAAACACACCCAGAGACTTACCTGGAACTCATGAACAAACTGGGCCAGTATGAACTGCTGTCTCTCTGAGCTGCTTGGAGCCGTCAGTACATCGGGCACCGTCCTGTGGACTGGAGTCTTCGGCTCGTCTGACATGCCCTCCAGGTGGCAGTCAAAGCCGACGTTGCCAGGTAACTGAAAGCGCTGGTCCTGAGGTCCGAATGGTCCCATGTTCTCATCAGGCCATATGGTCCTGGGGCCTGAAGGCAACAGGACAAAGATTAATCATGTATGTTTGTAACATTGTTGCCACGTTTGAACAAAATTGGAGAGAACCCAGAGAAACAAGCTTTTACTACAAACAGGGGACTGATTCATTATTCATATTCGCTCTCTGACCCACCTGAGTCTGTGTGTGATACGGCGATGTAAGGCTCGTCTGAGCTCGCAGCAGAGAAGGTTCTGGTTCTGCCGACACTGAGAGCAGCTAATGCCCGACGGCCAGCGGCCTGAGACAGGACCAACCTGCCCCGACCACACAGCACCTACACAGGAACAATGGCATCTGTTAACAGCGTGCAACAACTGAAAACTGCAGGTCTGATATTTTATTACTCCTCACAGCAGGGGACAGCATGCCTGCAGCTACACGCTCCTCTAACAAGCCATTTACGGTTTAATCAAACATCAATCCAAACTCTAATTACATTTTAGATATCCATAACAGTATTTCTCCTTGTTAGAATTGTTTTTCTCTGTGGTCATAATGGTAATTAAATATATCCACAATAACAGTCTTACAAGTGTAAACTGTATTTCGAGATATCTATTTGAATATACAGTACATAATTCAATTTAAGATTACTTTAAATCCTTAAAAATGGGCTGTTCTGACATTTAATAGTTAGACTTGAGATGGATGGCAGATACTCATATTTCACGTTTTCCTAGTCAAAAAGAACATTTTGCATATCCACAACATCATTTGAGGACAAATTATACCATATTTACCATTCATGTGTCTCAGTTTCAGATATTCACAATTACATTCTTGACAATAAAGTGCTAACAAGGAAAAACTTCCATTTCAGGTATCTAAGATCCAATTCTTACTTGCTATAATGTGTATATCAGATGTCCAAAATGAAAAAAAAGAACTCCAGATATCCACATTGTAATTTTGACCATCCAGCGTACAAGGACAAATAAAATTGTCATAGTGGGAATTACAACTTGTAATATGCCATTTCAGACAAGTAGATAGGATTCCATTTGAATTTAAATTTTGAATTTGAATTTAAACCTCATGAAATATCCACAATTATATTTTAGATATCCATAATCACGTTTCTTGTGGTTAAAATTTTACTCTGATGTCAACTGTCTGAGGACATTGTGGGAATTTGAAAGGCTTTTTTAGGTTAGATGGACTTGAATTACAAATATCTGAAAAATATATCAAGTCAATTGATTACATATTAAAGCAGCTGCTTGTTGTTCCCTTGTTGAGCTGCTGACCCTGTTTGAAACAGTATCTATATTTCTCTATATGTACACTGGGAGCACTGTAAAAACAGGAGTCAGTTTACTTGTATGTGTTCACATATCTGATCAATAAAGCTGATTATGTTTCAGTCTTGCTGGTGAACATAAACGTTTATCAAGTTAACTTTTAGGAGATGTTTCAGTTCGTTAACATTCGTTTAATGGTATTTGGTATTTTGCTAATTCAGCAAAAGGTCAAGAGCTAAAACTCTTCCACACAGCTCACAGAGAACAGCACAATATTTAATTAAAGAAAACAAAAAATACTTCCTGATGAATAAGCCAAAGACACTGGTTTACTATTAATTAAAACATATCAAAAAGACATTTATCATAGTGTGTGTAATATGGACGGTAAACATCTCTGTTAAAATGGCCGTTTTTTTTATTGGAGTTTGGTGCACAGAGAGTGAAAGTTATGTCACTTACACTGCTGGACATTGTGGCTCGTGTCCGTCTGCTTTTATCTTTGACCTGTTGGGACAAAGAACAATTATCGGTGAGACTATTTTTTAAAGGGACAGCTTTTCAGCCAAAACATCGAGCTACAGCTCACTTTCACAAGGCCAAAGTGAATTAACATGGCTGACATGATGCAATGATTGCACGTATGTCTGACGGGGCAGTGCACTCATTCAAAGTAGTAACTTAACTTAACGACACTTAACTTTTAACTTGAAGTAACTTAAAATGTACACAATATGTAAAAAGCTACAACACGAGCAAAGCGGCTAGCTGTTATGTCAGCTGATAATCTTGTGTTGACACTTTCCCCTTTACAGCTGTTTTTGCCGCTTCCTCGTTTCTGGTCGCTTTACTCCAAACACCTGACGAAGCGCACAGGAGGCGTCTTAATGTTTCCTGATGATAAAAGTACAGGTGGAAGCCCGCTTTTGTGACTAAAGTGAGAAAAGTACATGTTGTCCTCACCTGTCGAGAGTCTCCTCGCAACGGGAAGTGACGAAAGATAAGTTGCGCATGCGCAGTCTGCACAGTGGTTGAAAAACAGATTTTAGTGGTTGTAAATTTAAATGATAATGTTGGCAAAAATCAGCATAGATTTGAAATTGTACCTTTAAAAAGGCTATCATTATTTATATTTATTTATTTTTCTATTTATCATCTTTATTATTTATTTATTGTTTGCGTCCTTTGATATTACGTATAATGTGATTCCAAGTTTCACCACAAGATGGCAGCAAATCAACAGTCATCAGGATCAAACCCCCGTCCCCTTTAACTTATTTGACAATTTAGATTTCTAACTTTTTAGCAGTTTTCATGATGTAGAACTGCCTCCAGTTTTATGATATGTCCTCCAGCTTGATTTAAAGGGCAATAAAATGCTGTAAAAAGACAATGAATAAAATATGTCCGTCATGAACTCATTAAATGTGAAGTCTGTAACTTATTTTTAAGTGACTTATCATAATAATTGTCCTGACAGCATGAGACAGATGATCAGTGAAAATAATCATGACATTTAGTTGGTAAGGTCAGGAAAATCTTCTAAATCTATCAACAGTCCTTTTAGATTTTGTGATAATAATATGTCAGACTTTCTAACATAGGTTTAATTGCCACCTTTATCATTATTTGCCCTTGATAAATAAAATATGTCCATTGTGAACTTGTGAAAACTGCATACTTTTGTTGATATCTATGAGTTCCAGCATGGTGAGGATGGTACTTCATCTCAACTTTACTGGCCAAAAGATCCACTGATGATTATAGGAGTAGAGTTACTCCATAAAAAAAGCAAATTGGTCATTATAGGTTTTCAGTTTTACCTTAAAACAGCTACAAAGAGTAGGTTAAAGGAGCGGTAAACAACAAATAATTGAAACCAGGTGTGGCAGCTAATTGCTTAGTTAAAATGTTAGATACACATAACATCAGCAGACAAGTAAGGTATGGATAAATTATGACAGGGGAAGAGCAGGGAAAGTGAATTAATAGCACTTTTACTCAAGCTCCTGAAACTCCTCTAATTAAATACACAAACTCTACCTTGGGTGACCTCTAAATAATGTCCAGAACAAAATCTGAGTGTGTTTATGCTGGAAAGTTCCCAGGTGAGATAGTGTAGAGAAAAGCCCCACATGCTCAGCAAAACATCCTCCCTTGATCGATAAAGTTTAAAAACTAGAATAGAGGAATTATCTCGGCATGAACAGTGTCATTTGCTGTCAGATGTTGTGGAGGACAAGGACGGGTACTAAAGAACATTTTGCTTGCGTAGACACATCTCTTTAGCTGACTTGGACAAGCTGATTGACACTTTCTCTGAGCTGACAGGATATGCAGTGGGAGTTTACCCTGGGACCAACATGCTTCAGTCACTGTGGGCAGCTGCAGCAACATGATGTGTGTGTGAGTGTGTGTGCGTGTGTGTGCGTGCAGTGATGAGGCATGTGGAGCTGCATGAGCTTGGCTGTCAGTGAGGCTCCCACAGGATCATTTGTAACGGCAACACAGCATCCGCCCTAGATGGAACCCCTGTGGGATGTACGCACACACACACACACACACACACACACACACGCACCAGCATCCCGAAGCAGCTACCAAATGAATTCTTCACCTCAGGCTCTCCCCACACTGTTGTTATTTGGAGGTGAGGAGCACGGAGGAAATGGCTGAACCAAGATGAGTTGACTCTGGTGGAAAATCGATACTTTATGCAGCTCCACTGCCATTAAAGCTGAACTTAATGATTTTTTATTATTGATTTACCTGCCCATTGTGTTTACTATGAATCCATTTAAAAATGAAATATCAGAAAATAGTGATGCTCTAAATCACAACTTCCCAGAGCCCAAGGTGACATCTTCAGGTTTTATCCATCAGTCCAAATTCCAATGTTAATGTTGAAATAAAACAGACGAGAGAAATATACAATTTTATATATGTACTTGGTAAATGATTTCTGTGAGGAATCAACAACACTTCTGATCATCAACTAATGTCCATGTGACTAATCGCCATCAATGCATAATTCATACAGGCAGCCATAGTTTGAGGTTGATCTTGGCCTTAAGGGGCTGTAAACCCCTCCATCTATCCATCCATTTCCTTCTGCTTCTCCAGGGCCAGGTCGCTGACACAGCAGGCTAAGCAAAGTGGTCCAGACGTCACTCTCCTCCTTTACGGGTATTCCCAGGCCAGATGAGATAAGTAATCCCTCCACCATGTTCTAGGTCTACCTCCTGCTGGCTGGAAGTCCGTGGAAGACCTCTTGAGGAAGTCACCCAGGAGGCATCCCAATCACCCGGATCACGTCGACCGATCCTTTTCATCATGGAGGTTCAGGAGCTCCACTGCAGGCTCCCTTCTGGATGTCCTCACCCCGACCTCTGCCGCCAAACGGATTAAACTCATTTCATATCTGTATCTGCCATCTGAGTCTTTCAGTCACCACCCACAGGCAGACTCTCCAAGTGAAGAAGCTCGCTCACTTTGTTGGTGAGAGTCTGCCGTGAGAGCGAGGACTGACCATTACACCAGTCCGGCATCAGTGAAGAGCTTCTCCCTGGACAGCAGGGACTGGTTTCGTGAGTGGAGCTCATAAATGCTGCGAAGCCTCGAGACCCTCCAGACAAAGCCGTGAGTCAATCAAGGTCTTTTTACTGCTGCGCTGTCAGGCCGCGCCGGCTCTTGTCTGGAATCAGCACTTTTCTATTGCCATTTCATCCGCTGTGGAAAACCACATTTCCACCTCGCTCGTTCTGAGCCACCTGCCTGCGTCAGCACACTATTAACTGCGCTCGCTCCTTAACTAATGATGTAGCGAGAGCCATTAAAGGCCTATTTTCCCCGGCATGTGTGGATGAGTAGCCTATTAGGATTGCAGAGTTACAGGTCTTGGTGGTGTTTCCCGCCCACCACCGCGTCCACCTGACTGTTTATCTGTGCTGGCTCGTGCAGGATTTAAAGCCTGGGTGCTTGTGCGGAAAGTTTTTAATATGCCATCTGTCCAGCCCTCCATATTAACTCTTGTTCTGTCCTTTGTCATCATTAGAAACTCAGACTCTTATGGCACTGATTTATATTCCTGAAATGTATTTGTTTGTTGAGAATTAGTCGAGAACATCAAGAATGCTCTTATTTCTATCAGTCCTGTATGAAACTACACCCGGTTAGCTTAGCTTCTCATAAAGACTGGATACAGCCAGTTTGACTTGGTGCAAAAGTAACAAAATCAGCAGACCAGCACCACCAAAACTCATCTTTAACACATTATACAGGGTGTTTTTTTTTTTGTCTGGCAACCTCAAGGCAACAAGATATGGCACACTACAGTAATAAGTTACTCTATGTTGCAAATGTATTTTGAGCATAAGTCTATTTTCTATCTTGCAGAGCATTCTTAATCACTCAAACAGCCAGACAGTGATCGGGAGCTGCGACTGTCTACAGAGTCTGCGGAGCCTCAGCTGCCGAGCGTCACCATCTGGCCACCAATTGCCTGTGAACACCACTGTGGATGCTTTCCCAGCTCGCTGAAAAAAAGAGAAAGCGATTCTTTTTCATGATCTGCTCTGTTAGACTGGTCATTATTTTAGACTGTGTGATGTATTTGTCCCTTGATTTACTAAATTGAATATGACTAAATGAAATCATGTTTGATCAGTAAAAAGATGTATTTTTTAAGGATTATACTGCATTTCATTACTGCTCTTTTTAATGTGCACATTTCTGTATGACAGGAAACAGCTATGAGAGTAAGCCTGGACAAGTTGGTCTCCACAGACCCCTGCTAGCTGTCAGCTCACAGTATTTCCCAGCAGCCCCCCGATGCTCACACAGACTCGCCGGAGAAGACGCCTGTGAAACTCCCGAAATAATGTGACAATGAGAGGATGTTCAGTCAACGATGTAACCTTCACAAAATGAAGACGCTTTTAGCTAAAGTTAAGCTCAAGCTAAGTAAGCAGGGGAGGCAATTACCATTTTCATTTTCTCATTTCTCCAGGTCTCCCCGGGTCAGGTTTAATGTTTTTTTTCTGTTTGTAGCATTCAAATGACCTTATTTGTTCCATTTCTGCTGCCGCTGCCACTCCCCTTCTGCATCCGCCGAGGCCCAGTCTACAGCTCTCCAGGGTGGGATCTTTGAAATGACTGCAATTTATAAGTTCTTACCCCATAAACTGATTTCACTGATGGGGTCAGTCTTTTAAATATTAAACCCAACATGTCTTTTCACACTCGCGGTGTCCTGCCTGAGTGACCGAACTTTGTGAACGTGGTCACAGCGGGCATTGATGTAATATGCATGAACAGCCCTTCCTGAAACATACATAATTACATACAGAATAAGAGCTCATGCACGGTGCTACCTCATTAGTGAAAGTAAACCTCGGGCTCGCACAGGGGAAATAACTGAACAGTTCAGCACTACTGACAGCGCTCAGAGCATTTTGGAATCCATTTTAACAAATAAGCACCAGGTGCAAGCGCGGAGGACAGTCAATTTTATGATAATATCTCAAGGAAGCAGCAAACAGGCCCATCGAGTTTTGATTCTTCCGCAGAAGCCAAATAGAACATGCTGTCTGATTAATACTGCCAAACCGCTGCCGCTGAAGGACACCGGCTAAATGCAAATTTGCTCACAATGACAAACATGCTGATGTTTAGCAGTTGGTCACTATCTTTAGTGAGCACAACATCTGTGCTGCTGTTTATTGTCCGGGTAGGAACACAATACATGGGAACCATTACACCATAAAAGCTGTTTTAGCTGAATGCACTATTTCACATTATTTGACCAAATCAAACCATAAAATGTGTAAAACTACATTCATGTTTTACGCTGCTGGACCAAAGTGGTCTAAAAACAGATCAGCCTTGACGTACCTAGAATAATTATCATGGCTAAAAATGTAAACCATACACAGTTAGGAAATGGATCTACATGAAAATCTACTTGTACAGTACTCGCATGTTCTATTTGAAAAACATATAAACATTTAACGGGTCTCGACAATGTGACTGACAGCTCGTCGGTGTGACTGCTCGACCTGTTCGCTCTCATTGAACTCAGGTGAGCTTTTCATGTCCCTCAGTGCTCCAGAAAGTTCCTCTGACTTACTGTGAGCTTAACTTGGCAGTCAGAGCTGTGACAGGAAGGGTCACTAATAACACAGTATTACTCTGGGTGCTTGCACCTGATGCTCATTTGTCGAAGTCTGTTCCAAAATGCTCTGAGCGATGTCAGTGCTGCTGAACTGTGCAATTAGGCCTTTTCCCAGTTGTAAGCCTGGGGGCTGCAGTCACTAATGAGGTAGCGGTGGGTGTGTGTCTGCTGTTACACTGTGTGCATAAAATCATGCATATGTATAGAGGACCCTCGGGTGCAGCTGCAGCGACAGCACCAACTGATGCTGGACCTGAGAGCGGTGGCAGTTTAAGGCGTATTTTGATATTCTGGTAAATCTCGGAGAGCCCTGATCTCCATTTGCTCAGTTTGACTTTGTTCAGCAACACGGGTGTCATACCTGAAAACAGCTCCTTCATGCAGCAAACGCTTCATTAAAACTCAGACAAGTAGTAATTATGAGAAAGATAATTACTACACCGTTTGCACACGAGGCCACTCAAGCATGTGGCACCCTGATCATTAATGCCATTTTACATATCTTTACATATCATGAGCAAAAGCTTACAGGGCAAAGGCTCACAAAGTGCTCTAATGGCATTCCGACTGACTATTCCCAACACCGTTTCTCCTCTCATCAACCTGAGACGATGGAAGTAGCAGCTATAAAAAGAAATTAGATTGCGTGTCTATTTCTGACCATTCTGGTAAGAGATGAAAAACGCTCAGAAATGCACCGAGCTCCCGCAGTCACTTTCTTTCTTCTGAAAAGTCACTGAAGCTCAAAATGAATTTATAATTTCAAAATCATCATTTATCATTTACCAAATCTTTTTTTTAAATTAACTTTTGTGATTTCTACCACAAACCACAAGCAGAATTAATATCTGCCAAATTCTCGACTTTCTAAACCTTCAGATTTCACGTGGAGGTATTTTTACTTTTTTGATTACTTTATATAACATCATTGTTATATAAAGCCTGTAAATCAGAATCATACTGTCGGAAATGAATATCCTCTAGTATGTCTTTGTCATCTTCCTCCTATTTTTGAGCATATGTCAGAGCAGCGGAGGGTGCATCGTCCTCCAGATGGAGGAAAGTTGTGTTTTTGAGGATCGATAACGCCGTCCATCTGGGAGGTTTCGCGGCCACTGACCCTTTTCGCCAACTCGAGTTCTCGCTGTGTCTGGACAGTTTTCCACCCAGATTTCCAATTTTGAATCACTGAGCTGAAATGACAACTATCTCTGTTGCGATGCTCTCTCTCTTTTTCCATCTGTCTGCTGTCTTTCAGCACAATGCATGATTGTATATAAGGCTTGGTCCGTGGCCATTGATTGTACGTTACTTTTCATATTGCTTAAAGTCCACGTAGAGGGTGAATAATATATAATTCTCACTGTACAAACTCACTCTATCACTCTCTAGTGATGATCCAGTTATTAACACTGCCAATGTCCTCACCCCATTGACAAATAAACAAACTGTGTTGCTCTTGATGGCAGAATAAGTGTAAGTGTAAGCCCTTGTGCTGTTGGACGTTATCAAAAGAAACAGTAACAATGTTATCTCATTCTTTACAACCCTGTTTGGTTTGGATGCTCACTGTGAAAAACATGTATAAAGATGAATAATGATAACATATAATCATTTAATAAAACACATGTTTGCCTGAACTCTGTAGGATCCAGGATGCATCCTCTGAGCTCAGTGCATGCTACCAAGTCCTTTTCTAACATTGGGTTGATTCCACAAAATATTGCAGTTAACAAGTTAACTCCCATTTATTTATTTTTTAAGTTACACTAAGTTACTACTGTAGTTAAGTAGAGGACTGTGTTGCCAAGCATGTTACACCATTTTGGTTTTAGGATGCATAAAAGAATATACAAGGCCCTCCTAACTCTTTGAATACAAATTAAAATGCCCTAAAACCAATTATGGTTGGATTGCACCAACCATAATTAGCTCATCAAATCAGGAGAACTCAAACACAACACATTTAATCCTTGATGACATTCGGATATAACACTAGAGAGAATAGTGATGTCAAAGTCAACATAATAATATCGCAGTAAGACAGCCTAACTGTGTGCAGAAAATTAAACCTTTTCAGCTGGTGAACACGGGTGGTGCAGAACTTTAATCAAAATATGAATAAGAGAGCCGGATGCAGTGACGTAATGTTTCATCCCGTAATGAGCACAGCTTTCATGGTCTTGGAAGGTCAGCAGGAGCCTTTGGACACAAAAGCTACGACAGCAAGATGAAACTTTGAAGGTCAGCCAGGCGAAGTAGCAGGATAATTTACAACACACTGTATGTTTGCAGTTTGAAGCAGCAGTGCTGGAAATCGCATTTCCTCTCTTATCTCTTGCCTTTTAACCACGCTTCAATCTAGCTCTTTTTTTTTTCTCGGAAAAACTGTCCTACACGCTGACATTAAACCCAGCCAGAGGCATTACTCCTGCCACCAGATCGGCTAAGCCTGCAAGAAATGTTTGTATAACTAAAACTTCAATTCCCATGTACATCTGCACAAGTTTGCGTGTGTGTGTGCGCGCGTGTGTGTCGGCACTCATCATTTTTCAGGAACCCGAGGTATGTTGACATTTCTGAAGGCACGTAAAACCTTGCCACTGTCTCACAGCACTGTCTGTTTAGATTACGGCGGCAGAGTGCGCCGCGTCGACGGGGAAAGCTCTCTGAAAATGTCCAAAAATAACCAGCTTCTGTCACGTCTGATGCACCGAGAATTGAAACAGACAACATGACTTCAGTGAGTATTAAAAGAGGGCTGGTGAGTACCGTCTTATGTTACGTGTGTGTATTAAATGCTCTCTAAATGCAGCTTGAACACTATTAAAGCAGTTATCCGCAATTTGACAGTTTTTCACGTTCTCCTCATATTTGGACTGCGACTTGTGTAACACTGGATAGTAACAAACAATCCAGTCATATCTTTATTCAATACAAATCAGTGTTTTTCAGATAAGCTTGATTCAAATTCATTGTTGTTTCAAGGTACAAACATTAACCTCTGAAAGTTTATTCACTTGATTTGTATTGGAAACAGGTTCAAATATTCTTCTCATTTATTTTAAGAAAATATGTGTTATATGACTCATAATGTCAAATGCAACACGATATTAACTTAGTTTTTGAAGATTTGTGGCATTGTACATTGTATTATGGTTATTCTCATACTTCTCTTAGTAATCAATTAGTAATTTGATTTAATTAATCCCGCATTGAGGAAATTCACTTGTGACAGCAGCTCAATAGGATGACAAATATGAAAAGCAGTACAAAGATTCAAAATAAAGCACAGAAGGTAAAAATGGCATAAACCCACATCAACCTCAAAGATGTTGTGCTCTCTGGCTCTAATGGCCTGATAAAAACAGAAGCTTTTTGAGTTTTGAGGTATCCGTCTGTCGGCTCGTAGACATTGCAGCCGAATGTGTCAGACCCAGGCCAAATAAAACCAAAAAAACATCTGCCCTGCTCAATAAAAGCTGAGCACTGAGTTATTTTTTAAAGACGACTCCTTCAGAGCGAAGCTTTTCTGAATCCAAACTGGAACAAGAGCACAGCATCCCGGTCTGCTCCCGGGCTCTCCACACCTCCGGGCTGAATGACACAAGACGGCATTGTGATGACTGCCTGGTGCGCGGAGGGTGTGGAAGGGGCTTAGCGATGCCACGGCTCATAATGCCCTGATAACCTGCGCTTTCAGTTCCCATTCGAAACAGCAGAGGATCATGGTCCCTGTCAGATCCAGCAGGGTGGCATCTCGGCGCGAACGGCGACGTCCCGGTGACTCTGATACGGTTTGATAGAGGGTTCGGGTTTTCACACCCGGCGCCCGACGGTAATGTATTAGCCGATCTAAGTGTACGGGGAGGGTGGAACGACGCCCTCACGGAAACGCAAATCCTCCACAAAAACATTTGATCTCAACGCGGCGGCGGCGCGATCGAGGCGAGCCGGAGACTTTACCTCGCTACGAGTCCTCCGCGTGAAGACTAATGCGTATTGATGTGTTCATGTCAGCTGTCTCTTTGGCTTCGTCAAACGCTCTGATGATCGCCACGCTGCCTACACAGACCATGAGGCTGGGAGACAAGGGTGAACTTAGACAATGTGAAGGGGGATGTGGCGGCAAGAAAAATATGACAGGATGTCAGTGTTAAGGCTTCAACACTCAAATATTTCTGTCAAGGTATATTTCTATAAAGTAGCTATAAAAGGTTACAGTCTATAAAGCTTTTTTTTTTTTTTTGCAGGTGGATCAACAAGCATTTGAAAGATTCTTTACTAATGCTACAAAACGTATCTGTGACACACACCGACCAGTCATAATTAAAGGCGCGAACTGGCCCCCGGAAAACTGACCGGCATTATTAAAAGTGAAGGCCGATGATTTTAGCGGACAGCTGGATTGTGCTCCAGTGAGTTCATCACACATCAGGCACCCCAGGGCTGATTTAGCTCTTCGTGGTTGGATCACACACACCAGCATGATACCGTGCCCAGAGGCAAAGCACCTTTGAGAGCCATGTAGAGCCTCCGTTCGTTCGGCCAGATCTCTCAAAGGTCAAGGGTTTTAAGACCAAGCACTTTCATACGCACG
>JAOXYL010000010.1:5523470-5534736 GCA_028564955.1 Terapon puta
CACACACACACGCACACACACTGTAGGGGGGAGATTTTGAAATGTGAGCTCCTTGTTTTGTTCGCTTGTAGTGTTACTGAGGCCAGGAATGAGGATTATCTCCCAAACGCTTTTATTTTCACTTCCTCCTAAGTCTAAAAACACAGCGAAAAGTCAAATCCTCCGACCTCGAGGTGTTGCTTTTGCCCCTCGGTGTCAAAAAATCTGAATTTGTACGCTGGTTCTGTGCTTCCTCTGTTCCTTTTGAGGAGAGGCAAATGTTTCACGCCGGCCTTTACGTTCGACAAACTTACTCAAACGTCGCTCAGGAATTCAGGGACCAGAGACCCGCAACAGCTGGCTGTCGGCTTGTCCCCGCCCATCATTGCCCCCCCACACACACCACACACACACACACACACACACGCGCACGCCTCACTCATGCCTGTCTGCTGTGCTATTCACTGCTCAGGCATTGATGGATGGGAAAGTGGGTTTGTTTACACACACACACACACATAGCCTAAAACACATTTAAGCACACATACACACACACACACACACGGGTGGGGGTGGAGGGGGCAGCTGGTTTCTGGTTTGGACCCTGAACACAAAGTCCCAACCAACAAGCGATAAAAAAGCTGGAGAGGCAGCACACGTGTTGCACAACAAAACTTCTCCCCCAAATCACACCCCCTCCCCACACACACACACACACACACACACACACAAAAAAAAACTGGAAGAGTTTGGCAGTGTGCTCTCCAGATGTATGAATATGATCTCCACCTCAGCCTGTCATTACCCTTCCTGTCTCTGCGCGAGCTCTGCTCAGCGGGGGGAAGAACTCATAAATGAAATCCAGCCCTTTGATGCATTTCTGCGGCGACGCCGGGGGCTGCAGCACCGAGCGCCTCTGCAAAAGTGGGCAAAAGGTGAAGCACAAAACCGGGGTGGGGGACGTGTGCGGCGTAGAGGGACGGCAAGCGGAGAAAGGATTAACCCAGCTTTATTGATTAAAATGGGTCACAGATTAATTTCATTACTAGAAAATATATATATATCTAATGTGAGGCTCTTTGTGCCTCTTGGTTTGAGGAGGGGGAATCAACCCAGTGCTAATCTGTGAGGACATTAGTCCAGGAGGAGGTGGGAGAGGAAGGAGGGGGAGGGAGGTGGGGGTCACACAGGGTTTTGCGCCTGTGACCTGCAAGCTTGGACGTGCCCGGGCGACAATAAGCACCCTGATGTGAATCAGAAGGAGATGGGTGGTTGTGTGTGTGTGTGTGTGAGGGGGGGGGGGTTATTTACCTGAGGTGTCCCACAGGCTGAGCTCGATCCTCTGCGTGTCGATCTCGAAACTGGCCGTGTAGTTTTCAAACACAGTGGGGACGTAGCTCTGCAGAAAGAGAGAGATAGGGAGAAAAAGAGAGGGGGGGGGGGGCATCAGAGTGGACATCAGATGGAGAAATGGAGCCTTTTGGGTGCAAGCGAGCAGAGGGGCAACACTGACACTGTGCATCTGTAACACACACTGATCATCACACAGGTAACACACACCCTCATCACTACAGCATCCACCCAATGTGTGCAGGAGGGGGTGTGCATGCATCATCATCATCATCATCATCTTTTTTTTTTTCCAAGGGAGGGGGGGTCTCACCTCAGGGAAGCAGTCCTTGGCGAACACGTGAAGCAGGGCGGTCTTCCCGCACTGGCTGTCCCCCACCACCACTATCTTACACTTCACACTCTGACTGGGATCCATGCCGGATTTCAGAGATAATTTCTGACACGAGCGTCTCTCCTTCATTGACTTCAATCTGGATTCAATTAAAAAAAACCGATAATGAGGGAAAAAAAAAAAATCAAAATAAAAAGTCCAATCCTGCGTCGAGGTGTGAGGACAGATGACTCCCAGTTCTCTCTCTCTCTCTCTCCGTCTCTCTCCTCCGGACCTCCTCCGGTGTCTCCGCCTGCTCTGAGCCGGTAAATGCCATTTGTCCGTATTTATATCGTAGCAGGAGCCAATGGCAGCGGTCCGGACCAGGCTCGTCCCTCCTTCGCGAGCCTCCACACGGCGGCCCGCCCCGCGCGAGGGCGCCCCCCTTCGGACGGCACGCGCGCCTCCGACAACAAATGTCAACATAGGAAAAAAATAAAACTTCAAAATTTCCTTAAGGTGAAATAATAAAAGTGTACAAAGGAGCTCAAAGACACATGAGCACAAATAAAAGTAAACTTTGGTAGGTAGTGTATAAAAATGTCCTTCTCTTAATATGGGCAGCCGCTTTTAAATGTCCATGTTTTTATAAAAATAAAATAAAATTAAATTTTAAAAAGTGAAAAATTCTGCAAAATAATAGCCAGAGATTTAGTCTTATAATAAAGAGACATTTACAGACTTCACATTTAGATTATTTTATTGTGGTTTGAGGCCTAAAGTCCATCTACATTAGCATGTTATTCTAAATAAAACTGGCATTTTACCCAGTTTAAGTTTCAAATCATGAAGAACAAATGTTCGTAAAACTACAAGAAACTTCTATTTTGTGTTGATTTTTTTGATGCTCCTGTGGACAAAACCGTTTTCCTGCAAATGAAGACTACATTTCCCATGAGCACCAGCGCCTCACGGTGTAAAGACCTTGATCAGTCTGGAGTGCCCATTTTAATTTAGAAGTATAAGAGAAAGACACAGCACATGTTTAATACTGTGTTTCTTTTTGTTTGCGTGGTGATGATCTGACCACACCAGCTATGTCAAATTAACTGATGTTTTCATCTTCTCTTTCGCTATAACCACAAAATATCATATAAAAAATAAAATAACTTCTACTTTCTATTAAAATGCAAACATAGGTTCTTCTGGCCTTGAGCTGTAACAAGCTGCGTCTGTTGCGGCTCTGATAATCTGAGGCTTTAAGAAGAATTGCATTTAGTTTTGATAGATAGTCTCATTTTTGTTGTTGTTGTCTTTGCTTATGTACGTTATGTAGAGACATCAGTATTACATTTGGAATGTCCCATAAGCAGTTAAAAAGTCATTTAAGCTGCTTTACTTAGATTGAATTATTCATTTAAATAAAAAAAGTGTAGATACCTGAATCAATATTACTTCCAACCAGCAGCTTCAGCTTTAGCTTGTTTTGTATATTTTCTACCAACATATTAACCCCAGCAGTGGGCTGGATTTATGTGTGGTCATACTGTAACTAAATCACATTCAAACATCTTATATTTTGCAGTGAATGCGCAGCATCTTAATTGTGCATTTTAATAGCTTTTCATCCATAACGTCCAGCTTCTTTACACAGCCGTTCCTTTAAATTCACCTGGAAAGCTTCTGATGAATTTGTTGCACTAAAATGCTGCACCCTTACCACCGGGACGAATAATTCACTGATTAATATATTCCTGACACTAAAAATGTTTCTGCTGGGCCGGAGCACAATAAAGGGCCCATCGAGACTCTTGGGACTCATGTGGAGTCCAATACAATCCCAAAGTGACGCAGCATGACATCTTATTATCTCCGCTCTTTATATTTTATACTAATTTCATGCAATTCTTTCAGAGAATGAGCCTGTAGGCTGCATATTAGCTAAACGTTGTGAGGTATTGATTGAGTCACATACACACACATACACACACACACATATTTCTCATAAGGCACAACAAAATCTGCCACATGGAAAACCAGTAAACCCAGTGAACCCAGTACCAGCTGCTGCTTATTTCCAGTGAGCAGCCTCTGAAGTCTCCATTGAGGATTCTCTCATTATCTGTGAATAATACACACGCTTATTGAGGCATACACACTCAGAGAAAACACATTTGCTTTCATCCTTACAAGAAGACACAGGGAGAAGGGTAGAATGGAAGCTAAATTTCCCTACGGCCTCGATAATGCACCACATTCACATTTTTCTATCTTTTTCAGAGTGTGAACAGGCGCCCTTCTGGTCCCAAGGCCTCATTTCTGCGCCTTCAGGCTACTTTCCCAACACGGCATCGCCACTAATTTTACAAAAATGAGAAAACAGCAGTGTTCTGCAGCAGCTCTCTCCTCTGTGACAGAGCGATCGGACTCTGTGTTGCTGGCAGCGTTTTTACAGTGAGACAGCTCCACCCTGCAGGCTGTGTGGTGGGAGTCCCGTCTGTTGTGTGGGAGCTCTGCCTCCAGGACACAACACTGCCAGGAGGAAAGGGACGGGGGGATTTCACACACTATAGCTCTGCTATTTGGCTGCTGTCTCTGTACCATATGCATTTGACCTCATTCAAATTCTGGCTGAATCAGACGACTACAGAGATTTTACCTGCACCGGTTGCACATTTTCAGCATTTTGTTTTCTATCTTTATGTGAATTTCTTTTTGAATATGCTCCCTAGAATACCCATCCTCTGGTCTGTATAATTTCTTTATGTCAAATTAAATCCATTTTGCTGGGATTGAAAAGGCGGAAGAGACAGTGAGCAAAACCACATTAACAGAGGTGTTTACACACCGTGGCCCTGTGCCCTTCTCCAGTTTTATCCAGGCTGCCTGTATGTGTGTGTGTGTGTGTGTGTGTGTGTGTGTGTGTGTGTGTTGCACTCTGCTATAGCCTGCAGCGTTTCTGATCTCACATGGGTGCAGCCACACATTTGGGCCAAATCGAGACTGTGACTTCATGCAGAAACATCTTAAAGGAACATTTCATCCATTCGTACATGCTATCTCTCTGTAAGGCATTAAGGGGTTATTTTATGCGAGTCAGTCTTCTTTAGGGTGCAAGTCTCCATCTCTTTTGATCTGATTCACTACATTTCCCCAAATGCCTTGCAGCACAACAGAACGTTACACAAGGATTTCAGGTTAAAGATCTATATCGTGTTAAAGACAATCATTACATTTTGCATCATCCTGGTCTTTTGAGTCTTATGTCAACATGTAAACTGAATCGGTGCAAAATGGTAAGCGCCCTTTTATTCTGAGCTACTGTCACCAAGTGTAACATTAGCGGCAAGGCTGATGTTTTAGGTGGCTGAAATAAAAACAGGCTCTAATGTGAAGCAAATGACAGACAACTACAGTTGCCCAAATACTGTACACAGCTCCCGGAATAGAAATGAGGGTGCCACCTGTTTCTGGTCACATGGCGCTGTCAACATCGTGTAACAGCTTGTAAATTTCCACGAGGGCTCGACTCCTGATTGGACCTCATTTCCTTACAACCTTCACATATTCATTGTCTCAATATTTTCATTTTTAGCAGGCGTCAGAAATGGTATCTGCGGTTTAACAGTCCATGTATCTTAGCATCAGCTGTGTCTCAGAGATGATCTTGAGGTATCCTTGACTGAAATATCAATAAGCTCAAATACTGTATCTGTCCTTTGGGAACCCCTCTTCCCCATGTATGGAGCTACCTACAATCTCCACTGCCTGTCACATAAAATAAAATAATGCAGTGATGCCCTTGGAGAGTGAGGGAGCTCTGTGAATGCATGCAACAACCGCGTAAAAGAACGGGATGGCAAACAGAATTTAATTCCTGGAGTGAATAATTTTGGGTGTTCAAACTCCAATGCACATGGACAAAATAAAGATACACAGCACATTTTAATGAATACGCTGTAATTAAGGGAACGTGAGGCACACACAGTGCATGAGCTGAATACTGTATGACCTTGGTCTGTATTCCCAGAATGCTTTATTACACAACTAGGTCAGCAGTATTTTTTTAAAGCATGTTCAGTGTTGTTCAGTGTTTTGGCGAGGTACATGATAGAGGGGAAAACGAAGGCTGTTCACATTAAATCGGCAGCAGATATTTTTCTGTATTATTTTTAAAGCAAAAAAAATCGAATTATTCATACTGAAAATACCTCAAAGCAGCAATACTGTACTTTCCAGTGATAAAGTCACATCTGTGTGTGTTTTTACAGTTCAGGTCTGGGTCACGCTTCGGTGCACATAACTCTTCCTGCGTGTGAAAGCCTCTTGGAGCACCGAGTGAGATGGATTTGTCATGTTGCTGCTCCCAGAAACGTTAAGCAACAGCGAGCAACCATTTGAACGTAAAACTGTGATTAAAAGTCAGTTTCTCGTGCTCCAAACAGGTCACAAGATGATTACGAATGAGCAAGAAACAGCAGTGTTTGACCCAGGTTTGAAGTGGTTTGCTTTTAGGCAGCAGGCCGGCAGCGCTGGAGGTGTGTGACGAGTCTAGGTCACTGGGTCGTTATCCCTCTGCCCCGACAGCATGCTGCCCCACAGTTATCTCTGTCGACGTGCATTCAATCAGCGGAGCGCTGACATTTACCGCTGGGGCAAACACAGCGCACATTCACTCGGTTCACTTTGAGAGGGATTTCCTCGACGGTTAGTCACCGTGACTTGGAAATTAAGGGCAGACTCAGAACCGTTCGGGGAGAAAGAGCGGTGGACTTGTCTTTTGTTCTTTATTCAAAAGCAAGTGCAAGCACAGTGGGATGAACTGGAGTGTGTTTGTGCTGCCGTCTTGGCATTAGTACCCGCAAGAAGAAGGTTCTTGAAGTGAAAATGGATAAATTAAACATATAAGTAATTAACTTCCAGTTCATTTTTACACTAACACTAACTAACACAACATAGTCTCTGACCTTCGACTGCACGCTGTCACGGCTATGGCTTTTGCGTTACAATAAAATCTTCAAAGTGCCTGTGTAAAATGAAATACATTTTGTTAAACACAAGATGTCAGAGAGTTGTTTGACCTCTCGCAGAGCTCTCCCTGACTGCTGTCAGCTCTCAGCCTTGATCTCTGGCTGGCAGCAGCAGGGCGCCGCAGTCTGAAAGTGCTCTCGTTTCAGAACAAGGCGAGGCGTTATTTCACACCAGCTGAGCGAGTGAGTGACTCTTAACGACGTACTGCATGTGAGCGAGCGTGAGAGAACACTTGTCTATATGTCTTCACGCACAAAGCCATTTTCCTAAATGTCATTTGCATGGAGAATAAATGCTCAAAGCAATTATAAGCTGAGTAACTGCGACTCCGCCATAAGACGCCATTAAAGACATTTTACAAGAAACAGGTGTCAGCTGACTTTAAACTTTCAATTGTTGTACGGCACGTACGCATTTAAAGGATGTCGTCACTTGAACATCTCTATAATAGGTCTAAAATCAGAATCAATCAAAAATCAAAAGCAGATGTTTAATAGATTTTGACCTGTTTCAAGACAGACTTCCTTAAAAAAAACACTTCAAAACAGTCTTAAATGTGCACCACATATCATATCATGCTACATGACAGAAACTAGGACTGACAGGTCCCAAGCCAATAAACACAGCATCCAGATGATGATACAAGTCACGAAACAGCATCATTACTGTTATATATCCTGAAACATCCCTGTTCTGGTACTTAGTTTATGCTTGAAACAGGCAAGAGGCTAAAATTAAGCCTTATTGTTCATTCTTTCAAACAGCATATTTCTCTTTAAACATCTCACTGAAAAATAAAGAGCAGGAGCACGCCCACTCTAGTTGCCCAGCCATGATTTAAAAACAGTTTTTCAGGATATGCTTCAGTTGAACAGACTATGACCTCGCTGAACTTTCCGAGATTTCACTGTAAACAACACTGCTGTTGTGTCATTAATATTTCTGTGACGTTATATTGGATAATAACTAAATTTAGAACAATGTCCTTGTGGTGTAATTACTGAAACTACACCATCGACGTCACTGTATTTTACCTGTTGTGATGATTTTTCTGTTTTTGGACTGGATCATAGGGAACATCACTGAACACATCTGGGAAGATTCCCAACATTCCTCCTGGTGTTACAGGCGTCTTGAGAAACAGCCTCTCTGCCCGTTTCCAGTAAACTCCTTATTCATTCATTACTTTTATATCGGCTCGAGAAAGCAGGAGTAAATTTACATACTGATGATTTCTTCATCTTCACATGTAACCTCTGTTGTTGTGCACCGCTGTGTCGTAATCACCGGGGAGCCTTTAATCTCCATTTCCAGTTATTATGAGTGAAGTCAGTCGGCCCAGGGTCAGTGTGTTCAGAGTTATCGGGGCGGGGAGAGCACAGTTTTACCAAACACCGCATGACTCACCTGATATCGCTCAACATTACGTCAGCTTTGAATGTTAAACGGAGCCAAAACCGTCTCATAATTTAGCAGGTAAGCAGCCAGCGGGACGGTCTCGCGCCACAAAAAAAGAGTCATTCCTGCATTTTGGGGTTTCCAGTGCGTGAAACATCGGTAACTGACTGGAACCCTCTAATGAATCCTAATAAGCTCCTTCCCGTTTTCCTCCCCCTTCGGCTTCCTAACACATGACATTTTCTTTTAATAAACCATTAGTTTAATATCCTCCGCCGAGCGTACTGCAGGGCAGCGAGGGCACGGCACACACGCAGACGGAGGAGGAGGGCAATGGCGCGTTCGACAGAAGTACAGTAAGTCTGTCAAGTGTCTCCCGTCAGTCATTAGGTCTGTTCAGGCATGGGCACACACACTGATGTAATGAGGCACAGTGAATGTGTTCAGTCTGTGTGTGTGTGTTTAATAGATCGAGAGATGAATCATTCCAGGGGTGACCTGATTCTTTAGGGAAGTTTGAGTGTGTGTGTGTGTGTGGTCCTGTGTGCGGGTTTGGGGGGTTAATGGCGCATGAAATGATGCCTTCATTAGCATCTCCTCAAGATAAACCACATGATGGGACAATAATCATATCTGTCAGTTACGCGACGCAGACAAAGAGCGTTTGTGAGTCTGATTGTTAAATGACAACAGTGAAATGGTTGTTAAAATCTTCTGAATCTTTACTCAAACGTCTCAATGTGATCAGAAAGCGAGCTGATGTTAATGTGCCAGATGTTTGTCCCTTTTGTCCCAGATGTTTTCTCGTTGCCTGTGAACTATTTCTGTGGACGACTTTAGGGAACAAATTGTTATATTTTACTGGAACAGATATACAGGTACAAGTTTGCGATTATGTATGTTCAATTGAAAACTCACAATGTCAATGTGACAATTTCTGGTTAGGAACATAAGTTCTCCAACTTCATACTGTGCTTGTGTATTCATTGGGTTATTTTTTCAACTTACGAAGAGGTAAACAGACACTCGGACCTTATCCCACTATATCCAGTTTATATTTTTGATCTATACATAGTTGTGGATGAAACTAAATGTGTGTTTGTATCATGCTCTGGTTCATCATATTCTAATATTTACAATCCTCTGAGGGGGCAGTCATTTGTCATCATACTCATTGTAAGCTCAGCATTAAAGCAGGTAAGAGTGCAGAGGGAGCAAACCTAAAAGTTTATTTGTTGGTTGGATAAGTTGTTTTTAAGTTGCACAATAAATTATTCAAAGAAAAGTGAGAAAGAATGATGATATTGATGTTTCTTTCAATAAAGGTTACCATACTTGATCCAAAAAGTTTGAACCACTGGTGTAACCTCTGAAGAACCTGGATGATTGACAACCTTCAGAGACATAATCCTGTAGGATGTAGTAGTACACAAAGAGAAAATTTTCACGTCTTCACTGGTGAACTTGATGCTAAATTTCACCGGAGAAGCCTTGGTCCTCACACTGACGTCATCCACCCAACTGAGGCAGAGGTCAAGCAGGGTGCATAAATGGATCTGGAGTGAGGTTGGCAGTCGTCCTCATACTGTCTCTTTGGCCACAACAACAAACTACAACCCTGCTACTGTAGGTGCCCCTTAAAGCTTCAAATATTTTCTGATAATTCCCACTGAATCTTTAAAAAACACACAAATAATATTAAGGATGGACCTAATTTTGTCCTTCCAGGAAGTTTCAGGTGAACTAGTGATAAAAGACAGGATTATATATCAATATTGTTTGGCTAATATTGTTAGTCTGACATTGTTTTGACTTGAAAAAAAGGTTGCTAATGAAAATAAATGAATAAAAAGACTGTGCGCTTCAGCCCAGCTCTGGATGTGTCTCACAGTCATGTAGTCTGGATCCAAACCAGCGCCTGCTGTAAGTCCTCATGATCCCCGGAAATGTGCGGCTGCTCTGCGAGGATGTGGTTCTTTCTTTTTTCTTTTTTTTCCTCCTATTTAACAACCGTGCACAGACCCACCACAGTCAGTCCGATGAGTCAGATCACATCACAGGGGCGATGCAGATCTGAGGCGGTGTGTGTTTGTGTGTGTGATGTGTGAGGTGGGGATGCGGGTGACAGCCAGGAAACAGCCTCCGGTGTCATCCAGCTCTTTATCGCAGCAACGACAAATGAGGAGCTCCATATGTGCTCCGATCATTTTAATGTCAGGGCTGAAATTCGCCCTCAGATCACAAAAGGTTAAAGACAGATAATGTCGCTGCTGCTGTCGCCGCTGAAATATTAATCACTGTGAATGTTGACATGATTGTGCTGTTTTGATGTGTTCTTTCACAGCTTTCAGGTGACATATACAGGACCCTTTGGCCGCCATATTGGAAATCCTTATCTGTTAATGATGATCAGGAGCTGATCATATCATTAAACATATGACCACAGGTATAATGCATTCAAATGTTTATAGTCACCTTATTCTGTCTGAACGAGGCTTTTTTTCAAGCAAGCAGACAAATAACTAAGTGTTGATAGAAAGTGTAACATTTCCACTATTTTGCCACAGGTTGCCACATGTTTTATCTGTAAAATAAAGACTCCAACTCAAGTCAAGCACCTTATTTCTAGAGGGTTTTTCTGTTCTGTAAAAACATACAAATGTAAATTAATATTTTAAAGGTTAAAAAAGTAACAAGTAAGTAACTTAAGCTAAAGCCAATTTAATGTGGATTATAGTTGGATAGTGTAATTTTCACACCTTATTTTCAGTTTTCATTTACGTTGACTTTCGACTGTAATTATCACTTAGCTAACCAGTGTGCCCTCGTATCTGACAGATTTGCTGGAGGAGTTTTTCTTTGATAGAAGATATTAACTAAAGAATCAGATAGAAATCAGCCCTCTAGGTCTCTAAATAAGGTCTCTACATCCTCACTAAAATAACCCCAGAACTGTTATGTTCTTGCTAAATATAGCGAACAACCAGGCCATCTCTCTGGCCCATATATGTGTTACCTCTCCAGCAGACCTATATGAAAGTGCCAGACGTGGCTGCTGGGAGATCTGAGATCCTCTTCGGGGCATTGATGTGCTAAAGTACACTGAGCTCTGTTAACTCCTGACTGCCTGACAGACAGACTTGAAACGCGCTCGTACTAAACGATCCTCTCCTGTCGCTGTTTAACAGGTCACGG
>JAOXYL010000010.1:5541571-5558251 GCA_028564955.1 Terapon puta
GGGATGCCCGCGCGCGTGACCTCTGACCTCCGGGACGGGCGTGCCCGAACGTGACCGCAACGTGTTTGTGGTGGTTTCTTTTTGTTATTTTCTGTCTTTTTGTGTTTGTTTTTTTTCTGTTGTCATTTTGTATCTGCACGTGGTCGTAATGTGTCATCAAATGTATTAAACCAAACAAATGTCAGACCCTGTCAGATTTTCCTTTGTTGTTAATTTTATTTTTGTATGTACAATTAATGCGACGACTTAATACTATGAGGCAGGTTTGTGTCTGTGGCCATTTGCATCTCTTGGAGTTATTTTGCATCTAACTTGTCATCTTTCTGCATCTTTTGAAATTAAATTGTGTCTCTTTGTTGCTGTTTTGTATCTCCTTGTAGTCGTTTTGCATGTTTTTGTTGTCGTTTTGCATCTTTGTAGTCATTTTGTGATCATTTACATCTGATTGTAGTCTTTTTGCACATCGAATCATTTTGAATCTTTCTGTAGCCCTTTTGCACATCTTCGTAGCCATGCTGTGTCTCTTTGTAGTTGATCAACCTTCCATGAGGAAATGTAAACCGTTTCAGACACCCCGAGGCTGTTCTTGGTAGGCCTGCTCAGTAATCCGTCCATCGTCCAGTCACGGGTTTGATCCCCCGGCAGACCACGTCCTTGACGAGGCGTCCTTGGGAGAAGATACCCAGGGTTCCTTTTCTGGCCCACTGCTGGTTTTGACCTCCATCAGGAAAGTCACTGATGTCTAATATATTCAAAAAGCCGATTACCTAATTATACTTTAGGCATAATGGGGTACAGAATGAGAAGGAGTATGATGGAGGACTGGTGTCGAGACCATTTCAGGTTAGGTAATTTGTGCTTTCTGCTTGTTGACCCTCCTCTCTGTTTTACCCCACCCAGATAATGGGTGATTGTTCAAGACGTGCAGCGGAGAGGTCTGGGTGTTAAGAGGCAGCCCCCCCCCCTCCCTCTGCTCGCCTTTGGTGGAGGGTTCTTCTGCGGGAAATGTAATTCCTCCGTCCTCCTGGATGTTTTCATTGTGTTGGAGAGCTTCCACTAACAACGCCCAGCGCTGCAGCTCGGCAACCTCTTCCACTATGTTCCTATGGTAACAACCCAGAGTGTGTGTATGTGTGTGTGTGTGTGTGTGTGTGTGTCTAGGAGATGAGTGATTGTCTATGTTTGCGTGTGTTCATTATGGTTGTGTGGCGTATTTTTACATAATGAATCAATTATCGAGGCTGCAGAGCGAGCTCATTTGAATAATCGCAGATAAAAAATAAAAAAAAAACACTCACCATGCAACATGATTTTAGTGAGCATCCTCACACATCACATGTATGGATCAGTATTTCCCCTGGAAGAGACGCTGTATGTGAGTCTGTGTGTGTGTGTGTATGTGGAGGGAGGGGGGTGCATAATGGGACGCCCAACTGACATCATTTGTCTGCCAATCTGCACGCTGCTTGCCAAACCCAGCTTCTGTAATAGCTTCACTGAGCAGGACTGTGGCAGCTACAGTGTCTTTATTTTTAGAAGGTTCGCCACATCAGAGAAAGCGTCACACCGCCCCCTACTGTCCAGGGTTAGTCCATGATCCCGAGAGCCGCAAAACCGGGATTTTAACACCATCACAGGCACATTTAGTTATTGTTGTTCTGTTACAGTGCACCTCACCTCAGAAATGTACTTTAGGTGTTGTTAGTTCACTCTGATGTTTGATGACAAGTTTTCATGATCGTTTGCTGATCCCAGCTGAAGCAGGATAAGAAAACTCAAAACCTCCAGTGCACAAATACTGAGATTGGAGGCAGCTAAAAAGAAACCGTATTTGCATATTCACATACTCTATTTGAATTGAATTGAATTGAATTGAATTGAAATATAGAGATTTTAACCAAATAATTGATTTCTTTTGTTCAAAATTCATATAAGACATAATTTGTAGTTAAAAACAAAATGCTGCTGATGCCTGGAAGTTTTTCTGTTGATCTGCCATGAAACTTTAGTTCACCAGGTTAAAAAAACGTCCCACAACAAACACATCGAGGAAGACAATTTAATGCCTATAAAATGCCGCAGAATCCAGAGAAATAACATTCAGGTTTATGTACAGAAATAAGATTTACACTCGTGTAACTGATCAAGTGATTAATGGACCTGGAGAAAAGGGAAGATGTGATTATGTGAGACAGGTTGGCATCTGTCATTTTTTGTTTTTAATTAGAAGTCTATCTGCTGTAATTAAGATGTGAGGAGGTTAATTAAGACTCATCCCCACTGCTGCGAGAACATCGTGTGGATTAAGACCTGCTGTTTAAAGGCCTGATTACGAATTCACGCACAAACAAAAGGCGCGTTTAGCCATAGACACAAAGAGATCATACAACCACTGCTCGAAGCATAAGTCGGGAAAATGATAAATAACTATGCGAGTGTAACACAGGAATGCAAACTGTGACTGTAGTGTAATTAAACTCTTTGTGACAATAACACAAGGTAGACATTGACTTCACAAGGCAAAATGTGGGAGAACAACACCACCCTGTGGTCATTCATAAAATTACATCCACTTATGATGAACAATATTATTTTCAGGGATGTAAAAGAGTGTCTTTGAGCAGCTCCTTGACTCTCGTGTAGAACAGGTGACTGGACACTGAAGGGCCGATGACGTTAACGGAGGAATCCTCCAACACGTACAGGATGTTACTGTACAGCAGATTCACCCTGTCGCAGATCTCAGTCAGTCTCTGTTTGTCAGGCCGCCCCTCCTCGTCATAGTAGATGCGGTGGACTCTTAAGTGTGATGCCCAAAACTCCACCGAAGCCTTGAGGTCTTCCAGGGCCCACCGGACCTGGGAGGTCCCCTTTTCGGGCAGCAGTATCCGCACCAGGTCGGCTTCTTTGGCCTGCTCGACGGACGCGCCGAGACTCCTCAAGTGTCTGTCGAACTGCTTGTCGAATTTGTCAATGTATCTGAATACGTTTGAGTCCAGCCAGATGCACTCGTCCTCCAAACCCTCCGCACAGATTGCCCTCGCATCACTCTCCGAGGACGCCGAGGCGTTTTTAAGTCCGGTCTCGGGGAACTCAGCGGAGGCGGCTGAGCTGCTCTCATGTGATTCCTTCAGATAGCCTGAAATGCTGTCTGGTCTGGTGTGTTTTCCCGAAATACTGCCTTCTCCTGGGTGTTTTGCTGATATTTTCTCTGCAGGGAGCCGGTCTGCGCCTGATAAGGAAGATCCAATCCCAGCACTTATCTCCTCCCCGAACACTCGTGCCGGGTCGGCTTCTGCTCCCGCGCTGCCATATGTTGGGGGCATTTCGAGCCCAGATCGAGCTCTGGGCTCCTCCTTTTCATCACTGTCTTTGTCACAAAAGCCTCCGACAGCCAAACTCCCACTGGAAACTTTTTCCTTCCAGAAAGCATTTTGAGTTTTTGCATCTGAGAGGAGGCTTTGGACATTAGTTCCCTCACCTGTGGTCTGCAGCCGCGTTGATAAGCCGTTGGAGCTCGCCGGTTCCAGCTTAGCTTTAGAACCGCTGCAGCTTACCGAGCCGCCGGGCTCGCGATGAGATATTACCCTCGGATTAAGTGCACTTTTTCTTAGGTTAACGGCAGCAGTTTGGGCCGAGATTGGGGATTTAAGCAGGCCGGCCCGGCGGATCAGGTCTTCTCTCAGAGCCTTCACGGCGGCAAAAGGCCCCTCAATGGCGGCTTTCCTCTGCTGAGGCAAAGGCTGAAAACGTATCGACCTGTGAGCTGACCGAAGGCTCTGAATCAGCGACACCTGATCAGGGCCGAACGCAGACAGATTGACCATCGCAGCGGGGACGTACAAAAACACCTGCAGCACAAGAACACATCAGAATCAGGATCTCGGATCATCTCAGGAAAACTGTCATCCGTTGATGAGAATTCTGGTACGAGAGACTATTCTGCTTTTTTCTTCTGCTCACAGGAAAGTTTTTACTACTTTAAAACTGATGGCCATACTCACGTCGCTGGTGAAGGGGAACACGGTGAGTATGTAGTCTTCGGGAAACTCGTGGTCGGACATGATGTGCCGCTCCTTTCGCACCACCCTCTCTGCATCTGCCAAGAGTAGTGCACTGTTCGGCTCTGGTCTCCACCCGTGTCAACATTATAATCCCACTGAATTACATCCATCTCACTTTGACGTTCAGTACCACATTTTGATAACTGAAGGGTAAAACAGCATCGGTGAGCCAGTAAACACGTAAGAAGGTTACAGTAAAAACACTGTTATGACCAGCGATGGAACTCGTTTGTTTGTGGTTGTATTTCGAAATGTCGGACTACAGTGCACGGTGCAGAGACGATGTTTTGATGCAAAAAAAGGACATTTTTGCTAAGACTGGCACATTAAATTAAATTTTGTGTGTTTAAAATCATCAATCAATCAAGTTTTTTCTTCGCTTGACTGCAAGGAGAGATCAATTACAGAGCCTCCATCAAATGCCCTTTGCTATACGTTCTTTTGACTGACTGACTAACCTGTACATGCTGCATTTGTTTTTTAGAGTTAATGGTATTTTTATAGGTGACTTAAAGAGTGACCTGTCAAACTGGATCATACAAATAACCTCAGTTTGTGGTATTTTCTATCATGAAAATGCTTCGAGTGCGTAAAGAAATGCTGCATTGATTGCCAGATTTGAACCATAATGTGCGATGTTATAAAATAGGTATAAAGAAATGTATTGTTAATGCAGTGATATCAATAATCAAGGTACCTGTGCTGATTTCTAATCTTTCCGAATGATACTCAGCCTTTTACCGAGCAGCCTGTCCTCGGCTATTATACAACGACAAATTAAACCATTCATCTGCTTCATGTAAATAAATGTTTGATTTCTACTTCACTCTCCTCCGCATACCATAAGTGGTTCCCGTGGGAACCACAATATGTTCCCATGGGAACCAATTACAGCATAAAGCAGGAGCCACGTTTAACAATGACTGCAAGTGGATGAAGCACAGCACAGTGGGTTTAAGGCCTTTATGTGCTTTCATTTCCACTTACTGTTAAGTACTCATGTCAGCACTACATTTAAGTCACTGCTAATAAGCAGCTGATTTTCTGAAAAAGACTCTTCTGATCATCTGTGTGGAAAAATGCTCCATCTGTTGCACACTGTGTACAAACACTTGGAAAATATTAGTATTTCATTGTATGGGAGCATAAAGCACCGGAAATATAACAATATAACTGATTTTACATTTTTGTTTAGGTCTTTCTAACTGGGCATGCAGATGTGTGACTTCCTGCCATCTTCATCTGGTTTAAGACAAAAAAAAAGAGGAACAGGCTGATCTCAAAGTGAAACTCTTTATTGTGCTGCAGTGTTGGTTATCAAGTGTGTTTAGGGTTTCTGAAAGCACCTTCAGAACAAAAGAAAGTGTTAAATGAGCTCCTAAGGTTTCCAAAGATGGCTGAATATTTCCTTCTGCTTGGTCTGAGGCTGAAAACTTCATGTTATCGAGCAACAAACTAAAACACCCGGAAAAGGCTGCGCACCTTAAAATGCGCTTTTTTTAAAGGGAGTCTGGCAGGAACTAGTCCCTCATCACCTGGTAGCCCGCGGCCTGTGCAGCTACGATCCCGCTCATTTACCTTCAGCTGAGTGAAAAGTGACGAAGGCCACTCCGTCCACGCCGCTGGGGTAGCAGACCTCCTCCACGTCCCCCCCGCGGCTCCTCCTGCGGCTCTGGAAGTGGACGGTGAGCTTGTCGACCATCCTGCCGGGGGGCAGCGCGTCGGGCACCCCGGACACGGCCACCGTCCTGCGGGCCTCCATGACCGCTGCACGCGCGGGGCCCAGCCTCCACAAACACTGTTACCTTGACAGTCATGTTTGTAGTTTCACTTTCCTTCTTCCTGCAGCCGCGTGTAGTAACTGCAAGTGTCCACTAGGTGTCTCTGTTTCTCTACGTTTCACTCACTGATGAGATTCAAAATGGCTCTTTGGAAATTTATGCAGCTAAAAGCAGAGCTAATGTGCCTGCAGTGAGCAAAATATTAAACCTTCGTGGCAACATTTTTTTCCAAAAAGAGTTGCCTCATTCTGTTTTTTTTGTTATTTTTATTATTTTTTTAATAAAAAGGGAACATTGCAAAATTGGAAAAAGTTATGTCAACACGTGTGGTGCAAACATTTATTAAGAGTCAAACAAAAAGAAAAGAAAGAAAAAGCCACACCAGACACAGAACACCTCTCATGATTCACACAACAAACCCCCCCCACCACCAAAAAAAATAAAAAGAAGCCAAGTAGAGTGACAAACTCGATTGCATTTTTCTTGTGCATATAAACATTTTAATTAAATATAAAAGAAAGTGACCTGGTCGAGTGCAACAAACAGGTACGAGGGGGTTGATAAAAGAAAAATCCAGGCCCAGTCTGATACCAATTAAATCTCCACCCCCTTTCATCGCTTCAGTGCAAATCCAACATTCACTGTGTGTAAAAGTGACTTTAAATTATTCAGGTAGTATATCTATTATTCAGTGTTTATTATTGTATGGGCTCACATTGTACAAGTGCTGCTGTTATTGTAGGGAGCGTGTTATAGGAGGGAAGAAACCCATTAACTTGTGTACCTTACAGGAGATGGGATCAAGCTAGGACACAGGTGAGAAGTACTGACGGAGGTGAAATGACATCAAACACTTGCTTGGATGTGAATGCTCAGTTTAGATGTATCAAACATGATGCCGAGCCCCAATCTCACATGACTGACTTTCAGAAGTGGACGCAAAAAAAAAGAAAAACAAAAAAAGAAATTAATGTGTCTTTGCTGGACGTGGTGCCGTCGACGTCTCTGCGCCTGCTATTAAAAACTCACTAACAGCCGGCAAATGAATCCCAAAGCTCTCTGACACTTTCACTTTTTTAAACAGCAAACTAGATTTTTAGATTAGAGCGGGGCCTCGAGTTGAGCTCAGCAGCCGCGGACGCATTTTACAAACAAAACCAAACCGGGTGGTGCTCAGTTTCCACCCTGCACAGACCTGTTGGCCGGAAAAAAAAAAGATAAAATGAACTAAAACTAAATAAAAGTGAACATTCATTCTTCAAACACTTGATACGGTTTTTGATTTGGACAGTCTGGGACGTGAACCGAGACGGTCCAGACTGAGGCAGCAGAGGCAGGTGGTTGGATGTGCGTTCATGTGGCGCTCCTTAGGTGCACCGAGATCGTAGCAGCTTATGAGCCGGCCTTGTCCGAGTCACACAGCTCCTCTTTGTGTCTGGTGCTAGTTCTGAGTTTAAAGGTGGCCTGGGGGCCGCTGTGGTGGTGGTGGTGGTGGTGGTGGAGCGCGGCGCCCGGGGCGGCGTATCTGGAGGGTAGCATGGCAAAGATGGAGTATGATGAGGCCAGTTCTCCGCCGGGAGCGTCTCTGGTTGTGCTGCGCAGCCTGGGCTGATGGTCCGACAGCCGCTGGATCAATTCGCCCCCTTTGCAGAGCTCTGCCAGGAGGTGGTGGGAGTCTGTACAGCTGATCCCCTCCGGAGGATCTGTCACTTCCAGGATCTGACTGCTCACTGCAGACACACACACACACACACACACACACACACACACACAGACAGACAGACAGCACTGTGAGCAGCAGAGCCAGTAAATAAAACAACTGTCATGGGTGAAGAAAAATCAGACCTGCACCATCGGGAGGCTTCAATAAACTGCTGCTGTCAGCTTTAAGGTGGAGGAGAGGTCAAACGCGTCGCGGCGTGCTCGAGCCGAACCGTATTAAAATATTATTCACATTTTGTGCCTTTACTTATTCTTGATAGGTTTACACGTTCAAAAATGCACGATTGTCAGTCCAAAAATATGTCTGCTTTTCTTATTTCCAGAAAGCGTGACATTTTTTAGGCAGCAATGTGGTGTTGAACTCCACCGACACACGGGCACCTCTTCCTTGCTGATTGTACTGGTGGGATTGTTGACAAGAGCACCTGAATAATGCACAAACTTAAAAAAAAAAATAAAAAAAATATCTCGGCGAGTGCAAAAAATACGCCACCATATTTGAGATAATCAGCACATTTCTTTCGGCACAATACCGCCGGGGCTGCAGGTTCCACAGCCAGGTGTGAATTCTGCCCCGTCTGTGATTTATTCTGCTTACATTCACAAACAGACGCTTTCTGCCGCAGCTACGGAGCGCAGCAAGCATATTTTGACACAATAAAAAGCTGACGTTATTTCAGTTAATCTGCTAAATAGGCGACGCAGCAGCTGAGTTTATCGCGTGATGAATCTGTCCCTCTGATTGACATCTAAAAACCGAACGCTCGACAAAAACTACAGAAATCGCTTCATCACGCGGCACGTTTGCGGCCGCCGCTTCGTTCCGCGGGAGGGTCAACTTTCGGTCAGTACCTCGGATAAAGTAAAAAAAAAAGAAAAAAAAAAGAGCACTGTGGGCTCAAAGTCCGCTAAACTCAAGCCTCCCTCTGGACTTCCTATTACCTGCTTCACCTACACTGAGATCTGAAGACAGAGGTTTTCTGTTGGCCTTCTTTCCATGGCCGCTACGCCAAACCCCCAGTGGACCCTGAGGAGACAGAGGACGGCGGTTAGGGCGTTTGCAGAAAACAGGAAGGGATGTTTGCTAAAATAAAATCTTTTTGTCTTTAAAATGAAAAAAACAAAATATACAAAACTTCAACGTAAAAAGAGGACAAAAGAGGAAAAACTTCACAACTGCCAGCTCAGAAAGAAACTTTTTATTGAATGTAGAAGACTTTAAAGGTTTAAATGTGTGTCTGACCTGGTGTTTGGCCACCATGTGGGCAGTGTGGATCAGCGGAGGTCTGATGGAGGGTTTGTACTGCAGAGGCTGGCCCAGGAGAGAGTAGTGTGCTTCACCTGGACGTCAGCGCGAAAAACACAAAGTCATTAAAAACAGAGGACATTTCACCTGCTGCCGAGAGGAATTATACATGACACCTCCTTAGAAACAGATAATGGAGACAGCAGTCGGACTAAAGATCTAATGGTGGCACATAAATGTAGCACGGCACCGTAAGTCTGCCATGTTGCCTCTCACCTTGTCCACTGTGGCAGAAGGCTGTAGGGAGCGGCGGGTGGTGGTGGTGCGGGTGGTGGGCCATGACAGGGATGGACGAGATGCCTGATGGGAGGCCCTTGACGCTGGGCGGCTGGCCTGGCGAGGGAGTGAGTGCCGGGGACGAGGGCAAGCTGCTCTACACACAACACACGGGCGGTGCGGCGGAAGGTGGCGGGGAGGAAACACAGAAAACACTTTCATTCAAAAAAGGCAAAACGCGGCCGTCTCTCCCTCATTCTCTCTCTCTCTTTCTCTCTCTCACCTCGGTGAAGTCACCCTGCTGTTCGAGTTGTTGCTTTAATGTAGCGTTCCATCCACATTAGTCCCTCTAATGTTCCATCGCACCCTAATGCTAAGGACTATTTTCTCCTCATTTCCAGGCAACGCCAGCGCCGCCTTCATTTGCAAAGCCTATTTACTACGACATTTAACCTGCCTGGAGCACCGGGGAGGCCGGGTTTAGCTCGGGGGGACAATTCTCGCGTCACTCAGACAACCGAACTTAAGTGGCTTTCAAATTGCTTCCTTGTGACCGTCTTAACTTTCTCGCACGTCGTATAGATTAAATCTTCTCAAAAGCACGAGAACTTCAATGAGGTTTTTTTAATTTTGATTTTAACTGTCGTCTGAGAGGTTGTGTTGATGGACGCACTCGGGCAGCGTTTGTACCTGGGTGTTGTCTGGAGGCGGGGGGAGCTCGGCGGGCCGGCGGCCGCGCTGGTACTCGGAGCCCGGGTGTTTGTGGCTGGGCTGTTTCCTCTGGCAGGGGGAGGGGGCCCGGGGCTGCTGGCAGGGGGGCGCTGTCATTTGCAGCATCACCATGCCGCTGCTGGGGCCCGGGGGTAACAGCCCTGCACACACACACACACACAAATTCACAACCTAAGAACAAACACAAGCTGGGATTTAAATGCGGCGTTGAAAAGAGGCAAATCAGGCCGGGCAGACGCAGTGAAACGCTGAAGCGCTACTTATTTTCATTTAATTCATCATTTACGGAGCAGAGCAGACTGACAGGCTAAATGTGCTTTTTGCCGCTTTTCAGCACTTTTATTCCGCGACACACCTCATCAGCTGAAACACCGCTCTCACACCGTTAGCCGCCGAGCAATTAGGGTTTAAGTGCCTTGATTATAAGGGCACATCCATAGCAGCAATAACAGAGTCCATTCCCTTTTTTTCTGCTAAATCCTCCGCAATGATCCGCGAGATCCAATTATCTTATTAGTTTGTGACGCATGAACGTGACTGATGTGACTTGAAGGAAAAGAAAAAAAAAAAAAAAAAAACATCCCCCAAAATGATCAGGAGGGGCAGAGGCAAATTAAGTTAAAAATAAAAAAAACAGGACAACATATTTCTACCTAATTAATTTCTGTTTACAAAAAGATCACATTAGGTGGAAATCATATTGCAAACTTTGCACAGCAGACGCCACTGCTGATGTTATGAATTATTACCCAACAACAGTAGCAAGGACAATGGGTGTTTGGACTTAATCTGCAGATTATTCCTGGCCCCGGCCTAGCCAATTAAAAATGTTTACTGGTGGCGCTGTAGGTAAGGCCGCCGCAAGACCTTCATCTGACCTCATTACTGACGGGCTGGAAATGATGGCTCCCTCCATCGCTCTGCCATAATCAGACATGAATAATAAAGGTCATTAGTAAGGAGACTGCCCCACCTGGGCCTCTGGACAGCGATTCTGTGAGCCCTCGAAAGGCCAACACAAAGCCGGCGATGCACCAAAAGACGGCTTATTATGCAGATTTTTTTAGACTCTGAAGCAAAGATTTATTCTAATCTTACATTTTTTGCAGAAGCGCTTCATTTCCAAATTTACAACTACACAATAAATCCCCATCGCTCACAGCTCAGACGGTATATCGGTATCAATGTAAATATATCAATGGAAAAGTCGGAGGCAGTGTGTCAGCGCTGCGGCATAACTCACGCCGGAGATTCCAGCAACTTCATCCGAGGAGTGATTTCTTACTTTAATAGTTCTTCGCCGCGCCAAACAACATTTCGGCTGGCTTGATGTCGACGTAACATTTGCGGCGCTCTCGACCCTGCTGTCTGCTTAATCTCCGTGCAGCTGCGGGTGGAGGAGGTGGATGTGCAAATCACTTTCACTTATCCAAACTCCAGGGGGCCGTCATCACCGCGCCTCACTCTTTCTCATTTTGAAAATCCGGAGTGTAAATCTAATCACGCGTCTGACGCACACACAACGGCAAAGTAAACCCAGGGAAGATTATTTCATTAAGGGGCCCGGGTCGAAAGCTATGAAGGAATACATTCTGCAGTTATTGACACTGAGAGATGGGGGAAAATAAAGGATGTCGGAGCCCTGGCAGTGACGGGGAATCTCCAGGGCGGCTAATGTCAGAGACTGAGAAGTGAATATTCTCTGTTTACTGCGTGATGCTACTGCAGATCAGGGCGGCTTTGAATTCAGACCTCAGACCTGGTCCTTTCGGAAGGGGGGAGGGGAGCGGGGGCGTACCTGCGTACTGCTGGCCCGGGTGCTGCTGGGAGACGCAGGGGGAGGAGGTCTGAGGAAACTGGAGCTGCTCCATCATCTGGGCCGGCAGGAAACTCACTGTCGAACTGTGGGGGAGCACACGCGGAGAAGAACAGGCGACTCATGACCACGTTTCAACCAGGGTTCAACGAGCTCAACAAAGACATTTTTAATAACGGTTTGTTCGTACTTTTGTCAGAACGTTCCTGAGGTATAGAGCAATTAAATCTTCAATCCACCATTTTGATGAATGACTATTCCTTTAGTCATTGTTCAAGCAAAAATGCTGAAAATTTGATGGCACCATCTTCTCAAAAGTGAGAATTTTCTGCTTGTCATCCTCTTACAGGGTAGTAAATTGAACATATTTGGGTTTTGAACTACTGGGAAATTGTGATGGGCCAAACATTTAATCTAAAAAAAAAAAAAGACAATTGCTAATAAAATCATTGACATTTATTTAAACATGGCTTGAATGTGGATTAACGGCAGAAAAAGGGTGGATTAACCAACAAAAGCAAAATAAAGACTTTTAAATGTCTGCGGATTCCCCGTATAAGCTTTAAATGTTTCCGAATGTGTCAGCTGCAGTGCTTCTCCGAACCCGATACGATGCTCACACCTAAGCAGGCCTTAAAAGTGATTTGAAACCCCCCCCTAAATAAATCACTTCTAAAGCTGCACAGACGTAAATCTCCAGGAGCTCCGAGATCTTAACGCTGCAGTTGGGGTATTAAATCCGAAATTTAACTTTAAGTCCATCTGCAACGTGGCCGCGCTCTGCTCTGTAAGCAACCTGCCTGCGGGGACTCGTGTACAGCTGGTGAAAAAGCAGGCTGCAGGTGGACAGTCCGTCCTCGTGGGAAAAGACTGAGGCGCATAAATCATTTCCACACCGACTGCCCTACTAAAGCAGCCTCATTTTACAGCTGGGACAATGAGAGAGTGACCTCTCCTCGCACGTGTGCGCGTATGAGTGTGTGTCTCCGCATTGTTCTTCTGCAGGTGACGGCTGCCTACACGTCTGGTGTTTGTTATGTACGCGATCGTGCACCGCAGTCCCAGTAGTGCCCCGCTCACCAGTATCCAGATTGATTGGGTCCGTGGAGGTAGAAACTAATTACATGTTTTGCTTTCTGTGAACTAGTTCTATCAATCAGCTTATAATGAGAGGCACACCACACCGCAACCGGCAGAGTAATGGAGGCAAACGACTAAAGCTCTCTGAGAGGGCGTCAGAGTCGACATTCATCAGCGGCGCGCAGAGAAGCTTCACCAAAAGCAGAGTGGTAATAACTTCATTTTTTTCCCCCCACAGTGAACAAAGATGACCTTGGCTCGGAGGTGCTTCGGGGATTCACTCATCAGGCCCGTTAGGTCTATAAATAAGAGGCACCTTCAGGAGTGAGAAACGGCATCGACTACCTGCAAATCGGTTTCTGGGACAAAGCGCGTCTACGGGCGAGCTAATAATTTAATCTAAACCTGATTAAAGCAACTTCAGCCATTAGAAACTGTCATTATCAAAGGGTGAACATAAATCAGAGATTTTTTTTTTATCAGCGTGACTTCGTTTTGGAGAGGAAAAATGCTGAACCAGAAAACACAATTAACAATCAATGATTTGCTCCTTTAGGCCTTCAGAGGGGCTATTAGATGAATCAATGTGAGCTGGGTTATTAAAGAAATCCTGTAGATACAAAACATAAACATACAATATTAACTAATTACTCCCATATATCAAAGTATTGATGTGGATGTTAACTGCTGTTTGGGAGAGCACAGTTTTGTATGCAAGAAAAAAAAGAGCCATTAAGTTTTTTGTTTAAGGTATTTTAAACTAAAAACTATTTCCTGGGTTTGCTGATTAAACATTTCCCATTCAAAGCACCAACAGTGACCTGAATGCCTCATGAACTGAATTGTTCTAGAGCGAGATTCATCAATGGATGGTGATATTAACTTACTGCAGATATGTTTCCAAATGACTTCAGACACTGGGAAATGTCTCCTGCAGGATTTTCACTGGGAAAAAATCTAAGAGACCTGTCCCCACTTTGTTTATGTTAGGTGTTTATATGTAACATGCATCATCTATATATTGTATTATAATGTAAGTGTGTATCTTAATTGTGTGCTACATAGTAAATATAGAAACATACTGAATTATTATTATTATTTTTTTTAATCCCAGTGTACAGTGTCAGTGTTGAGTCTGCGGTGGTACCTCATGGTGGTGTGCTGGTTGGGGGGGAGCAGGCTGTAGCAGGGCTGCATGCCAGCAACAGCCACTGCCCCCTGGCCTGGCTGACAGGACACAAACACTGGCTGCTGGTACGTCTGCTGTGGCACAGAAACCTGCTGCAGAGAAGAGGGAATTCGTTGGGTGGAAAAAAAAAACAGTAGGAAAAATGGAAATCAAGCAACTAAATAGAGAAACAAAGCTTCATTCCACCCCATAGAAGTGTTTAACTATTTTTTAATATTCATTTTTGATTGATTAATAAAATCTTAAAAGTGCTTTCACTCTCTCTTAGCGTCACAAGTGATTTTTCTGTGATGCTGCCAAAGACTATTTTGAGTGAGCACTCAAGTTTTCTTTCAATATCAACTGCGTCATGGCTTTTGTCGTCTTGAGGACAAACACCTCAGACATAAACGCTGCTGTTCTCCACTAACATCAAGCGCATTCTCATTTCTATCTCGTCTTTTTGCGCCTTCATGAGAATACAGATCCACAGACGTCCTTCTCCGGGAACAACAATGGCCTCAAGAACAACAAATTTCATTCATCCCAAAATGAAGTGAATGCTTAGCTGCCTGCTAATATTAATCTGACACTCACACAGGGAAAGCTTGCGGAAGCGTCACATCATCAAAATACCTGATAAGACTGCATTGGAGGGTACTGGACCATCATGCCTTGCATCTGGTTGCCCATATTGCTTTGCTGGTTGCCAGTGAGAGCGAGGTTGGGTGTTGGCTGCACGCCCACTATGGTCTGGTAGCTGGACGCTGGGTTTGGCATCACGGCTTGGTGCACTGAGGCAAAATGAGAAAGGCACAACGCTGTGACCGAATGAAAAGGGACTCCTCAAAGGAACACGGCCACATTAATAATAAGACGCCCGCAATTAATATTCATGGTTCCTGCATAACATCGGCGAAGATGGCGCTAATAAAGACTTGGTTATCAAGATTTTTATAAGGAAATAGTGCAAGATTTAATTGATTTCATAGGGGGAATTTACTTGTCATGAGATGGAGAACAACAGAACAAGCAGCAGGTTGAAAAGATTGTGGAAGTCGGCTCGGGGAGCTGTTACAGCTAAGCAGGTTTCCAGGCACTCGGAATAAATGAGAGCATCAATAAACTCGATTTAGTTGATTTTGCGGCGGCCTGAACCTGCAACCTTAGTGGCCTCTCCTCTCTTCTGCCTATAAAAAAAAAAAGACGTTCCACTTCAGTGAGTGATTACGTTTAGGTTGAGAACACAAAATGGGGTCCCATCCCTACAGTGCTTGTTAAAAACCTATTTAGAGAGAGAAAAAAAACCACCCAAAAGACGGCCCAAAGTCACATGGAGCCACAGATTTTCCCGAACGGCCTAAAACGCCGGCACTTTTTTCTGAGCCGGAGGTGGGGAGAGAGTCGGACACTTAAATGTCAAGGTGACAAAAAGAGACATTTGAAAATACTGTCCCCCGTGACACACGCATGCGGTAATCCAAGTGACAAAGGAGAGGACGTCCTTTTGTGAAGGTGTCTTTACAGTCTGCCGCCCTGGGAGAAAAGTACAACCAGACAATGAAGGTGCTCGGCGAGGAACAGAGAGGGGGAGGACTTTTTTTTTTTTAACCGCCCTCGTCTCCCACCTTCACTTGCAAACCAAGCATGAAATGACCGTGATATCAAACGCACCTATTCCGTTCCAGCGGGCAGCAGACTGGGGACGGTTGCGACTCCTTTACTTGGGGGATTCCTTTGGAGGGAAATAATGAGCGACTGTCTTGGAGCGTCCTGTTTTTGGAGGGTGGAAGTTTTTGTGCCGCTCGGGGATTGGAGTCATCCAGTGAGGAGAGTCCGAGAGCGGTTTGATTATTTTTTTTCCCCTTTCTTCCCCACCCTTACGCTGACCGTGTGGCTGTTGCGAGATGACTCTTTTTTGGCCCTGCAGGCGAGGAGTGAGGGGCTGAAAAAGAGACCGGTTCACTGTGAGATTCATAGAGGCCTCTCAGACAGCGTCCCGGCCCCGCATCCCGCCTCTCAGGCTCGGTGCGCTTTCCTCTTCGGTTTAGAAATCATACGTACAAGGAAAAAAAACTGAGAGGCACTGGAATGAAAAGGAACTGAAAGAGCCAAACAGAGAAGAAATCTAGAAAGGTAATACGGGGTTTCTACATAATTTCCATTGTTTAATGTTCTGTTTAACAGAACGAGTTTAAATCTTTTGAAGTATCTCATGATTTTCTTTATGATTCCTTAAAAGTGCTTTTTCTTGGGCCATATTTTCTCTCTAACAATGTTGAGATTACACCACATGCTATTTATGTATTCATAAGATTAATATATGACCAAGAAAAGCATCACATTCTTGAATTTAAGAAGCTGAAATCTGATTATTTTTGCATGAAAAATGCCTGTAAAGACGACTATTAACTAATTTGCTCAAGTTTACATCATTCCTTAAAAATTCTGTTGTAAACACGCTTTATTTCAGGCGGTGACTTTGCGTGAGTTTGCAGGACAATGCCTTTTAACAAATTCGGGGCATCCTCTAATAGGAAAGAGGAGGGAGGACAAATCCTTCAATCCCTTCACATTTAATGCAGGCTGCCTTCCCAGAATGACCATGACTGACGCCGAGGCCCTGTGGTGGTGGTGACGGTCTGATGCAAGTGGGTGGAAACATTCGCAGGTTTCTCTGTGGACTCTCACTGGGCCATCAGAGGATTTCCACCGATAACTTATTTATTATGTGTGCAACCCCTGCCGAAGTGTCTTCACCTTTACTTGGTCTTATTTATTTATTTTTTAATTAA
>JAOXYL010000010.1:5567601-5584020 GCA_028564955.1 Terapon puta
TGTGTGTGTGTGTGTGTGTGTGTGTGTGTGTGTGTGTGTGTGTGTGTGAGCATACCTGGGGTTGCCCTTCAATGTGTTGACCAGGAACTCATGCAGGTCTATGCCAGTTGAATCTGTGTAATCTTGACTGGAGTCTGATCGAGAGAGACGCAGATTTTGTTTCAGCGATCTGAGGCTTCACAGGTCTCATTTGTGAAACACACATATGCACAATTTAAGAAATCTTCTCAAACTCAAACATGTCCTGATTCATTAAACAATCCCTGGCATTACCTGCATGTAAGTTTCTCAATATAATTTCCTTAATATGAATAACGGGGAAATTGAAATGTTCCAGCCCGTTAACTCTCCAAATTAATGATAAACAGTTAATGAAACGCACGTTGTGAATATTGATATGCAAATTAATCGGCTTGTCATTCAACTGTTTGTGAAGTCAGACGGCGCCATCTGAGGAAAGAAACTTCACTCAGGGTGACATTGCTGAGGGCCGCGCTATTTGGCGGTTGTTATTGGTGTGACCAGTATGACAAAAAAAAAAAAAAAAAATCTGGCATCTTGTCATCTTGTGTGAGCAGAAGTGAGCGCCGCTGACTGAACCACTCAAGAAATGAAGTCAAGTGCTCGGATAACAAAACACACACACACACACACGTTCCTGTGCACCAACAAAAGGATAGGACCCATCAGCGGGAGCCAGGGGACGCCGGAGCTCGTTCCCCTCGGTGGGTGTCTGCTTTCTATAATTGGAGGCTGCCTCATCAGTGGTGTTGCTCCGCAGAGGGAAGCAGACACCTTTATACGCCTGTGGGAATCCGTATAATTGCTTAACACCTTGAGCTTGTCGCAATTAACTGAATCACGCCAATTATCGGCCCATAATGAGATATCATTTAAAATGGAGAAGTGCTTTTGGACAAACTGGAGGGCACTGTGCTGGGGAAAATTGAAAAAAAAAAAAAGTTTAGGATTGGCTGTTCCTTCTGACATGGTAAAGGATATAATTATTAGAAGGCTGTAATTTGGTTGAGTGACGTGGACTGTGTGATAAGTATCATTAAAGCATTTGGCTTCATTTCAATACTTTGCCTTCAGTGTCCCCGCTGACACACTGCCTCTAAAATGATATCACAGACACGCGTACGTACACATAATCTATGGCGACTCGTTTCTAGATGTGCACATATTGTCCTGCCAAGTTTTAGAAATATACATATATAAATTCAAATTTTTGGATGGGAAAGGCACATGCATCTTTCGGGCTCCTTTTTGGGAGTAAGCAATGTTTATAAATGAGGCCCCAGGTGTTCATGATGTAAAGAAAGCTGAGGTGTTAATGGAAATATTTCAGCTCCTGTGACGGCGATGGCAAATCTGTTTCACTGATATCAGTCTCGCTCAGGCCTTTGCCACTTTGAAATCTGACCAAACTTAATAATAAATACCTGAAAATAAATTCAAACAGGGTCGGCGCCGATGGTGCGGGGATACCGATGTGTTAAAATGCAAACGAATAAACGAATTAGGTGAAAATACTCCAGAAAAAAAAAAAGTCATTTCCCAGAGAGGAAGCATAACTTTCTTCATCGCGGGTTTAATTGCATTTCTCACCTCTGGACAACATTTTTTTGGGCGTTTTCTCGGGTTTGTCCACCTTATCGCAGCTGTCCTCTTTCTCAGCTTGCTCCTGCGTGGCTCGATCTTCTTTTTCAAAGGGCGGGAGAAGGAATCCATCCTGTTCGGGGCGGAAGAAAAGAAATACTGAAAAACTGATTGATTCGGAGGTACACGTTTGAAACGGTTTTTGCTGAGCTCTTTATTAAATGGTGAGCTGTGTGTGTGTGTTTGCGACATGGCCACATTTTAACCATTTCCGGATGCTTCTATCACTTGCCACACATCGTTTCACAAGAGCCTCAAATATTAAAATGTGACCAACATCTACTCTGATCGATGAACAGACAGGAGACTTTAATTTAGGAAAGAGGAATTAAATATGAGCCGTTTAATTCTCTAAGATCTTGCCTGCGGTTCTAGGTTAATTAGAGAATAGCATGGGCAAAAGAGGCCAATGTAAGACACTTAATAAACTCTCCTGGTTTATCATTGAAACCTGTTTCCTTGCCAGTAATAATGCGCCTGCGTCCATGAATTCCAAATCACAATGGCAATTAATCTGCCAGATTAGCTTGTTTTTATTAAACCACCTGAATAAAACATGACTTTGAGCCCGACGTCAAACAACGCGGCACATTTCATTCCTTAAAAATTCGACGGCAAGAGGAGTGAGCTCCTCCTCCGACTGCAAAAATAAATTAAAAATTGGCCGTGCTGCAATCTGAATGGAAAACCTGTGTGGATGTTTTGCGAGATCTATTAAAAATGGCCTTGGTTTACCCCAGTCGTGCTCCTCCTCCTCACACACACACACACACACTCACATTCGACTCGGAGCAGTATCTGATTTGCTTTTCAGGCAACTCTACAAAAGGCTGAAAGGGAAGCTGAATAGAGGAGAGGGGTTGCCAGTGCACCGTAAGTGGATTAAACACAACTCTGGAAAGCTAACATCAGAGAGTCTGAGAGAGAGTGAGAGAGAGAGAGCGAGTGTGTGTGTGTGTGTGTATGAGAGAGAGAGAGGGAAAGAGGGAGAAAATGAATGAATGAAGGAGTGAGAGAAGGAGCGACCTAGTGGTGGGAGAGCAGCTCATAACCAAAAAAGGTCACGAGTTTGATCCCCGTAACAGCTGCGAAGCAAGATAATGAGAGTCCACGGTCGCCTTCATTTCAATACACTCTGAATATATGTGAAAATGTAATATGCTAATGAGGAACGTGACTGACTAATTGCCTGAGCGAGACTGGGAGAAAGCGAAAATGAGTCTCCGAGTGTGTGTTGTGCAAGTGACAGCAAGTTTGTGTGTGTGTGTGTGTGTGTGTTCGTCAAAGCAAAAGGATTTTTTTTTTCCCCCCCTTCTTGCTTCCCTGGCAAGAAGCGGTGATGTTTGCTACTTAATGCCACCCTCGGCATCACATGGAAGCCGCCCGGTTGATGTGCAGCTGTTGCGAGCTGCCTCATTTGTTTCCTGACATCCATTTACCTCGAGATAAAGGAAAAACAGCGTGAAAATGATGGTCCTCTGAATATGTAATGAACATGCTGTCAGTCTAAAACAAAAAGTACAGTGCGTATTCAGAGGCCCCTGACTATCGGCCATTGATTGGAATTGACAGCCAGGCGTACAATGTAAGGGCAGATGTAGTTTTTCAGGGTGTGGGAGACGGCGTGGACGGCCTATAGATCCATACAGCCCCTTTGTTACAATCGGATACTGGAGACAATAATGTAAAATGGCGAGCCACTAGAAACGCTTGGGTTCAATAATCATGAGGTCTGGAAAGGAATCAGTGATCTCACAGCCGAATGTGTACTCCTCTTGTGTTTTTTTCTCTCTTATTTCTTTATTGCTTTACCTCGCCCCTCTAGGTTAGTTTGCCGCAGAAGGAGTCTCGACTCCGGGCCCCAATAACACTAGCGGGGGAAATATCAGGAGTATTCAATTAGAGCGCTCCACAGCTCTCTGTAGCTGACGTGTGGAAATTGTAATTTCCCCGACATGATTGATGGCAGTAATACAGGACGTCGTGTGAGTGCAGACGATGCGAGACTGTTGTGGGAATAACACCGCCCTCTGGTTATGGGGCTCGCTGCTGACTGGCTGAAACGCCTGGAACAAACACACCTGAGTGTGTGTGTGTGTACGTGAAGCATGCCAGGAGCTGTGCAGAATGGCATGTAATGGAGAAAGTTTGATCGGGGGAGGGGGGGAGGCGGGGGGCTTGGCCCAGAGATACGGCGTCAAAAGAAGAGTTGATTTAGCAAACTAGCGGCCGGCTCGCTGCTGGAGCTCTGTACTTTCTATTTTGATGATGTGATGTTTTAATCAGGCGGCCACGGCCAGGTGTTTAATCATAGCTGTCAGATGAAGGCCGCTAATCAAGTGTCAGAGGTCTACCTGCTCGATGGTAATGGGGCGAAATGAAGAACTGATCCCTGGTCAGCACTTTGGTGCGATGCATGTGGGCTGAGAGCCACTGATGTCACACTGGGTTTCGTGAGATGACTGAGGTGAATTTACCTCCAGGTGAGCCGAGTGTGGTTTCAGGTGAATTAGGGATGTGTCGGTATCAAATTCTCACAACACCAGTGAGACGGTGATCTGTATATTGCAGCTTTGATGGGAGTCCACAAAGTAACTAATGTCAAATGTACTTAAAAATACAAAACAAAAGCACGTTGGTGGTCCGGAGTTTAACATTGAGCAAGTTAACGGCAGGATTTGTGAGGTTACAACCAGTTTGACCAATCACTGTCTGACATGCGACATACATAAGTGGATACTGGAGGTTTCAAATGTCCACATGGAAAACACTGAGAAACGTCTCACAGGTAGACTTATTTTCATATTATAGATTTTGCATTTTTTTTCCATTTTAAGAATCTTTAAGCAGGTATCTGAACTTTCCACATCAAACACACACATTTCTATTCATAGTACCTTATAAAACATCTTAAAAGATGTCTGGAGGAAGTTTTTAGTTAAGTTAGTAATTGTTCCCTGGGTGTTTACAGTTCAAAGGGAGCGTAACAGACTACATCAGTTATATTGGGATCCTCTTAGTCACCAGAACCAGCTGGCTCACTGCAGTCTCTCTCTGCAATTCGACTAACAAAGTCCCCGATAAAGGTTGAAGCTGACTGCCAAGGAAAACCGTAATGTGTGCATTGTCGATGCAAGGACTTTCCTCTTTGTCAGCCAGGTAGAATCCTCCCTCTCTCTCTCTCATTATGGCTCAGTAAGTCAAATGTCTAATGTTGGCATAGCAAGTCTAATCGCTAGAGTTAGACAGGTGAGCTGGTTCACTGAATAGAGAGTGTTTCACTAAAGTCAGACCAGCGCATCTCTAATGTGAACACACCCGAGTTATTCAGAGCTTGTTACCTGAGGTGCTGCCGAAGGCTCAGGAATAGGGCAAGGAAAGGACTCTTCACACACCGCCAGGCTCCGCACGAGCTTTAGCCTGGTGTTGGACTAAGGAGGGGTGGGGAGGTGGGGTGGGGGTGCAGGTAGGTGGGCACAGTTAAAACCATGCACACGCATAACTGCATCAATATCATCACGCATCACAGTGACAAGCCAAAGGGAAGCAGACACAGCCAGCGAGCACGATCGATTCTTGCAAGCAAATCATACAGTTTCAATATTTCACATTTTAGCTGACAAATCTTTTTACCGAGCGACTGAGCTTTTACACTGCTGAAATGATTGCAGACCAGTGGCTACCGTAACTTGATCAAAACAATCTTAGAATACAAAAAAAAAAAAAAAAAAGACTGAGCATTTCCACATAAACACAAGCCATCTCATGTTTTTCCCGAGGGAACATCGACAGCAATGCAGCGAGCACAAAGGAAATGTCCGTTTCAAACTCTTTGTCTTTTCAGGCATCGTCCGCGCCGTAGCCTACACTTTCACTCATATAATGCCATCTCAACATCTTGCACTCGGTTTATTTTAGATATCTGGAGCAGTGCGTACGATGACAACTTGACAGGAAACACAGGTACAACTTCCAACTTAATCCAAGCAAACAACGCAATCCAAGTGCACATTAGACAGGTTGGAGCATCCTTGCACAACATGCATGTCGAGCGTACCGTACCTTGGAGTACTTCACAGGCTGTCCATAGGTAGGGGAGGGGCGCAGGGAGGAAGTGCACAGGAAAATCAAATCAAACAGACCACAGAAGTTCAGAGGGGGGGGAAAAACAGGATCGTTACTTTAAGAAAGCGGAGAAGTTTGAATTAAATATGACTGGCCTACATTTTGTGCATGCGTGCGCCACTAGCTCTGCAAAAGAGCAAAACAATTCCCACCAAGGCGGCGAAAAAGGAGACAAATAACTTCCTGTGTTTTTTGTTTTTTTTTTCCTTTTTAAAGGCTGCTCCTGAATTGAAAAATGTGAGAGCAAAAAACCAAATTTTAGCTGCATTGATCTGCGAAAAGAAAAGGAAAAATCCACATGCGGCATGAAATCTCAAGTTGAACAGTCACCGTTTCCTGGGAGCGTGAATTAATTTTGCAGAGCATATGCTACCAAAGCGGCTGCACTGTAGAGTCCCTTACACACACACACACACGCAGACACTGCAGAAAACAAAAGCCAGACATTTGGCTGCCAGCGATTCGGGTCAGTTTTATGCGTCGCTCCCGGCTCCATTTAGCTGTCATGTGAATCAGACCCAGGCGCTGGAGGTGAGATGCAGAAAGCAGAGAAGGACCGGCCGCCCAACAGTGTGTGAGACAGCTCGGTGCCTCTGTGCTTCACGCACTAGTGGCTGCGAGTGTGTGTGTGTGCGTGTGTGTGTATGTGTATAAACAGAAGGTCTCTCAGTAGCACGCATAGAGGAGCGGAGCAGGGGAGGGGAGACCTGGCAGGAGCCATTTCAGTCGAAATTGTAACAGAGCCCAGTCCTCTGCTTCCTAATCCCAACATGCATTCCCCCCACACCTCTACCCCCTTACGCACACACACATACATACACACGCACACACACAGAGCTCCGTCCTTCCCACCTGCCCTCTAAAAATCAAAAAAGGACAACCCCTCCCCTCCCTCATTCAGCTTGGGGGCCAAATAACACCTATAAAAAATTGAAATGGACCGCTGTTCGCCCATCTCCAATGCCTGTGACCTGCCGCGCCCCTTTCTATATCAGGTAATATGGATGTGGATGGAGGAAGGGGAAGGAGGTGAGGTGGGAGGGAGGAGGGCTGGGACTGTGAGCGCACCGCTACACCAGCTAATTGAGCGGCGTGGGGCCGGTGGGGAATGAACAATGCCGGCAGGAGATAAAGGAACGGGAAAGGGGGAGAGGAAAAGGGCTGAAGTCAGCAGAAGTAGGGCGGCCACCAGCCACCTGTCCTGCCGCAGAGGACGGAGCTGCAGAGCTGGAGGCAGATGGCGGCAAAGTCACCCACTCCCCACCCCTCCTTTCCTCTGTCGGAATGCTTTTCTGCACCCCCGCTCCCTCCCCCTTGCACTACACCTGCCGCCGCCCCCACCTCCCCCGTTTCTTATCCGTGTTCCCTACCTCCTCTATTTCTCCCACAATGAACGTTTCAGGCATTTAACCGGTGCCCTCACACAGAACGACAGAATTAGCTTCGCCTCGGCCGCCGCGGAAAAATTACGAGCGGAAAGGTCAGGGGCTTCAGTGCCGTCAGCACATCTCGCCGTGTCCTGTGACCGCGGAATAATTATGCCGGGGTGAGGTTTGGGAAAAAGGGGTAAAATGAGAGGCAAGCGGCGAGATGCAGCCTAGATTTTAAGAGGTCACGGAAAACATTACAGGAGGCAGGGATACATGCAAAGTCAAACTTAAGGTAACACACATAGAAGGAGGGGGTCAGGGTTTCACTTCAAGTGGTAAAAATGGAGCAGCTTTCTTAGTTTATACTGCAGAGAAATAGCACTTTTTAGGTTTGATAGAATATCCTTCAGTCTAATTGCGCTGCCAGCATGTATTTTTTTGCAAAACAGTGGCCACAAGGATTACACAATACCATTCTCTGTGCTAAATGTGAACTTACAATTAGCTTAGCTTGGCCTGCCATACAGACACAAGAGGCATCAATCTTGTCTTGTATCCCATGGGCGCATTCCCCCAATATATCAAACGACCCCTTAAGAAGGCATCATGATTAGGCCAGTGAAACAAGTATCTAAAATTTGCACTAACACATACCGGTTGGTTGTACCAGACAAAACAAGCCTGTGGCATTAAAACCTACTGAATGTATTGATCTGACCAACGATTCATTTTATTTCTTATGACGTCACATAGTTAAGTTCCTTTTTTCGTCCGCCAAGATGCTTTTTTAAAAACTGTTGCGACCACTGTCCACATCGTTTTAAAATCCCGGTGCTGCATGACTCTCAAATGTTGCCTCAAGTTATTTTGATCTTTCACCTGAGCCTGTCGTTGACGGATGGGGAGAATTATTTAAGGGAGAGAAATCATCCCCCCTGCTTCATTCTTCATTTTACACTCCTCCCTTCCCCTTTTTCCTTCAATAACATGTCTCTTGTGCTCTTTTACGTTCCTCCTCTCCTTGATCCCTCACTCTTACAACCTCTCGGCCCATCTCTCCCTCCACCTCCTCCCGTGTGCCCTCCCCTCCTCTCCTCTCCCCTGCAGCTCCTCCATGCTGGTGTCATTCTGTTCCTCGGGGTAACATAGACACAGGAAGTTGGTAGATAAGCCAGGATTTGAGCTCCAGATTATCTGCCTGCCTGACTCCCTCTCTCTGCCTGCCTCCAACCACAAGGCCAGATTGGCCTGAATCCTATTTTTAGGCTGCAACCAAAGAGACAATCCTTTTTTCCTTTCCTGGATTTTGTTTCCTTGACCACACTCGGAGAGATTTCACACCATTTTCGCTTTTCAGCGTCCCCTCCTCTGTGAGCGCAAACCAGCCAGCACCCGTTTTACTTTAAAAGCCAAATTAACAAGTGCAAATTTTCTGCGGTCCCAAAGCACATTTGTTGCAATGACATAGAGACCTAATTAATTAGCAGTTTATTTGAAAGTGATCTCAGCTGCCCTGAATCCCCAGCAGATAAACTGCTTTAATGTCTCCCACAGAGGACACAGATTCACTAGTTTCCACAACCAAATGATCTTTTTTTCCCCACTCTGAAGTTTCGCAACAGCCAGGCGGACAGTCGCGAAGACTCTCACTCTGACTGGCTCCCTCGGTGCTGTGGGGAGGCAGAGCCGAGCCTTACATTATTATTTCAGTCCGGGCAGATTATACTTTTCAGGAATAATTTTGCTTGCCGAAGCAGCCGAGAAAATCAGCTTGAATGCCGCAGGTGACAGGAGATCCCCAAGGCGGTTGGTGTTTGACGTTGACTGTTACTGAATTTTCATGGAGATGAGCATGGAGGGAAAGTGAAAATGTTTGGTGAGGTGTCAAGTGTCCTCAGCTCACTCCGGCTTCGGTCGGGCTGGACTACCGACAGCTCTAACCTCTCGATTAGAGGTCTTTGAGAAAGGCTGAGGAAAGGCCGAGCGCTTTTCAATCAGCCGATTTATAATAAATTATTTAACACCAGTCTGGTCTACAGGACTGAGGCGTTCAGGAGCTTTCAGGGTGAACGTGAATCTCACTCTCGCTGCAGATTCTTTACCTGTATGTCCTTCTTATTGTTGCTGTCGTCCCTGCTGCTCTGGCTCTGGTCGGCGACCTCGGCTTTGGTGGCGTTGTCTTTTGGAGGGGACACGGTGTCGGCAGCCTCAGAAACCTTCATCGTTTCACTGTCTACGGTATCAGACATTCTCATTGCAAAGTCTTACTGGGAGATGCTGGCAAATACAGAGGACCTGAAACAGACAAATACGTCCATGAGGGGAAATTTCCTTTACTGGACGATTATGGCAAAAAGTCTAGTTGCATGTGAGGATGAGAGGCTGTATGCTGAAGTTTTCCATCATTATATTGATTATTTTAGTTTCATAGCCTCAAATGTACCATTCCACTCAATATGTTTTGGGATTTTGTATGAGTCTCTTAAAAATGACTTCTGGAGTGACTAAAAAGACAAATCATATGTTATTTTAAGATACATTTAAAAAATACATGGATGCATATTTTTAATCTTTTTGATTGGCTAAGATTAGGATATAACAGAAGATCAATGAATACATTGGTACAGATTAACAGATACAGATATACATCATTTAGAAAACATGTCAGCATACTATCTGCAAGTTTATATTTTTGCTACAAACCTGCACTTATAGTACATATATTGGTGATGATTCAGTTCAGTATAAAACTAATTCAGGTGATCCTTTCAAAAAATATTTTTATAAAAAAAACCTACATATATAGAGAGAGGATGGACGCAATTCACAATCAATATCAAGTTTTTAATCTTTATTTCACAAATTCACATAAAATACTCGCACTATAGCAGCTTTAGTAAAACACTTTTCAATAGCTATGTTAGGTCCGTAATAACACTACATAACCAAACTGACTTAAAAGCAATTGTGTACATTCAGAATTAAGCATGCAGAGTACATGTACAGAAAAGAATGAAAATACAAAATGTGAGGTGTCCAGTGGTCGTGGAGGTCTGCAGTCACTGTCCTCGTCTTCTAGACTGTGTAAAAGAAACAGTTCCAAATTAGTTTATGACTAAAATGATGACAATTAATTTATGTGATTGTTACATTGTACTCAATAATTGAAAAACAAATGGAACATATAATCATATAGTGGTATATGAGGTGTATTACTATGGAACTAAGGTCTATGACAATAAACATACTAAATAAACGTAAAGAAAGCTATTTATCCATGAAGAAATAAATAAAACTTACTTGCTCACAATGGATCGTTAATCAGGATTGCATCACAGCATATGCTCTTCATCTGGTGAGGTCCATATTGTTGTTTCAGGAGCGTTCAGTAATGACTGTTTCGTTTCTCTGGCAGGTTTTATTTTGAAGGAGAAAGCTACAACATGGCAGAGGTAATAACAGTGATTTGCCGCATGTGTAAAGAGGCTTGTTTCCCACGGAACAGCCTGACAAATGTTTTCATGGCAAACATTTGGATTTGGAAAAACGCAGGTGTGGCTAATAATGTTACTGATGGCTCCGTATCTAAATGGATTTCAGCGATGATTAATGTCATCTGTGTTTGACGAATCAGACTCAACGTACACTGTGACAAAAGTCTGAAGGGAGCAGTTTGTGTTGTGAACACAGTCTGTGGTCATCAGTCATTACTTTCTGTCTGCGCTGCCTCACAGCTCTGCAGCTGTTCAGCTAGAGACAATAGACATGATTGGACAAGACACAGCAGGAGTCCTCCTGTGAGATCAAGCAGCTTCGCATTACAGGATCCATCTCCGCTTGGGCCTAAAATCTAATAAAATGTTAACACTGATGTTTGAAGTGTTGGAAGAGGCGTGAGGGGGCCTTTAAAGCGTCCACCAAAAAATATTTTTGAAGCACCACCAACACGAAAAATGGAGTTTGAAATTTGTGCTTGAAGTGTGTGTTGTGATATTTAAAAATGTGCCCATGTGATAAAGATGTGATATGGCTTAATTTAAATTCTGATTAAAGGCAGTGCTGTAAGTTGGAAACATCCATAAATATGTATTTAATTAGTTTGGTTTAAAAAAAAAAAAAAATCAAAATCTGATTTATTTCCAACAAAAACTGGGATAGCTGAAATAACTGCAAGATACATGGAGGTATATTGTTAAGTTCCAAAGGCAACGCTATTAATTTTTGTGTATTATACAAAAAAATTAATCAGCATGACACAGTATATAAAAGGGTCTATCTCAGCAGAAAGGCTGAGGTTTCAAAGGTGAAACATCTACATCCTGATTTTTAAACCCTGAATCCTCACTGTGTTCTTTGAATAGGCCGTCTAAACAGCAGCACCTCATGTGTGCGGTAACACTGCAGATTTTTGTCATCTTAAAGACTCTGGCTCAACCACTGTGCTTGAAACATGGAGATCTTTGGGTGGTTGTCAGCTTAATTTGAGTGAAAAACATCATTTTCAAAATAAAAGAAGAGTCCTGGGACTTTAGTTCCTTTGTGCCTCTGGTCCATTGCAGGATAATATCTGTGTAATGCCATGACCTCCCTATGTTGAAGTCATGGTGCGAGTTCATCCTGCTGATATGCCCTAATTATGCAGTCAGGCCCCACGCAGCGAAACACACACACAGATACGCGCATTACGCACGAGAAGGGAGGGCAGACATCTGGTACATGAGAGCTATGATTAATAGGTTAATTAGAAACGGGCTCATCAAATTCACTTTGCACATCAAAACTGAATCCACACATGACAGCACTTACTCGCGCGAGTGTGTACGTGACCGGCTGTGTGTGCATGTTCCCGCCTGCACCAGTCAGCGGGGGCCCTCAACCTTATTTGCCCGGCAGTGATCAGAGCCATTTTCCTATCTGATCGCTGAGCAGCAAAGCGGCCGGCTGAGACTTGATTGTTTATCTCCGTCCCGAAAGAGCTGAGGCAGCGAGCGGCAGGCTGCTCTCCTTAAAAGGTGGCATCCAATTCCTCTATGTCAGAGTAATTGACTTCGAGTGAGGTCCGCCGCTCTCCTGAGCTCCTCTGCCAGGCAAATGGGCCGCTAACCCGATGCGGCGCGGGGCTAAGAGGTTAGCAAAAATTTAGCCGAGCGCTGGAGAGTCTGATGTTGAATTTCAATGACCTGTCAGAGGTTTGACAAAAGCAACGCTGGCTGCTGCTTTACATTATTTTTACATTCTGAAGGAAAACAGCTTAATACTCCAGAGTGCTGTGCATGCCTTTGAATATTTAGAGTCCGTTGCTGACATTTTGATGAGTGAAGTCTCTTGAGTCGCTCCGTTGACGATTTGCAATATTGGACAGATATTTTCAAGAGCCGGGCTTGTGATGGATAGCTATTTTGTCCCTCACCGAATCATTCATTCTTCCAAACACATTTTATCTTGGGACTGGAGTGTTGGACTAAATTTGGCTTCAGACTTTGATGCATTCAAATTTCACCGTCTCGTCTCTCACGGCTGAGGTAATTGCACTGTGCGCCTGTTTAGAATCCCTGATGTTTTGACTGCATAAGTAATATGGATCATCATTAGGTCCTTAGTCTTACATTAAGGAAACGTCTGGGAATGCAGGGAGCAGCAAATTGGTCTCTTATGAGTGGGACTGAGAATGCACATCAACATATTTTTCTTATATACATAGATCTATGTAGATAGATCTGCCCTTCATATTGCGGGGTCATATTATGGAGCAATCACTCAAATATGTCACCGAATTTCTCTCATCAGAAGGAAAACTTCTAACTTAAGCCATGAATCAGTTAGGAGCATTGGTAAGAATGACTGTTGTGATCAACAGAAATTTCTTACATGTTAACACTGTACCATTTTTTTAGCCATCAACATTAAATAAAGCTTTATATAATGTTTCTGTATTGTTATTGTTGTTTATGTGAAAGGACTCAATCTGCTACAGAGTTTCTAGGACGATAAAATACATGTTTATTACAGTTAGATCTATTTTTTTACTCATCACATTGTATGGTTTGAGGGGAAAGGGTTGAAGGTGCTTTTGGGGAATAAGATTAGAGCAAAGAAAGAGTGTCATATCAGAATAACAGGAAATTGCATATTATTTATTTCCGTTGTCTCTCTCTAATGTTTCAAAGGAAGTGATAATTGATGAGTCAGTGTTTATGTAAATGTGTAGCTTTAAAGCAAAATGAATGTTGAGCCATATGTTTTGAACACAAACACATATTTACATACAAAATACACAACCGATGTTGAGTAAAGAAAATCTTATTCTCAATATCTCGGCTAATCTGGAAAAGTTGGTGCAATAATAAAAGCGGAACAGGCTTCAATCATACAAGGTTTGATGCTTTTTTTTTTTAATACAGCATCTGTTATGATGCAATCAAAATCCCCTCTTTACCTCAACTCCAAATAACCACATAACAACAGTGGATGGAAACATGCATTCACATACATTTTCTTTAGCTAATTTTAAAGCCATTTCCCATTAATGATTTGTGCTACATTTGGATTAAACCTTCACTGTAGTAACAGACAGTCACAGATTATCAATCATCTCTGGCTAACTACGTTTGTCAAACGGAAATAAAAAGACGACGTACCTGCTGCGTAGCCAGTGATGGTTGTGGCGAAGGAGGATGCGGCTGGTGAAGTCGATGAGGCTGAGCCTGCCGATGCCATTCGAGACTTCTGTGCCCATGTCTGCTTCAGCTGCTCTGAACAGCAAGCGGGGCCTCCGACACCCTCATGACCCCTGCTGACCTGCGACAGAGGAAAAAGCACGGGGTTAGGGCCGCGTTGTCAGGGGTGAGCGGGGTCGGGTGGTCGGGGGCGCCACCGATTCCGAGGCAGCACAGGACTGACAGCAGTCAGGATGTCAGCAACTCTGAAATATTTGTGTGCCGGGGCAAAAAGTAAAATAGTGTGTTGGGTGTGTATTTCTGGGCCTATGCGTGCCTATGTGCCATAAATAATGGATGAGCGCAGAGATGGGAGTGCGGCGGAGGCAACAGGAGAAGGCACCCCTGCCAACCTCGTAAAAACCAAGCATTAGGAATTCAGAGAGCAGCGGGGGAAGATAGCATTTCTCAGCTGAAAATCCTCTGCCATTTGGTGCCACATAAATTTCATATCGTCTAGTGTACAATCTCTATTTTCCAGCAAATTCCTTTCGAGCTGATCTACGGGGCGACACTGGTTCGGGCAGGGCAGGCGCCTGAAAATGCCAACACAAACAACAGGGCTGCGAAATATTGACACAATATCGAAGGAAAAGTCTTTTGTAATACAGTAAATGTGATTTACAGCTTCCTTGCTAAATCAGTTTTTCTGTGCAGTGAGCTCGACATTTCTGTTGAACTGCTGCCTTACTGAGCTATCGTGCTCCTCCTCATCTTTAAAATGGGGCGTTATTGCGTCATTTTAGCGGCCGCAGTTGGTCCTGGACGTCGAAACTGTGATAATAAATTAACATCAGGATTATTTTCATTATCGATTCATCTGCAATGACTTTAAATAACTTATTTTGTATAACCAGCAGACCAACACCCGATAACCAGACAAGCTAAATGAGTGATTTATTACCAAACAGTTTCAGTTACATTTTCTGTCCAACTCCTAATCAATCAATTCCTTGTTTCAGCCCTACATCAGATTACTCGATGCTGTGCGTTCCTTGACAGCAACGTATATAACCGACTCTCTCCCCGGCTTCTCATCGTTGCCCTGCATTTCTCTCGGCCTCTCCCTCCTCCCCAAATCTCAGCAAACGGGCGAGGTGCCACGCTGACTCTGGCACCCAACGGTGCCAAGGCTCTGCTTCTGCTCCCAACACGGTCTTGGTGAGACGCACCCCCCCCCCCTCGCCGCGGCAGCCGAAAAAGGTCAAGTGGAATCCCTGCTCACTTTATAATCTTCTTTGTATGACACCTCAGGCTGCAGCCAGAGCGGCAGCCTGAGAGCATGATGGGTGGGAGCGACGTGCCACGGACTGGGATGCCGTTTGCTGCATTGCTTTTCTTCAGCCCTGAAAACACAGGCGCCTCAAAAAATGAACGTCGACGTTGTCATTTGGGATGGGATCTCATGCGCAATATCATGTGAGTAAAAAGGGGAAAATCTGAATATTTGTTTTTTTGTTGACATTTTAGCAAAACTGTGAGGAAAATGTCCCCTTCTGCCTGTAGCATTTCTCCCTGGCGCTGTGGTGAGGCCCAGGGCAGGATCCATTCATCAGTGTTGATGTCATTTGTATGAGTATACAACCTGGTGTAAGCAGTCAGGAAATCTATTACTTTAGACAACATCTGGAGACAGAGCCACCTCTCCTCTCTACAGCATATATCCATTTCCCCCTGTTCTGAGGTGCTCTTATCATTTGACTCTTCTGCTCTTCTTTTTGCCCGTTATCGCTTTCTAAATGTGCCTGGCATTTCTTCCACGGTTATTCTGGTGTGACAGAAGAATCATCTTGGAGCCGTTGCTCTAGATTTTGCCCTTCTTGCTCATAGTTGGAAGGCAGAAGTGGTACCAATTCAAGCCGCTGCAAATGGCAGTGCCAGCTAAATGCCTGAAATGGAAAAAAAAAAAAAAAATGTGGAGCCTGCTCTGTAATTCAGCACCGGTCCTGCAGCTATCACACACACACACACACACACATACATGCACACACGCAGAGTGTAAATGTTGCTCTGACAGCGGTGCGGCTGAGTCTGGCCATGGGCTCTCCAGGTTTTATTACCAGTGCTGCTGAGTGGGCTTCAGGACTTAACACTGAGCGTGTGTGTGTGTGTGTGTGTGCAGTATGGCAGATACAACCTTATGAATGTTAATGCCGCAAACAATACATACCTGAAAAAAAAGGGGGGAAAAAAAAAGGAGAAGACATTTTGACAGACAGGGACATCAAGGTCCAATTGGTGCTTCTAAGAAAACCATGCACACTCTCAGCAATGAACTTGTAGAGACACTCCGCCCGCCCGTGCGTCCTTCGGTATTGTGCTGGAGCTGACAGGGAGTGGTTCATTGGTATTACAGTCGCCGCAGAGCGCAGCAGCCTTTAAGAGGCTCCCTCAGGCGTCGTTCAGTGTCACACCGCCCCTTCACACCACCTTTATCACCATGCCCGATGGCATATCAGCAACCTTACTCACACACACACACACAAACAGCCAAGTGCTCAGATGCATCAGACCAGCCCATCTGCACACAATCAGCACATAAATGT
>JAOXYL010000010.1:5588549-5620718 GCA_028564955.1 Terapon puta
GTGTGTGCTTGTGTGTGTGTGAGTGTGTGCTGCAGAATGTGGACATTTGAGAGATGATTTAATGTACTTTTCTGTGACCACCACTTCCTAAAGCGCACCCGGCAGGTGAAAACAGATGTTGATGTTTATCCGCAGTATCCATATCGCCTTAACAAGGGCTAATTGCACTTTCCCAACTTGATACCCCGCCGTATATACTTGCGACACACAGTGTCTGTAGCGGATCGTTTTACAGCGCAGTTGCAAGCCCTGCAGAGATTAACACATCATCCCCGCTCCTTTCAAACGGCAGCTGAAGGGAGCAAACCAGCATCCTCTCTCCACCCACCGCACTCGGCTGGTACCGTAGTGAAAATGATACCGCCGCGATGTTCAGCCGCAGTGGTGGCAACCTGTGAGCTCTCGAGGCCATCGTGTACAAAAATGTCCACACAGTGACCATTGTCCGAGTTATAGTGGGTATTAAACCAAAATGACTTATTAGAGGCCCTTTACTGGCACAAGTTCAAGTCAGGTTTTACTCTCTAAAAACAAGTGGAGTCGTACCCAAATACAATGTAAAAACATATCACATATCTATAGAAGTGTATTTATCATCACAAATAAACATGATCATCACTGACAATGCTTGTGATTGATTATGTGTAAATGTGTATTATGTGTTGCTTTATTATAATTCCTAATCAAATTAATTAATTGGTAAGCCTGAAAAAGACCGATCTGGCTTATTTAACACTCAAAATACAACACAATAATCCTCTTTTTGTTCCTATTTAGTTGACTCTTTGATACTTGAGAGGTAAATGCGCAGCGTTATATGTCGTTTATTATTAGGTGGATTTGATTAATTATTCTGGTTTTTCCCCGTACTCAGATCGACAGGCTTTTGTATTAAGACACAGAGGAAGGATGTTAACAATCAATCGAAAGCGGATGCATTTGCTAGGATTAATCATTTGCAGCGGTTCAAGTTAAACGGTATTCCACTACGACCCCGCAATACCAGACTGCATTACAAATCTATGGATTTTAGACTATTCCACGGCATCGGCTCGCCTGCATGGCTAAATTAACATGTGACATTTGACTGCGACAGTTGACACACGACAGACAAATTCGGCTGATAGGAGAATTAACTAAGCAGCAACAAAAGCCCAGTTTAGTGAAATGTCTTGTGGTTAACCTTAGTACTCGCCGTTCGCCGCCGCTTATCACTGAGAGAGAAACCAGGCCTAAAAGTAGTTGAATTACGTCGCATTTTTGTAACTGACGCCGCTTGTTTTTTATGGAAGCACGCCGAATACAAGCACGGCTCCTTACACTTCGGACGCGGTGTTTGCCTTCGGTGTATTTCCACCGAGTAGTCTTAGAAAAGCAAAATGTCTGTACCGTGTCGGGGCTAAGCTAACGATGGTTACCTGCCTGCAAAACGGACGAACACCGGCGCTGTCACGCACGAGCGAGAGAGATGTTTACAGCTCGCGCTACACGGTTTAAACTATCCGGTTAGCGTTTTTGTTTGCTTCGCACACCGGTAACAGCTGCTGCGGGTGTGTGATGTCGCCTTACCGGTTTGTTTTACAGTCGGTGCACCGCCGTGGTCTCAGCCGGGGGTGAAGGCGCTGTTGGCGGAGAGACGGAGCGACAGCGGCAGGCTGTGCGTCAGCGCTTCACGCTCCGCACGCAGGGGCGTTGGAAATATGTCACGTCTCGTCGTCGCCGCGGTGTCTTCGCGTTGTGGCAGCACGCAAAGCACGCGGTTTGCCTTATATTTTCGTCATTTCTCTCACCTCATCTCTTATCGTGTAGAAAGTGTTTACATCTCCAGGTGAGCTGTAGTTAAACTGGAGCACAAAATGCAGGGCCGCCGGGTGAAGAGTGTGTGCAGCGGGTGCGTGGTGATATAAACCGAGTGAACCTTAAATTTGCCGCGAAACTTTTTCAGTTTTTCGGCTCTCCTCTGTTTCAAACAAAAAGCCTGCTCTGCTGCTCTTCACCCGGTAGGCTAAAAAAACTACACACAAACTAAAACAGCATTTAAATCTTCTTATTTGGCTTTGCTGACACGAGTTTTAAATGGAATAGTAGCTGTGTGGCCGTTATCATGGCAACACTGTGTGACTACAGGAGTCAATTGTAACGTAAAAATATAATATTACATTTTGTGCTTTCTGTGTTTTTACACTTGTATTACAACTATGGACCAGGGCCATACGCAGTAGATAACAAAATTATGCAGCTATGTAGCTTGCGAAATTCTGTACAGTCTCTGGTTTTCAGTACGAGCAATACTTTTATTTCTGTGGGCCAGTCGTCTTAACTTCCGGTTGCTAGCTCTAGCCACATCCTCACTCATTTTAGTATGATTTTTACTTGTAATGTCTTCATATTATATTTTGCCCCCTAACCTACATATTCTCCGTAGGCCCACAAATAAATCGCCGATACAGCTCCAATTCGGCATGTTTTTTAGGTTGTTGTTTTCCGTAGTTGTAAAGAAAAATCAACTCTCAAATGAGATTTTTGTGCTGCTGTTGTTACACAGTACTTCTCAAGGAGAACACATTTATTATGCCCTTGGTGTGTCATTGAGTTTATGTTGAAAAAAAACACACATGTATCTGAGGTTTCAATATTGAGGTGAAAATAATACTTGACTATCAAAGAAAGTAAAATTTTTTTGCATAAAACCAACAAATCAAATGTTAAGCATGCATTAAATAAATGACTTTTACCATTAACTGAAGGCACACTTTGCTCTCTTATGTCTACCTGGACACCACTGTTGTTTTGAGAATTGCTGCAGGCTTAGACACTGATTTTATGGGCTTGTCGGTTTATTATCCTCAGTCACCGCACTTACGTTTGGAGGCAGCCTGGACTAACCAGGATGGTGCCAGGTGAGGCAGCACATGTACTAAAAAAGCCCCACATGTTGTTGCTGTATGTGTGTGGGCGGCTGAGACGGGCAACTTCTGCCATCTCATCTGAAATTCTGACTTCCTTTGTCCACTATCCTGCGTCATCCAGCTTCTAATAATGGTATCCCTGTCAGTGGTAGCAGGCAGCAGAGAAAAGCTTCTTGGCCCTTATTATATAACCTGCTTAAATCAGAAATAAATGTGGTAAAAAGTGCTCATTAAAGCCTCGTAGATTCTTATGTGAATATTCACTAATTCAGGCTGAAGCTAACCCACATAGGTGCATGTTCAGATGTACGTCTTAGTTGAATGTTCTTTTCATTTTGCAGCCTAAAATCAGAGCCGGCTGACTGAGCGAGGACCGAGAAACTGATGAGGACTTGCTAATGGAAATGGATGATAATGGCCTACAGACCTCTTGCTGTGATACAAGATGGTCACAGCAACTGTCAGGCCTTCCTCACAAGCTCCTGCAGCGCCTGATGCCTTTCCAAAAGGAGGGAGTGGAGTTTGCTTTATCTAAGAATGGACGGTAAGCGGTGCAGCTGCTCAGTCAGTCTCACTATGCTACAGTTCCACTGCTTTTTGTATTTGAAAGTTTTTTATGTAAAGTTCTGTGTTAAAGGACATCTTTGATATAAGACACTCATAGCCAAATATAAAGGTCAGCTTGCACCTTGCAAGTTAGTAATGACATAAGATGATGAGATATGAATTGTAAACCTACAGATTTCCACTCCTCTTCTGCAGTCATGGAAATTTATTGCCATAAAAAGATTTTAAGACAAACCTACTGTCTGAGCATACACAGGTAGCTTCTAGTACCACTTAAAGTACCACACATATTTGTTCCCGTCTCTTCCAGGATGGTAGTGCCAGTGTCACTTTGTGGTTTGATTAGTTTAAAAATGATGTGAATCATCTGCTATGGCCTTCACAGCCACTAGATCTCAACCTGATCGAACACCTATGGGAGTTTTTGGCAAGTGTTAGACAGCGCTCGCCACCACCATCATCATCAAAACATCTTTTGGTTTTCCTTTTTTGACATTCTTCCCTCGACAAGAGTTCAAGGACTTGGAGAATCAATGCGCTGAAGCTACTCTGGAGGCAGGTGGTGGTCCAACAACTTATTGAGACACTTTATGTGGGATTTCCTTCTGTAAATATGCACTTAAGCATTTAATTGACATAATACGCAGTCCTGCTGATGGTTGATGCAGGCATGTATAATTAAAATGCAGCATGAACAAAAGCAAGGAAAAGAAGACTGTTAGCAAACATACACGGAGGTAAACTACAGAGGTTTCACACTCCTCAAACAATTGACTATACATGAAGATGGACTTGTGTTATTCAGGTTAAAAGATGCTCACAATGCACTTTGGTTAGAAACAGTGAATGTACACATAAGTTTACATAATTCTGCATTTTGATAATGAAGAGATGAAACTTTAAGAGGTGTGCTGGCAACTGATCTGTTTTGATTCTTCTGTTCCTGACAATGAGGATACGCGGCTCATTTCCACACCTAAAACCAAAGCTTCATTTAAGGAGACAGAGCAAATCTGCAATATAACACATTTCCTCTCTATTGCTGCATCAGTGTCTGATTTAGTCTTAATAGGACGGCATGTTTTGACAATTTGCCTAATGGAGCTTTAAAGTATGCAGCCCCAAAATTCTGATTTCCAACCAAGCTACAATATGTTCCCCTGGCTCAAGAAGCGAGGAAAAAAAGTCAAGAGTGTGTCTGAATATATACGAAGAGGGTCAGATAGAGTCCAGGTTGTGTCTATGAAAACAATTACCAGTGCATGAGAAGTTTCTCAGTCGCCCTAAAGTCCGTAAGTGTTTGGCTGTTTTGAGCAGTCGCTGCAGGAACTGACCGGGTCTTGCCCATTTCCTCCTCCCCGGCCAGTCGATGTGCGCTGGGGTTCTCGGGAAGGTCAGCGCAGGGGGAGCCAATCTGAGCGTCGCCGCTGTGATGCAGAGCGGCCATATTGATTCAGGAACACTGGGAGGCACTGCTTTGTTACACGGGCGGGTCAGAAGTCAATTGGCTCTAGCCGCACCGTGTCGACAGTTACCTCAGTCAATTGGCATCAATGTGACAGTAAGAGCAGCGCCGGCGGTGCTTCTCTCCGGAGACGAGCAGGAGTGGCATTAGTGCAGCATATTATCGGCAGAGGCACCCTGAAAGTAGATTCAACACTGACATGACGTTTGGGCTTGTGTTATTAGTTGGTTTATCCACCTACAAATCACAACACTTGTATAAATGTATGCCAAACTAGTACATGGGTTCTGTGACTCCACCTTCCTATACCTGCATGATGATAGGTCTCAACTTGTAAATGCATTTGCCAAATAACCTTTAATAAAAGATGTCATATACAGCAGATCGATCATTAATTCAGGATTTAGGTTATAGTGCATCTTATTCCTGCCTCCTGTTTAAATCATCTCCTCTCTCCTATATCATCTGTCTCCTCCATTTGTGACACGATTTGTATGTCGGGTCAATATGAAGCATAAAACGGATTATCATGCACATCAGGACGGTGCTCTGTCGTCTGCAGAAACTTGGCCTGTCTGTTCCCCTTCCAGAGGTTGTCACACACCCCGGCCTCGAACAGGCAGCTCGCTTTAGGCCGTGTAGTATTCCTGAATAGATTTTGGAGACATTTTGAGCCAAGCCTCAGATTCACACAAAACAGCAGTAGGTGGCTTTTTTATACTTAACGGGGCACCGGAGTTAATAGCTACCGTAAGAAGATGCAGTCAGTTTACAATGATAACAGTGGCAGATTTTATCAGCTATAGCCAACTAGCTAATTAAGCAGACATCAGCTCCACACGTTTTTTTTAATAACACGTCTCCAGCTAACTTTTGGATGTTCACAGTTGACTTATTTTAAGAAAACAGCCCTGTTAAAGGGCCTAAAGTATGCACGTGACAGACATCCCTGTTGGTTTCTTTTGCTTGTGTGGGTCATATAGGGGCATCAGTATTAAATTCAAATTGATTCATAACCAGTAAAACAAAACTCATATAGCTGTTTTAAATAAGGAGGAGGACAAAGATGTAACACGTGATCATTTTGTTCTTGCAGCCCTGCTTAGCATATATATTTGTGACATTAAGAGTGAAAACGCAGCGACTGAGAACACCAACAAGGGTACAAGATTTCAAGACTAACTGAGGGTTTTGGCAGCGGTAACGCTATCTCTGTTGTTGTTGCCGCGGTTGCTGGAGTGTAAACTTTCCCCAAATCCAATAAAGGGCAGAGCAAAGCTGCTGCACTGGAAGTGTCAGCCATTAGAATTAAAAAATAGAGCCATTTTAGGAAACCATCCTCTCCGCCTCCTTTGTTGCTGCATACCAGAAATACAACAATGTGAGATAATGCAGTGACTAAGAGGTTAAAATCTTTCATTTGACAGCATTTCAACCCCATTTATTGCATTTAACATATCCACAAGTGTGCATACCCACAGTACAGATGATTACAAGCTGTTCATTCAGTACCTTTAAAAGAGCGAAGTATTACGACAGCGGCCTCTTTATTTTTTCACCGATCCCTCAACAGGGACTTATTGTAGAGGAGGCAGAAGCAATAATATTTCTATCCACAAGACAGACCAGAATGCAATGCAGCTGCAGGCTCGTTGGGTTTTTAGGAAGGAGTGCAACAATTCTGGGAAATGTAGGATATCACTGCCCGAAGTGAAACCAGATGAGGCGGGCTGACAGACGAAGAATAAATGGCAGCCCTTCATTATGAAATATCTCCTGAAATACACTGAGCATCATAGATTGATGTCGGCTATCTAACGGTGTGGGTGGATCCGTGGGCGGATTTTTCCTTTAAATCTCACGGTCGTTGTGTCTTTTCACATCCAGAGCATCAGGAGTGCCGAACCGAAACATCAAATGTTGTTGCAATTCAAATACTTATGGAGCCGGCTGTATCGGTCTGTGTAGGAGGATGAGTGAATTTTATGGAGTCAGATGAGGGATAATGTGGGAAAGTTGCGGTACAGTACGACGATAAAAACCCACGAGATGTGGTTGATTTGTATTGTTTGGAAAGTTGGGCAGAGTGTGTTGTTTGAGTGCTGACATTTGTGTATAATCAGTTACTCTGAAATGGAAATGTACCCGGGTTACATCTGTTACATGCGGTACTCTGAGCAGGCCTACCCAGATGTAGAAAAACCATCAATTTGGAATAAAAGTACATCCATTCGGTACTTTTGGTGTCTTCCATTAAGGTGTTGATTGCGGCTGGAAGACGGACATGTGATGCCCTGTGTGTCCGCGGCACTCTGATTTGTCCAAAATATCATTGTAAGTGACTGCTTGTGCTTTTATTGAATAAGGCCTGCTCTGCTGATGCGAGAGGGGATCAATAAGCAGACCGCGGTGCCTTCTCCTGTGATGGTCAAATTACCGAGACGAGCCTGTCCTCCTCACACATACGAGCCGGTGTCTCCGCGCTGTACTCGCACCGGCCCTTAAGTGTTGTTCATAATATAGAGACTGTACACAGAGTCGTTCCGTAAAATCATTCGGGCTATCCAGGAACACTTAGGGAGTTACAGTACTGGCACTACGATTGAGCTCATTTCCACAGTCCCTATTGAAAGTCCATCCATCTAAGATAAATTGAGCACAGCAGCCAACAACTTTAAAGAGGGGCTCTGTGGACACCACTTACATTAAAGTCCCTGCAAGCTTGGCTTCAAGTGTTTTTTTTTGTAAAACCTTAAATGCTCATGATGAAATAAGCAAAAACCCAGACATGTATTAAGTGTAACAGCTTGTCTTTCAAAAACTCAGCATATCCAAATTGCTATTTTCTTATTTTAAACTTTTTTTTTTTAGAAAGCTCCCTTCAGAGCCAAACAGAAAAGTAATCTAGTCTGAACTTCATGTGAAAATCAGTGTTTTCCCCTCAAATGCAGGTTGAGAATACACATCGGTGTGGAATATTTCACAATCTGTGATACAACAAAACCACATTTTCACCACTGTTATCAAACGTATTGTCACATAATGTCGCCTTTTCTTATTCTTGGCCCTGACCCCTAGTTTGACGACGGCGGTGTTAAGCGTCGTCAGCAGTGCGTGGATTGTCTGTGTAGCAGGCATACGAGCTACTGATATTATGAACATTTTGCTGCAGATTAGACACATGTTCCTGACCAGTGGGAACATCGCAGCAGCCTAAAAATAAGGAAATGTCTCCTGCATCTTCAGAGTGCCTCAGTATTTACCTCCAAGGCGCTTTAAATTCCATCTTCTCCTAATTAAGCATGAAATTTGTTATAGGTTTTAATGTAAGGGGGTGTTATATTTTTGTGTTATGAAGACGGCAGGAGACGCATTTTATTGTACAGCATGAAAAATGTAATTTCACTCACCATCTGTAATCTTAATAGCCGACTTTCCATTATTTGGATAGTATCCACGCAGGATGTAAAGAGGTTTTTATAGAAACGAAGTATAGAGGCTGCACAAGATAAATAAACTTTGTACCCTGCTGGGTCAGTTTGTGTGTTCGAGAGAAGAATTACACTGGTGGGAAACGCTTTTAACAAGTATTGTGACATAGAAACCTTTGCTTAATTTATCATTTTAAGACACCTTCACCATCTGCACCATTAGAGTCCAACACAACATCCGTTCATACATCTCTTTTTAGGTCCCACTGTAATAGATAGAAGAGGAATAGAATGGTGATTGAACATAGCAAAAGAAAGGATTACGGATCATCTAAGGCAATAATGTAAAAGGGCAACCGCAAAACGCCTCCATACCATAACGCTGCATTTATGATATTCACTGTTAAATGTGAGACTGTTCATGAACATGCAGCTGATTCAAGCAGGAACTGAGCTGCACAACCCCAAAGATGTGTCTTTAAGCATTTTGAAACAAATTTAAAGAGGGAAATGAGACACCAGAGACATATTTTTGTGTACAACTGATATTACTGATATTGTTATGTATTACTTCATTACACGTTCCTTACATTTAAACTTGCCTTTTTTTCCCACTCGCTCTGGTCTTGGCTGCGACGTGAGAGCACATTCACTCTTTCTTTCGATACCGCTGTATCTGCGGTTCTTTCTTCTGTTTGGATATGGTCGATAACGTAATATAAAACTGTAGGTAATGTAAATGTCGTCCTGTGGGGAAATCTTATTAAAAATGTTGGATAAAAAAAACCTGGAAATATATCATTTTGGAAAAGGGTAGATTAAAAAAAGAAAAAGAAAAGCTGTCAGCGCAGACAAAAAGGGAGCCCGTCCAGCGAGTATAAAAAGTTTTCTTTGTCTTTCTTTTATAGTTTTAGCACCACCAAAAAAACTGATTCAAAAGAGCACTGATAGATTTGGGTGTGCTAAGTTGGGAAAAAAAACATGTAAGCGAAACACGAGTTGTGGATTGCCCCATTTAGCTCGAACTTAAACTTTTCCTTTTCAAGTTGCGCACAGCGTTCGAACATCCATCTCCAAAACCTTTTCAACTGAAGGCTCCTTCCTAAGTTCATTTACAGTATACAGTAAAACTGCACTCTGCACCTGTAACTGTACACGGGACCCGAGCGGGGCGGACTGTAGCGCCATTCGAGTCTCCTTTTGTGCAGCCTCCAACCTCTGAGCAGTTTTTCCTCTGACCACGGGGCGCTCCGGGTCCGGTCCTCCGAAGAGAACCTCAACAGTACTGGAAGATTGGGGTTAGACGCCGGGCCACACAACGCACCGCAGCGCAGGGGTCAAACCCATCAAATCATCGGAGCCAGCCTGGGAGGGAGGGGAGCCCATTTCCTGACACTTTGGGGCTTGTGGGTTTCAGAGATAACATTAGAAAGACGGGGCGACGGGGACCGTGCCGTTGTCAGGCAACAGCACTGCAGCATCCTCGCAGTCTCAAACCGTCAAGACGACACTCAGGTTATTTAAAGGAGGATGATTAATGTGTTGAGAAATGGCAAGCACCTGCCCCAGCCGCACTCCCTCCCTAGTGTGAGAGTGTGGGTGTGTGTGTGGGTGGATGCAAGCGCAAGCACATACGTGTGTGTGTGTGTGTGCGAGTGTGTATTCACGTGTACATGTGTTTGCGTGTTCGTGTGTGTGCTTCATATATATTTATATATTGTGTTTTTTTTTCCTTTTTTGCATATCTTTTCTTTTGTGTGCATTTCTCACGCACAAATTGGAGTGTGTGTGTGCGTGCGTGTGTGTGTGTGCGTGCATTGCGCTGACTGGGCCGGTGTGCTGGCAATTAGAAAAACCACCAGTGGCAAGGTGCACATTAATCATGTTCCTCAGCTGAAAGAGAGAAATGGGGCGGAGATGGGGGGAGGAAGTCTAGGAGGAGGAGAAAGAATAATGAGCGACTGTGTCTGAGGTATTCAGAGCTGCTCTGTTGCACTGTTTGCTCTGACATGATGTTGGAAGCATTTATGAATAAGCAAGGTCATGACAATAGGCCCAGATCCGCCGGGCAGAGAGAGCCAGAGGTTGATCTATCTGCACCTTCTCCACGGGGACGACTTCGCCTCACGTGTGTTGCACTTTCATTGTTCCTTTATAATGTAAAGGAGGGAGCTTAGCTGCTGTGTAGATGCGGCCAAAAGAGGCGAGATGTTACTTTTATCCTAGTTGTGGGATATAAAAGTACCACATGCCGGTATAACATTTTCAGTACTGTTAAGAACTGCTGTTCAGCTCATCTACTGAGTCTCTGCTTGAAGAAATGTTTGTAAAATTGCTTATAAAGCAACAGGAAAAAAAAAGGTGAATGAGACCTGAGGTTTTCAATCTTGTATTATTCCTACACAGTTCAATGGTCAACACAGTATGCAAAAAAACAAACTCGCCTTCGATCTACCTACCGTGTCCTTGACAATTTCAATAAAAAAAGGAAATAACGTGTAAGCTGCACACCTCTGCAAAGGAGGGGAAAGTATAAATATGAAGGTGTAGAGGCTGCAGTGAAGTTCAGTTTTTGGTTTTGACGCTTATTCGCAGCTTCTCGAGATGTTAAAAGATTAATGTAAGACATAAGATGTGAAAGCCAGAAGTACATCATTGCAAACAAAAAACTGTATTGTTTACACCCAAATACAACAAAAACAGATGTATTATAAAGACAATTTTTGTCACCCAGCTTCATAAATCTCCTTGTTTCCATCAAGTGGATATTTAATGGAAGGCATTTATTATCTGTCAGTACAGTGAAAGATGCTCCTAACTGACTTGTGGGATCTCCAACACGAATGTAATCTTCGATTTTTCTCCGACTTGTCATCTCTTTCAGACACAAACAGACACAAACAAGTGGAATGAGATTTAACATTAAATTGAGACTTTCCTAAAAAATATTATGCTTTTCACTTCGGGAGGTAAATTCCAGTTTCACCATCGCTCAGTCTTTGGGTTTTGGGTGAACCCAAACACAGCGAGCGCTCTGTCTCATAAGACCATCAGACACAGAGACACCAAGAACAGCAGCATAAATATTGAACAGCGACGGCAGTTCTCAAATTGAAACAAAGTACCTGTGCAGACCTAAATTACAGGTGACAGGTTTGTAATACGTCCAAGAGCAGCTGAGTCTGGGGGGACTTTGTGGGAGCTTTCTGGGGCCAGAACTGGAGATGTGGAGTTTTGACAGGAGGGTCTGTGGGACGAAAACTTGGATGAAGGCCTCTGTGGTGCCCTTGAGCAAAGCCCCCCTCTTTATGTGCAAACTAATAACCTTCCTTTATATAGCAGCCGGATTTTATTGCCTGCTGGTCAGCCCGACAGAACAACTTCCTCACCGGTGAATGAAATTATCATCTGATCTTTTTTTTCTTCTTTTCTTTACAGGTGTATGATCGCTGATGAGGTAAGCGCACAACGCTGGCTCAGGAAATCTACCCCCCCCCACCACCCCAAAAAAATGAACCCAGGACTTTGCTGCATGCTTTCCAAATTAATTTGTCAGCCCCGTGCAGCACTCCCACGTGCCTAATCGGTTTTGACACTAGAATCATTCTGAGACCTTATTACTCTTGGGCCTCACATCAGCTCGGCCGTCATATGTAATTTACCGGAGAGTCTGTGCGCGATTGACTTGTTTTTCTCCCCCCTCCCTCCTCGCCCCCTCGGCCGTGTGTTGATTTGGTCTGTCCAGATGGGTCTTGGGAAGACGGTGCAGGCCATCGCGGCGGCGTACGCCTACAGGCGGGAGTGGCCCCTCCTGGTGGTGGTGCCCTCGTCCCTGAAATACCCCTGGATCGAGGAGCTGGAGCGCTGGATCCCCGAGCTGCAGCCCGGAGACATCAACCTGGTGGAGAACAAGAGCCACACCATGTAGGTCATCCCTCCCCCTCAACCCCCGCCCCCGCCCCTCCAGACCACCTCAGCCGGGGCGACACATGCGAGTAATGTTGTGTTGCTGCCATTTACATCTTAGGTTCTTATTTTATCCAGGTTAATCTCGTTCATTTTTACTTCTCATCACCTGACAAATATTCCAATATTAGCGTTTTTTTCTTTTTACTTTGTTTTGGGCTCCACCACCTCCTGAGGTAATTGAATGACTCCTTAAACCCCTTGATGCTCCGTTTTGTGCACCAGCTAGTTGCTAACTTGTTATTGAAGCATCTTATTAGAACATATTTTGATGACCATTCTTAAGCGGACAACAAATATGTAATCAGCAAAGTTAATTTTATTCCTTATATGAGATGTGGGCGACATTTACTGGCCACTGTGTGTTTTTTAATGAAAGGCTAATATCGGCAAAATGATAAAGCCTTCAGTGCTGTCAAACTGTTTATTAAAGCTGCAGTTTGAGAGCCAACAAGTCAAACCTTGAGGGAAATATGCTGAATCTCAGACTTTGGAGCACTTCATTATGTTAAAAAAAAAGAAAGAGCTGCATTTATTACTACTTTTTGGTTAAAGGTCACATGGTTGGTGATTCTAAGTGATAATTGCGTTACAGGCACTCAAAGATAAGGAAAGAAAAATGTTGCATTGCTTGATTCATTGCTGTTGATTATTTTCCTGATTAATCGATTAATCACTTGGTCCGTGGAGTGGAAGATACCCATCACACTTTCCTAAAGCCTGAGGTGACGTCTTTAAATAGTTTGTGTTGTCTGATTAATAGTCCAGAACCCAAAGATTCACAATTTATTATCATACATGAATATGAAAACAGGAGATATTCACATTCCAGAAGCTGAAAATAGTAAATATCTGGTATTTTTTGCCTAAAAAGGGACTTAAATGATTAATCATTTATACATTTTAATTAATTGAAGACTAAATTTTCGACATTATCTAGCAGATAGAGATGCATTTTGCATATTCAGACATAAAGTGTGCGTGCAAGTGCAGTCAACGTCTCTTTGGAGCTCATAAATGTGCTCAGGGTATCTATGCAAAGTACATAATCCGGTGGATTATGTTCATCGTACACAGGATTATGTAAGTGAAAGGTTTGCAGCCATTATTTGAACTGGAAGTTGTGCCAGCTTTTAACGTCTCTTGTTACATCCATCCAGCCCTCTGGTGGTAATAATTTACCTAAAGAGAGGAGAATGAAAAGCTGAGCACAGTCGGGCGCGCGGCGTAAAAGTGATGGACGGAGAAGTTGCGGCTGACAATTTAATCTCAAAAGTGTCCCCTCGTGTCAGGATCCAGCACGGGCCGATGTTTGACAGCGCTGACAGACAAATCATGTCAAGGCAGCGTCTGCAATATTGGACAAGAGCAGAAATGTTTTCGGTGCAGGAAGTGCAGGAAAAAACTGCTGTCGTGGAGAAATGTGCCTCATTTTCACAGCTGTTTATATTGATTCGTGTTCGCAGAGTGTTTGTGCTCTGTGGGATAATGTCGCATATGAGCCTGGAAAACAGCTACTTTTATAACCACCTCAACTTTCCCCTAGTTCTCTCAGGTTTTTTTTTTATTTTTGAATGAAACAAACTTTCTATATCTGTGACTTGGGGAGGGTGGAGGGTGGAGGGGGGGGGTCTCTCCACCTCGCATCACAGATGAGGCGCAAAGAGGTTGTGAAAGCCTTCCGGGGAAAACGTGTCCTTGAACTGGATGTGTTAATGACTGAACGGGGAAGGCAAGAAAAAAAAATTATGCAGCACCTCCTCGCAGTATTTTGACTCACTTCTTCTTTTGTAGAACATGAATGGCACCTCAGGTTTATTTCAGCTTGGAAACACGTGTGTGGGCAAAGAATTAGAGGCTGCCAGATGCCGGAAAATGTTTTTGATTTCTCCGAGATCCTTATTGGGTTTCATGCAGCTGAACGTCGCCGCCGTGTTTGTTTGTTTATCCGCGACTGTGCCTGTGCATCTGTGTGTTTTGCGTTGGGGCTGCGCATAAACTGGGAAACACAGAAATTGCAATCCAGCCCAGGAATGGATTTTCTTGAGCACCAGAGAAGAGGAGATGCATGAAAAAAAAAAAAACAGCCCTATTTTGTTCTAAGCAGTGTCCGTATGTGTGTGTGTTAGTCTTACTAACATTTATCAAGGCCACACACCTTTTTAAATAGGCTGCTTTACTTTACCTTGAGGGCTCAGTCTCCAAGTCAATAAAATCTAGAATGTCCAAACAGATGTTGAGTTTGTATTTAGTTCAACCTGTAACATTTTCAATGTTAAAGGTTACTGAAGGGAGAACTACAGTAGGAGTGGAAAGGAGTGGTGATATTCCGTATTTTCTTACTCAACAAATCTGATGTAAAGAGAAAAACAAACAATGAGTTGATGGCGCTAACAGGTATTATGTGCTTATCTGGAGTCTGATTCTTCTTCTGTAATTGAGCCGCACTGTTTCACCGACATGTGCCTGCATTAGTACAAACATGTAGTTTATTTAGACTCATGCCCACAAACATCATCCTGCCATAAATTCTCCTGAAGCCAATTATGTATTAATCCGCAGCTAAAAATAGTCCCCCCGCATATGCTCTGTTTTCCTGTTTGAATAACGGTACAGTTAATAATGTAAAGTGTTTATTTCTGACTATGTTTCTCTGTGGACCAGTGGGCTCAGTGCTGAGTGCCATAAACAGGAGAAGAAAGTCAGAGTGTATTGTGAAACAGACTAACACATTTTTCATATTTAAATATTTTCTCAGCAGAAATGCTTGTCACTGCTTCCAACTTCTCAAATTTGAATATTTGCCTTTTTTTAGTCTTCTGTGATAGTGGCTTTGATTTTTTTCTCTGTTGTTTGGACAAAACAAGCAACTTTAAGACCTCACTAGAAATTTCTGATGGACCTTTTTTTCGCCTTTGTCTGACATTTTGTACACTAAAGAATTTATCAAGAAAATCATCAGCAGACATTGAGAATAATCATCAGTTTTCATCCTATTACTTGGTCACATGTTTGTGTTTCTATTTGATACATTTTATTCCAAATGAATTGAGTTAACATGTGACATATCAAATTAAATTGTCACATGAACCCTATGATTGGTCCACATTTTCTCTACATTTGTGTGTGTGTGTGTCCCTTCAGGGGTATCAGCAGCAGTAAGGTGACGGTGCTGGGTTACGGCCTGCTCACCACAGATGCACGTCCCTTGGTGGAGGCTTTGACCAGGCAGAAGTTCTCTGTGGTCGTAGTGGACGAGTCCCATTATCTGAAGTCCAGGAACGCGGCGCGGACCAAGATCCTGGCGCCCCTCATTCAGAGCGCCAAGCGGGCCATCCTGCTCACCGGGACCCCGGCCCTGGGTCGACCCGAGGAGGTAAGAAAATCTTTTTTTTTTTTGACTGATGCCTCATATGCTTTGAATTTTTAACGAAGAAGAAACAGTGTGGATAAACGTAAGAAAAACACTGAGCGGATTATGAAAGGAACATCTATATGCTTCAAAAGAGACTCGGAGCCCGCCCTCATGAAGAAAGATTAATAGGCTACAGAGCTCACTCGGGGCTCAGCTCCGGCTTCTCACAAAGGTGTTACGCTCTACAGCGCAGGTAGATCGCCATGGTAACTTGCTCCAGAGAAGGTTACACTCAGATCCAGCGTTCAAAAAGTCAATTAACTCTCTCCGGCATCACTTATCCTCGAGGATCCCGTGGACTTATTTCAATAACCTTTGTTGCAAAAACTTCATTTACAAAGCCCGATATGAACAGACACTGCACCGCAATAAATGAGACAAGTAATAAAAAGAAGCGCACAGGGGGGGGAACTATTGAATTTAGAGACAATAAGAAGGGCTGTTCACAGGACAACAGTGTTTGGAGAGCGGCAGAGCCATTCCCCTCTCCATAATGATTTATTATATCATTTTTATATACAATATATTGAAGCAGTAGATTGCAGCCATATTCCATCATTGCAGGCGTGGAAGATGAAGTGGACTTGGTGAATAGGAAATCTTTTCACAGCCTCAATTTGAAGCCACAGTACAGTATCAATAACAAGCACTGTATGTCCACTGTACCCTAATGATAGGGCAGTGATACGGCTTTGTGCTCAGCCATTTACACTGTCTCTCCCACTAGTCATCCTCTATCGCCTCGGCGGCAGCATTACTTTAGGCTTTTTCAGTATTTTTATGCCGCTCATGTGATCGAGCAAATAACTGCGTTTAAGGCGTCGATTTATTTACTGTATTTCCAAATGATCAAAGATTATACAGAGACTAATTTCTCATTATCTCCGAGATAACCTCAGCCTTTTGCCATCACAGCTATTGACACAACTATTGATTGTGTTCAAAATTTTGCAGCACGGTTCATTACAGATCCACACTTGCTGTACAGAACATCCTGTTTGCATCACACACACACACACACACGCACAAAGGCAGCATAATTATTCATAACCTGCAGTGTAGCTTTTTTTAGTGTTTCTTTTTCCCTATCTGAGTCAGCCCGTGTTTCATATTGACAATAATCCAACTTTATTTATGCAGAAGATGCTTAAAATCATCGAAAGAACAATACAAATCAGAAACTTAACAGAAACAAGGAAAATAGTAGTTAAAGCCCCTAAAAACTAAAAAGTAAATCTTGAATATTTGTCTGTGTAATTAAAAATTCATGTTAAAGTTAAGAAAAACCTCCTTAGGTATCATTTATTAAGAATTTAACATAGAAAAAACTCATCTTGGACTGCGTAGGTGTTGCAAATGCTGCTTAATCCTGATTGGTCTCATGGAGGTATATGACATCACCTTTTTCCTTCCGAGCCACGCCCACCTCACACAGCTGAGATTCGCACAGACGACGCAGCACAGACAGAAAACTCTCATGAAAAACAACCACAGCTGATTATAACTCATCGTAAGAAGATGATTTTGATGTGTTACCACCAAAAAATAAATCTCTAAACTCACAAATTTATAGTTTAATTGTTAACACACTCTTGTCGTTATCTTAAAGCAGATGGACTCTGTAGTTTTTCACAAACATGTGAAGACATTGTATTTATTTGGGATTATTTTCAGCTGTGGACATAAATCACATTCTTGTGAATATTTCTGGCAGCAGGAAGGTGTGTGTGGGACTCAGTCAAAATAAACTAGTGTGTGTGTGTGTTGATGGTAATGAAGGAACATGTCACCCAGTGCAACAGTGTTGCGTACTTATTCTTTTTTAGTAGTTTTTGGACAGCAGCTGAGAAATAAGATACATCAGGCTTTGATACACACACACACTACTTGTTAGCACATTTGTTGTTGGTCTGGGACTTTTGACATGTTAGAAAACCCAGACTTTTTCTTTAGAAAATACATTTATAATGAACACATGAATCATAAATGAGAACATTATAGATATGTTCACCAAAGTTAATCTCAAGCGACACTCCGGTGTATACATATCGGGTCAGGATCTTATCAGTGAAATCAGATAGGAGACCATGAAGTTGTTTATAAAAAAAAAGGTTCAACCAGCGTGAAGCTAAAGCAGGCGTATTTTCACATTTGTTACATAAAAACGTGTTTGTTAAACAACGTCACCCGTCACCCAGGATCAACATCGTAGGCGTGGTGTCGTCGACGTTAAAGTGTCTGCGCGAGACGGGGCTCGGATCCCGCTGTCATCGAACTGCTGCATTGCTTTGAGGAAAACTTAATTACTGCCTGGACCCGATCATGATAATTAACTGATGAAATTCAGGCAGCTAATTAATTCCAAAACGAAGTGAAGTCGGTGCTTGTAAGAAATCTCGAGAAGGTGTATCATCGCGAAAGTGTGTGTGTGTGCGTGCGCGCTGCGACCTTATGTGTGTGTGATACATGCCATCCTGTCTTTGCCACTGTCTGCCTTGCAGTGGTGAGGTTAGTTTTTAGATAATCATCTCTCTCCCTCTCTCTCTCCCTCTCTCTCTGCCTCTAGAATCTGAAACTGAATATAACATTTTATCATCCGCAGCATAAACCTGATAAGCCCTGTCCCTGCCTCTGTGCCAGTCTCCTCACTGCCATCATTACTCACTGTGGCTCTGACATCGAGTTAGCACACAGCTCAGGGCATGCTGCACCGTTCATGATGTGCCCTCATTCTACCCACCTATTATATCAACAGTGTGGGGGGGTGGGGGGGTGGGAGGAGGAAATGCAAAGCTCCTGTTGAACAAGCGCTGAATTTGGAATGGCGCTCTCACTGTGGCTGCTTATTGAGATCGCCTTGCTGATGATTACCTGTCATTACTTCAGAAATTGCTGCAAATACTGGAAATTGACGGGGAAGTGGCGGGTACACACAGGCGCGCTGATGTCGCACTCACACACACACACACACACACACACACACACACACACATGCGCGCTCTGGGAGTTTCGTCGCGTCCTTTGATTCATACACACTCTTTACCCGCTCGCTCTGGCGTTTTGAAAGTCAAGGGACGCAAAGATCTCGCGTGTCAGCAGTTATTTCGCAGCACTGGGTCGATTTTCCTCATCTGCGTGTGATTTAATTTTCTAACCAGTTTTTAGTTCTCTTCTCCGGCTGCACAGCGGTTTGACCTGGTTAATTGCAGCTGACACAAATTACCAGGCAGTTGCACAACACAGGACTGGTAAACTAGGCGAAGGACAGCAGGACCTTGAATAAATTGCACACAAGATGCGCCGCGTGACAGCAGACTAATCGTGAGCGCCGGTGAGGTCTGTGTTTAAAGCCAAAAAAAGCTCTCGCTACTTTGAGTTATTGCATGCGGCTTTCAAAAACGAAAAGGTGAGGAAAAACTGAAATAGTGTGCAATCTTAATGCCTGTCAGTTTGTCGGGGAGGAGAACTTGTACAAGATGTGATGCTGAAATAACTTTTTTTTTAAAAGTAACAGTTCGGGGTAAGAGGAGATAAGTGATCATTCGGGCACGGCTGCGGCATCTTTTAAAAAGTATCTAATGATTGAAGTTTGTATCAGAGACACCACGAGGCAAGCAGAGACAAATGAATGACCACTAAAGGAAGACTTTTAAGAGACACTGGCTGCTGTGGCCACAAGAGGCGAACACAGGATAACGGATGTCCTCTGGTGCATTTAACCTCACGGGTGTCAAAATCACTTCGATATTTTGATGGGGCATGAAACATCGTGCAACAGCAGTGCAAGTAGAGACGAGTTGTAAAGCCAGAAAACAGAATTAGTTAGTAATGTTAGTTAGTGCAGTGATATTTAACTAAAGTTTGAACACTAGCCAGACTGGTTAGTACCAACAGTGATGATTTAAGAAATGATGCATTATGGTCTTTGTGCAATCGACTTTTCGTATATTAGAAAAGAAAGTGTTTTTTCCTCTTTCAAAAGTTACCACTGGCTTCGAAAAGAGGCTTTGTGACTTGCTTAGTTGTGGCCAGAAGTGACAATTACTGAATTATAGTAAATGCTAGAACACAGCCATACAAACCAGCAGACTAATATCAGTTACACTTGCACACACAACTTGCTGAAAGTTCACTATAATAGTTCAAATGAGGCTGTAAGAGGAAATCTTTCTTTATAGCGCATTATTCTAACTTTTCATTGGACGAGGGTGTTTTTTTTCAAGTTATGTAGTTTCACTTAAAGGCGTGTCACCATTTAATGGATAAGATGGCAAATAGGACGGTTCATACTGCTTTTTTTTTTTTTTAAAGGTGAATATATGAGAGCTTGAGAGGGCTTTTACAGTTACAGGGAAACTAATTAAAAAAAAAACGAGACAGTGAAATATTATCACACACACATTTGTTGTCCGGAGTCTCTGTAAAATGTGTGGTTTCGCACAGACTTGCTGTTATATTCATTTTCCCGAGTGTGTGTGTGTGTGCATGTGTATTTCACAGTTGTTCATGCAGATCGATTCGCTCTACCCAAAGATGTTCGGAACCTGGAGCGACTACGCCAAGAAATACTGCAACGCCCATTACAGGTGAGTCTTCATCACACACACACAAGCTGACATACATCTTGTACAAACAGTTTATGTATTTTCTAATTGTTCTACTTCACATGTAGAATATATAATTATCCTAATACTCTTTTAATGGCACTGCCTCAGTTCGGTCTGTGCTCATTCGTATGCTCTTAATTCTCAGTTTAGTGGAATTAGCAGAGTTTCAATCGCTCTCACCTACCATTTAATTTTCACTCTTTTCAAGTGTCTGCTGGGATAAGGTGGGCTGTACCTGAGCCTCGAGCGGCGGTGCTGCCGAGTCGAGGGTTTGTTGTCAGAGCCAGACCACGACTGAAGCCAAGCGTTAAATGCCAACTGGCTGCCAGTTGCCAGTGACGATCAGTTACACGTGTGAACAAACACATCAAATGCATTGTTTTGGACGTCCATCAAAGTCAGCAGCTCGGCCGGCGATGGGCCCGCTGCCATTAATGATAACACTTTGTGTATAATAGCACTCAGTGTGGCTGGGGAATGCCGCTCTGAGCCACGCAGAGACACATTCACACAAAAGATCACACACACACACACACACATACGCACACACACACAGAGGCTCAAGGCAGTGTCACATGAGCAAAGTCCATCCACTGTGGTCCCTTGAAAATAGTGCCCCTTATTGTGGAAGTGGCAGCAGCCCAGCACAGCCTCACAGCTGGAAAGCTACTGGTTCGAATCCCCTCAGCAGGCAGAAACATTCATTTAGCAGGAGTGAGTCAGTTTTTCTTTCCTCAGCAACTACAAGTTTAAATACCGAAGTGTAAAAACAGCAAATTTTGGCAGTGCCTCGTTAAGTTTGTCCACATTTCCAGCCAATATGGCAGATAACCAGGCTTTGTGTGGAAGGCCAGTTCTATTCTAACAATCCATTTGGCTGATGAATTGTGAAAGTTGCCGGCGAGTTTTGGGATAAACCTGCTGCTGTGGCCATTAGACAAAATAGTTTCCTGCTCTGCAAAGTGCCCTTAAGCAAAAAACTGATCCCCCGACTGCTCCAGCAGAGCTGCTCAGCAGTAAACGATGGAAGGCTGCTGTGGTGCCGGGCAGCTCCCAGGTGGGAATGTTTAAATGTGTTTAACTATTCCTTCAGGGCATTGCTGTAAATAAGTATGTTTTCTTACGAAGTTTCTCTCGGTTGGAAATGTGTATAAAACGCATCGGCAGCCACAGCTTCGCTCTCTCGTCCTCTCGCTCTCTCGCAGGTACTTCGGGCCGCGCAGGCAGTGGGACTGTCGCGGCGCGTCCAACCTGGAGGAGCTGCACCAGCGGCTGAGCCGGATCATGATCCGCCGTCTCAAGGCCGAGGTGCTCAGTCAGCTGCCCCCCAAAGTCCGCCAGCGTATCCCCTTCGACCTGCCTAAGGAGGCCGCAAAGGTACATGTATGGACACAGATGACTTTTTAACGTCAGTCCAGTATTGTATGTTTCCACATTTTCTAGCCCTGCAGCTTTAATCATAAATTGTTAAATAATTTTGCGTACAGAATGTCAGATAATAATAAGATTCCCCAGGTGACATTTTTCATTGCCTTGTTTTGTCTGTCCAACTGTGCAAAACACTTTGAGAAGCAGGAACTTGCAAATGTTAGAAAATGACTCAAACTCTATCATTAATTAATTATCAAAATAGCTCCCGAGTAATTCTCTGCTGATTGACTAAATGACTAATCGTTTCAGCTCTGCCGTTCTCACGCGCGCCCAGCCCCTATCTTAAAGCATTATGTTTAAATATCCAGGCGCGTGTCACACGTGCCACCCGACTGATGCAGGTGTTTCATGCTGTTAAGTAAAATTAAATTCTGTTATCTCCGCATCCTTGTGTTTCTCACCACACGGGGAGTGATTAATTGAAATATAGACTGCCTCTTAGCCGTCACCAGTTTATGTTTTGCTGCTGCTGTCTTTAACTTTTGTCGCAACTCATTCTGAGGGTCGATAAATCATTTTAAGTCAAGCATCGAGCGAAAAAATGGGCCTCATTCCCCCTCTTCATTTCTGTTACAGCGTGGTGCTGCTGATGACACGTCGCTGGCAGCTGCATTAATATTGTCTAATTGTCCCGACCACTGACACAGCTAAACTTGTTATGTTTTCGTCTGCTGACTTCTGACAGCGGACTCGAAGCTCCTCGGCGAGATCAGATTCCTCTTGGGTAACGTGCCTTTTTCTGAAAACTTTCCCACAAACGGAACGCAGCACACGGTCAGACAAAACAAACACTTAAAAGGCGTCACCTTGGGCTGTTAGAAATGGTGATGAGCATTTTTAACGTTTTTTTTTTAATCCACAAACAAACAGCTGAACCAGTAATAAGAATAATTGCTGTTTGCGTCGTATCATGTGGCTGCAGATGAGTGGGATGTTTGCAGTCCACTCACATATCAGGGGTCTTGCTTCTATTTGGATCTGTGAACACTGCCTATCGCTGCTCTAAGAGGAAATAACTCCCCTTTAGCATGAGCTGAGATACACCAAGGTCTGTGTGTGTGTGTGTGTGTGTGTGTGTGTGTGTGTGTGTATTCCCTTTCCACCATTGTAAAGAGGATACCAGGGTATTTGTAGAGTAAATGTCATGTTTCATGTGTAGGTGTTTGCATCTCTTTTAGCCTCCCCAAAGTTATGGCTGCGGTTTCTGCCTCCCACGCCACGCCGGGTGCACGTGAGCGCGCACGTGAATGCAAATGCAGCTCTGCCAGCGCGTCTCCCGTGCTCTCCGCGCCGGGTCACCGGAGTCGAGGCTCCGAGAGGGTTAGCTCCCCACTGGGAGCAACAATACACACTTCGAAGCGTCCACTAAGAGGCCTTTGTTATATTTTGTATCGTATCAGCAGGAGTGAGAAAACACAGGAGGAGCTCTTTCGGCGCTAATTACGCTCTGAGCTGCCATCCCAGGAATGACACAACAATAAGGAAGTTGCTGGGAAAAGTGATGATGCAGGATTTTTACCCCCAATCTCCCTAAATGTTAAGGGACTCTTTAATTGGGGACTAAATATGGTCAGTGTTTCTACATAGCGATGCCAATTAGGCCAGCGAACGTACGCACCGAGCAGTCGGAAAAGTTCATGTCATGTTTTGTAGTAGCTTTTGCGTTGCTCTCTTATCTCAAGTTGGCTGAAACAGCAGCTTTGAGTGCGTAATATCCTCAGAGAAATGAGCGCGGAGATCATTTGTCTTTGGTGAAAACAAAAAGCACCGCTGGCTGTTAGGCTTTTTTTTTTTTTTTTTTGGTTTTTACACATAATTTCTTCATGAGATGAATGTGCCAGTGTTCTTTTTTTTTTGAACAGGTATTTGTCCGCTGAGAAGAATAGATGGGACATTTCATCCTCTCAGCTAAGTGGACTGGATTTAAGGGAGGAGAAAGGGAGGTTTGAAGTGGCCAGTCACCCAAAAGCGACGGCCATTGTGTTTCCCACAAGCACAGGAAATGTGAACAAAATAAAACATAAAAGACTAGCTGGACATTATTTTCCTCTAAACAAACTGTCTTTTGAAGCGTAGTTTTGCTAACTGGCGATATATATGTACACCAGGACCACTCACCAGTTCAGCCTCGTCCCTCCTATCTCATTTTCTCCCTAATGATGGCTTTTATCTTCCACAGCAGACACTTTTTATGCCCCTGCTGCCCTTTACGTTTTCAGCCCTGGCCTTTTGTCAGTGTTAGTCTAGTGAATATCATCAAGGGTGGAGTGTTTAGCCACTCACTCACCCCCCCCCTCTCCCCAGCCATCCCCAGCAGATTATAAAGCAATGCTTGAATGCAAGATTTTTAATTAGAAATAAACATTGAGAGACAGTCGAGACTGTGTTTATGCAGGTGCTGCTGAGTGAAACATCTGAGAACAAAACATAAAGGAAAACGCAGCTTTGTGTCCCTGCAATATGATACTGTTTATTCATACGGCCGTCCTTGACTTTGACGAGGCTCGAATCCGCTGAAATGCTAATTATTTCACTAAACGGCGCAAAAGCCTTCATGTTTCACCAAAAATCTTCTCATTGTACCGGCGCAGAACGCACGGCGCCCTAACGCGGCCGCAGAACTTGCTTTTCTTTTTCGCCGGAGAAGCCTCCGTCACATGAGAGCGTGCGCCCGCATTAATAAGGCCTCTCTCCATTTCTCACTCTTTTTTTTTTTTCCCCTTCCCCCTTCCCCTCTGCCGACCCCCCTCGCGCACCCATCATTATGTGTATGTATGTGCTTAATCACGCGCGGACCTCCTCCTTCCTCCGGCTCGCCATATGGTTCGCAGTTTAGCATCATTTGATATGCAGCGCTTTAAGAAAGTGTTCATTCCTGTTGAATTTTTACACTTTTTTTTTTTTTTTTTTTGGGGAGGGGGGGGGGGGGAGGGGGGGTGGCGTCGCAGCCTGGATACAGACAGATTAAACTGAGAGTGCGAACTGAAGGCAAAAAATAACCTCTAATGACATAGTGGTTTAAAGTTAGACGATTTTTTAAAAGTCAAGGGGATTCGGCACTCTTCTGAGGCACTTTAAATTATAGGCACACCAGGTTTGCTGCATGAAAATTTAATCAAATCAAGCTGCAGTTATTCCATACACCATTCTACTTTCCTTGTCATATTCCTACAATCTGTGCAGCTTCGTAGTACCAGGTATCGAAGATGAACGAGTCCTGCTGTTAATTGACTAAGTGTCATACGAGTCCTGCTTTAGCGATAAACAGGGCTAACCTACATGTCGACAACGGGCACGCGGCCTGGCTGCGTGTCTTGTTTACGAGCGGGAGGCAGCATATGCTTGCTCCTCACCGGCGAAGCCTCTCCCACTGCGATCCTCCGCGCTCCCCTTTCCCGCCTTAAATACTTCTCGCCAATCACCTTGAGAGCACGCGAGGCGCCTTTGATTTATTGTGCCGGCCCGGCTGCTTCTCCATCTTCGACCCCGGCTTGTCACAAGGCGGCTATAATTGGGAGATGCTCATGACCCACCTAACACAGCAGCCCAGTCGGAGGGGGTGGCTTCCTTGGGAATTCTCCATCTCTCTCTCTCTCTCTCTCTCTCTCTCTTTTTTTTCCTCCCTCTTTCTTTCTTTCTCTTCCAGGGAAAGTAGGACACCCAGCAGCACCATTAATTGTTTTGCCCTTTATATCTCAAAAACAGTAGAGAACAAGAGAGCGAGAAGGAAGGTTGGTGGGGGGGGGGCGAGATGAAGACGCGAAGGACGCGGCCTCACCGTCTTTGCGCTCTCCTTGCTTTGCAGGAGGCCTCGGCCAGCTTCGCGGAGTGGGAGAGGCTGATGAAGGGACTCGGGTCGGGGGTCGCCGCCACGGACAACCCCTTCACTCAGGTCATGAGCCTGGTCACACAGATGTACAAGCAAACAGCCATTGCCAAGGTAATGGGAGAGCAGGTGGTGGAGAACTTGCTTTTTTTTTTACCACAGCCCATGTCATTATACAATGTACCCTCAGTGGATATGGCTGGTTTTATATTTTTCTGCATCCCACTAACAAGTATTATGTGTGTTTGTCTGTGTGTGTGTTCGCAAAGCCTGATATATCTTCTCTCTCTGTGCGACATCAAGCTCCATTCAGTCATTTACTCCGTCTATGAGTCGCGCTGTTGCACTGGGTGACTTGTTCCTTCATTACGATGAACACGGGCGCTGTGGTCCATTTTGACTCAATGACACAAACGCACTAAACACCTGCCATATGTCTATTAATCCGCAGCTGAAAATAGTCCCCCTACAAATGCCTTACCTCCTCTTTGAGTAACATTTGGTAAAAAAAAATACAGTATACAAACTAAATATTTATAACCAATTGATTGGGACCGATTGTCACAGGCAGGGAAGGGAAATAAACAAGTACTCAGAGGTGGACTAACACATTGCTGGTCATGGTCTTTCATGTACATCAGCCTTATCCTTTAGACATCATAGCAGTAAAATACCCAGATACTGAATGTGACATTTCATCTTAGAGCATTTGTTCTTCACATTTATTCTACATTTGTGCAACACCAGGTAAGCTGCTTCTGCCAAGTAATCTACTAGAATAAAGGGATATAGCACCAGGCAAAAAAATAGAGCCAAAAAAGTAGCATACTCCCAGAATAGTTTTTATGTTCAAAGCATTTTATGTAAAGCTTCCCCTCGTGACTTCACACGACCGTGCCAACTGTGAGGAAAAAACAGATGCCATCACACCATTGGCCCAATATTGCCACACTTGTGTGCTGTAGCTGGGCTTCCAGGGGGTTTTCACCCCTGTAACTCTGACAGATAGATCAAATTTCCTATATTATCCACAGTAATAGCTTAAATATCTTGGCTAAAGAATGTCATTTTTATTCATATTCATGTTTCAGGAAATGGCGAATTGATGGTACAGCATCATGTTCAGAGCGCTTGGCCGACCACTCAGTGAGATCTCATGGGAAAGCATTGCCATGGTAACAGAGCCTAATGGTCGCCAGTGAAAGCACTTAGACAAAGTAGGGAGTTATAACTGAGGTATTATTTAGTTGCGTCCAGCCTGGCATGATTACACCTTATCTCAAAGTTACACAGCGCACTAAAATAGCATCTCTGTGATGTTGTTGCTATGGAAACTCAGCCGGCTCTCAGTTTGAAGTGACGTTTCTTTTTAATGAGAGGGAAATAAGCATTGTGGGAAGATGGCTGGATGCATACAGTATGAGGAAGGTTGGGGTCAGAGCAACCGGTGTCGAGATTCTAACATAGCATTTACATTTCCTGTTTTCTCAGCGGAAACATTTGTGTGACGGCGAAGTAGTTTTCAGCCTCCGATCAGTTTCCAGACTCACTAATCTTGATGCGCTTCTTCAATCTCTTATTTTTGTAGTTGAGTAAACATTTCCACCAAATATAGTATCCGTCTCCAATCATCTGCCACGTTCGAGGGCTGGCATTCCTCTCAATTAGCCCAACGCCCTCAGCCATGAGGAGCGAAGCCCCGAGGTTAACGAAGACCGGAGATAACCACCAAATGCAATCATCGACATGCTCCTCGCTCAGCCTGCCTCCAAGCTTGGATCTTTTTTTTGCGCTCGGCGTTGTTTGCTGATTGGATTTCTGCTCAGTTTAGCCTAACACTGGACCTCCTTTCATTACAATGCCCCCCCACCACCCACTCACCCACCTCAAAGCCGATACTGCCAGCCCAGTCTCATTTCCTCTCCTATTGGTTTTTAGAGTCAGACACACTTTCTCTACTTCAGAAAAAAAAAAAATACACGTTCTTTCGTCTTTTTTTTTTTTTTTCTTTTTGGATCATCGGGAGGGGTGGAATGGTGTGATAGATTCACACATCTATGTCACTCTGACGAGCATCACGGCCCCTGCCTGCCTGCCAGTCCGCCTGGCGACGGAGCTGCCAAACGCCTTTGGGGTATTTTTATTGCTTTACCCGCCAAGCATCTGCTCCCAATTACCCAGAGAGGACAGCTCTGATGCTGGACTTTAAAGCAAGCTAACGGGCCGCTTCAGACAGCCGAGAAGTTTGTGCACTAATTAAACTCAGCGGAAGGAAGCCGGCGAAGCCAAGCCGTCAGTAATGAGGACCCCCCAGATCAGAACAGGGTCGGCAGGCCTGGCGGAGAGATTCATTATCAGGCGCATCGGCTAATTATCAGCAAGGCAAAGCAGAGGTTCTCCCACCAGAGCAGGTGTGATGGCTGCAGAGGTTGTCATGTTGCAGGAGGTGTGGAGATTATAGGGGTGGGATTCACACCGCGGAGATGGGCCTGTCTCCAAAACCGTCTAGTAAGGGCTCTGTTTGACTCAAATCAAACCTCAGTATTTCTCACTAGTTGGTGCTATTCTTGGCTGCTTTTTGGCCCGGGGCTCTGAAATGAGCCGATGAGCCGGATGCTCAATGACACGCTCGTACAGCACATCCACTCCAGCTTTGCTGAAGGTGGCGGGAACGGCCACAGCCATCACAGTGTGATCGCTGGGCAGCAGCGCACGGTGAAATGATAGATACGGATACCTGCAGGGTACAGTTAACTCGCTTGCACTTCTACTGCTTTCCTTTTTGGATTGTTAGCCTCACACTGTCAATCAGGGTCGCAGGCTTCGGCGGAAACAAGGAAGATGCTGTTAAATTTTCAGCTGTGATGCTTTTAAAGCATTGTTACCATTTGACTTCATAAATAAAACAAGAATAACAGGTGCAAAAAAAAAAATACAGGCACAAATAAAAACAGGTTTATGAAGGAATAAATCAAGTAAATAACTCTTGGAAATAGTTGAGAACTTGAACTTACTGCAGTAATTTTGGTCTGCAGCTGTCACTTTGACAGGTAACAAGCCTAATGTTTATTATTGCAAACTCTGAAAACTCAGAAAATGTTCTGAATGTCAGTCTGAACATCTTCTGCTCAGCCAAACAGACTCTTATCCTGCCGGTTACAGCATGCATATTCATTCTAATGTTTGGAAAGTCGTAAAAGTTGATCAGTCTGAGTGTGGTGACATTTGAAAATAAGCCCTTTGTCTTTATTAAGTTGGGGATAGATCCATCTGGTTGTGTGCGGATCACAAGGTGAAATTTCTTGTTTCTGGGGTCACCGAAAATCCAAAAAGAGCGAGCGCACACACACACCAATCATATCTCCGAGCTGCGGGTTATTGATTTGCTCTCACTATCTGCGAGCTGACAAATGCGCCCCAGTCGCTCTGTGTGCTCTCTCCTTTTAAAGTCTGGATCCCTGGCATTCAATAGAGAATCGATCACACAGAGAGGATGCCGCGGTGATTAATTGACTTCTTCACTGATCTAGCCGATTCCTCTGTGTGTGTGGTCGAGCAGTGAAGTGATGGATTCAGTGGCTCCCTTTCATCTGTGTCTATTTCTGTGTGTGTGTGTGTGTGTGTGTGTGTGTGTGTGTGTGTGTGCGGTCAGGCGGGAGCTGTGAAGGACTACATTAAGATGATGCTGGAGGCAGAGCAGCTGAAGTTCCTGGTGTTCGCCCACCACCTCACCATGCTGCAGGCCTGCACCGAGGCCGCCATCGAGGCCAAGGTAACCCCGGGCGGTCCACGAGCAACTGGATCTACTGAAATGTGTTGAAGGGGATAGTAAGCAACGCCTGTGGGGGAACAGGCGGTAGCATGACGATTATTGAAATTATTGAAAATTCAACACTGCTGGTGTCTATCTGAGTCCATGAAATCAAAATGAAATCCGGGCTGTTCCTCCCTGTTTTTGTTCTCCCACAAGAACCAATCATTGACCTCCCCACCACTGACCTTTCACAATAAAAGCCACTGCACTCACCACACTCACAATGACAAACGACCCACGTCACTCTTTTACACAAACCTTCACACCACACCAGTCTGGATGCAGATACAAGACACCAAAACTTTTTTTTTTTTTTGTAAGTCTTGCTTCTCTCTCTGAACACAATACCTGCTGATTACATGGGCCCACGTATCTATTTATGGATGGGTGTGTGTTGCAGGTATTAAACCAAAGTGTTGGGTACATTTTTGACCTGATGAAGGCACTGCAGGAAAAGTGAAGGGATCTCCAAAGTTATTACCGCTCATCATGAGAGGCACATGAATCATCCAACCATCCGACGGGTGTCGAGATATTTAACTGAAATAGAAAGACAAATAAAGGATCGGGATTAAAGGTTTCTTTATGTGCCAGTACAGTCACTGAAAGGTCTTGGTATTTCAAATGCCGGCACATTTCTTTTGTATTTAATGTGCATTGTTGGATTTAAACCAAGTAAAGGCAAGTGGAGGAAAATCAGCTGTCAGTTTAACATGATGTCGCCAAACCGTTCATTTTCTTCTTTGTTCTGTCCGCAATGTCAGAACTTTTTGTCAACCATGATCAATCAGAAAACCAGCTTCCTGTGAACATTTTAACACCACACTTAAAAAGCTTCAGTTCAAACAAAAAGGTGGTTTAAAAGTATTGGACTTTGGCTTATTCCAGCACAATCAATGCCTCAACACAGCAGCCAGAGCACCATTTTATATGGTTGATATTTTATTTTGGCATAAATGTTCATTTCTGTCATTCGCATTTAAGATTTTGAGGTTTCTTCCAGCCAGAGACACCCGAATTGCCCATTAACGGTAACCTGGAAGCAGAATGTGTTCACATTTCACTTCTCCTTCCTGGCTAACCAGAGGTAATTGGCCCCATGCTTAACTTTCATTCCTTCATCCATAGTCCTGCTGCGTTTTTAAGTCATATCCTTGCTGTGATCGGCTCAGACAGAGTGCTGAGCTCTGAGCTCACAAGTTCAGGTTGTTCTTCAGCGGAGGCTGCACAGCAGATGATAGCAGTCATGACTTATTTGCATCCTCTACTTGTCTCCTATATTCAGGTGCACGGTGTTAGGCAGGAACAGTATTTAGATTATGAACATAAACTATATTTTGAGGGAGAGTAGAAGCTTATTATTCAGCATCACTTAAATGAGTGTAGAATATTTTAATCATCTTTTACTCCTCATCTAAGACAGTTTTTTCTTCTCATTTTTGAAGAAAAGTCGACTTTCCGAGGGAGAAGAAAGTTAACTTTACTTCCACAACTAATCTCCCAAGGCGAATTTCACAAGTCATCACAAGCAAACGATATCTCTTAGCTCGGCGGCAGCAACCTGTGAAAGAGTTCAAGTGTGTGTCTGCATGTGTGTGTTTGTTCATGTCACAGGGGTCGAGGAGGTGTGGGTTGAATGTAATGCTGCGGTACGACGTGTGATAACACGTTCCTCCGTGAGGCGCTCACTCTCTGGTGCATTCGCACTCACCAATTAGCAGAGATGGGCTAAAAAAAGGCACGACAGGCAGCGCGTTGTGATGGGAGGCTCGGCAGAGACAAGTGACTGTGTTCCAATCACATGACGTTATCGCTGCCTTTATGCGCCACACGTTTCCTTTTCTCACCTAGTGCCCAGCTGGTTGGAGGGTTTGTTTAATAAAGTTGTTAATGCTTTAAAGTAATAAATATAGCACGCTAAATACAAGAGACAAACTCCTATGAAACAGCAAGCTGATATGAGAGTGTTTTCATGGCCTTCAGATGTTTAAACCGAGCGGATGCTTAGTTCACAGAGAGCTCGTTTATTTGACCTTTTATTTTTCCAGGAAAAGTCAAACAGACCTCTGTGTTCTTTCTCAGCAAGGCTCTGCTTCATATTCATGCGGTTACTGTTACATTCACATGCGGGAGCTGCACAGTACGAACGCGCTTTCCTACCGTCGGCGGCTCTGCAGGACCGATGGACCCAAATCAAAAGAGTGCAGTCGCCTCAGTGCATTAGCAGCTCAGTGAATGTCAAGTTCAGGTTTAATGAACACGCAGCCGCTGCTCTCTTTGTTTGGTGTTATAAAATGTTACAAAATATTGTGTTAGTGCTGTTGCTCTCATTTTCTCTCCAAAAAGCCTATTTTATTTGTTGCGACCACCTCATCACAGACCCTCTTCCCATGTTTTCTATGGTGGAGTGCATTCATACATCCATCATAGAAACATGTGCGCTATATAATGCAGGTTAATGAAATGCTCCCTGCAGCTTTTTAGATGCAGACAGTGATATCCCCGGCTCTTCTTTAAGCGTTTTTATAAGCAGATAAATATTTCAATGGTTTCATCACAGAGGATAAAAGAAGTGATACCTGCCTATTTACAACAGCAGCAGACACAGAGCACCATTAGCATGCATCTGGAGTCGTGTCTTTGTCCATCTGAATAATGTAAGTCCAAGATTGAATCTCCCTTTTAGCTCTGTTTTGCTCTCCACCAGTGGCTAAATGCTAGACTGTGTTCACGACCTG
>JAOXYL010000010.1:5656770-5668662 GCA_028564955.1 Terapon puta
ATGCAACAGTAAAATCTTGCTTTAAGTACATTTTCCTTTTTTTAATACTCAAATACTTTTACTGCAGTGTCATCTTCAGGTCAGGACTTTGGCTTGAAAGAGACTGTTCTTACAGTTTGGTATTAGTATTGGTACTTGAGTGTCGTTCTAAATACTTCCTCCTCCACTGATGATAAGTGAGGAGCAGACAAATGGCAGATGCATGTAAATCTTAGCATTCCCTGCTCGGAGCACCAGACGGGTGGGGTTTACTGCAGAGGGACAATCCAGGCAGTCTTTACTGAGATGTCAATCAGAGAAAAGCATATTAAATAAAGTTTTATGTGTCTGCGATTGCTTAAACTTTGCGGTACCGATTGTCTTCCGTGCCAAAGCCCACCCATCTGGCACCTAAAAATTAAATTATCGTCAGAGCTGTAAGATTTTTGTGTGGAAAAACCATGACGGGATGATGTCGACTTCACCTTTTTTGCTTTGCTGATTTAGCTTTGTTGACAGAACACTGATGACTATATAGATTGATAATAGATTGCTGTTCCTAAATTAGACCATAACTTTGTAAGTCTAATTTTCCTTTCCAATTCGCTCCTGTCATATTTCTTCAAGATCAATTCATAATTGTGTTTAAATATTGTTATTGGAAAAGGTAAAAATGTGTTTTTCTGTCCCTCAGAGAAATTCTGCACCTGTTCTTCGCTTCATTCACATTAGTCTGAAAATGACTTCTCTCAACTTACAAATTATTATTGTATTGTGTCTGTGCATCCCTGTAGTCTCACTGCCCATTTAAAATAGAAATTAAATCTCCTCAAGTGGTTTTCAAGGGCAAAATTCCAGTCAAACATGGTGAGATACTTCACCTTGAAATTGCCAAAAAAAAAAGAAAAGTTCAGCACTGTTAAAATATGTCTCCGCTCCATTCAGCAGAAGTAAAGAAGACTTCTAAAAAGGGGAGAAAAGTCAGAAAATTAAGAATTTCTGCTGTACGTGCTGTAACAGTGAAGGCGTGCAGATCCCAGCCCAGATTAATTTCCGTCTCCTCGCCCCGAAGGTGCCAGGAGGAGTTCCAGTTGCGCTCCAGCCAGTCGTACATGCGCTCGCGGGTGCTGGAGGCGGAGCAGGGCATCTGTCAGCACTGTGGCCTCCACGCCCACGACCTGTTCCTGAAGGTCCGCGACGCCCCGCCCTCCCGCCGCAAGGACATGCTGGAGAACACTTGGCTGGCCCAGCTGTCACTCAAACAGGTCAGACGCCGGAGCAGAGTGTTTTTTCTTACAAATATTTCAGAAAAAAAACAAAAACAAGTACAGGTCAGACTGAGAGACTTAGGCGGAGTTCAGGTGAGGTAAAATTGCCGGCACCTTCATCGTATTTGAGGTATGACTAACTATTTTGTTAAAAACACTGCAATATACACACCATCCGATCATCAGTCTCTTCACGTGAGCTAAATAACTGACAAGAAAAAGCCATTTTTGTCTGTGTGTTTGTGTAAGTGCAAAAATAAAAAGCCCACTGTGCCCTCCATCCCACCCACCCACGCACACACACACACGCACACACACACACACACACACACACACACACACACACACACACACACAGGTTGATCTGCACTCCAGGGGTCCAGCTCCCAGTAAATGGATTGCTGGGCCCATTGATTTTTTTTCCCAGTGCCAGGCCTTGACCAGTAAGCCTGTTTGATTTGGTTGGCTGTTATCCTGCAAAGCCAGCCCCCCCTCCCTCCTCACTTTACACACACACACACACTCTCCCCTTCCCAGTACCGCCGGCAGCAGCATCAGCGCCGATCGATGCGCCGAGCTTTAGAGGAAACAAACTCAGCCACATGATAAGACTCCGCAGCGGTGGAGGAGCCTCGAGATTATAGGCTCATTCTTTGGTTCATTCTGGGGGTTCTGGTGTGTGTGTGTGTGTGTACATGTGTATATAGGTCTTTATGTGTGCCTTGGGGTCTCTTTTGGTGTGTGCAAGCATGTGTTCAGTATTGGTATTTTGGTGAGTGTGTGCGCGAGTGGAGTGCCTGTGAGCAGAATTTGGGTGTAGTAAGGGAGTCTGGTGGTGTAAGGTGCAGGGTTTTGGCAAAAACGCAGGTTGAATTGACTGGAGAGTGTGTGTGTGCGTGTGTGCACACATGTGCGTGTATGTGCATGTGTGTGCGCAGTGAACTCTGCCCCCATGAGCAGGCGTGTTCTTTAAATCTGTTGGGATCAATTCCAGCTCGCTGCCTTAATGTCGGCAGAGTAGCACTCAAAGCAGGAAAATGGATTTTTTTGCCCTGAACTCTTCCCATCAGGCTTCTCTCTCTCTCTGTTTTTAATTCTCTCAATCATCTTTTGCTGTTCCACTTGCTTGCTCTGTATCCTTCCTTCTGTACTCTCTGTGTTCCTTTTTTTCTGTCCCCCCTCTTTGCCGTCCTCCAGAATTAAATTAAACGGTTCAGTGTGGGCCGTCTTGTTTCCAGTGTTTCCTCCAGGTCAACAAGACAGGTCCAGAAACTGTTAACTCTATATAAATGACAAAAGTAGTCTCTTTTTTTTTGTCAGGCACCGACTCACCTGCTGCTTTTTTATCTACATCTCCACCTGTGAGATCGGTATAGATTTAATAAGTGGATTAGACATGATAGCTTTATTTAGATTTCATACATCTTTGGTAATATATTCAGCTCAGTGTGAGTGACGTTAGTGCTGAAACACTTCGACACTTAACTCATTAATAACCAGAGAATCTCTGATGTAATTCACCAAGCAAAGCAAGTTTTTCTGGTTTATATGATTTTAAATTAGATATCTAGTGACTGTTCCTATTTTTTTTAACTGACATCTCATCTCAAACAACGCTAAAAGCCTCTAACCTTGCTCATAGCTTTTTTTTTTTTAGGCTGCATCATTTTCCCGTATTGGTTTACCATGTTGGCAAATGAACAGATCCATCAATTGTTCTTTTTTTTTTTTTTTTTTTTTACATTTGACCCCTCTGTAAGTTTAAGATAATCCGAAGGGTAACAGATTTTACAGATATCCTACAGAAAACACTTCAGTAGTAATTATGGTGTCCTTTATATCTATATATATGCTCCATGTCAGAATGACACTGGCACGGTGCACATACTTTAAACTGGTCGGTCACTACTGATGCTGCCTACGAAGCGATCTGGTTGTTTTATGAGCAGTGTCGACGCTTGAAACAGGATTTCCTACCTTCCTGCTACCTCAGATTAGAGACAGTCCATATTGTTGGCACCTGACTGTCATGGCCGTCCAATAAAAACCTCACATCTCCGCAGAAGGATTTAATGCTCCTTCCCTGGCTCAGACAGCTTTTACATCCACCGATGATCTGACAAAAGTGTCGCCGCAAAGCTGAAAACAGACCCGTGCTCATATTTTGGAGATCATTTGAAAATACCAGTTATTACACAATATTATTAACATTATTTAATTGTTCTCACAAAGCGCTTAAAGACGAGAGAAAGGCTTCGAGGAGTGTGTCTCCCACTGTAGCTCGATATATTCCCTGTGGTGTATTTAACCTAATTTCTGCTTCTTGGTCAGGCAGACTTCTGCACTCACTGATTGAGTTTCCCTGCAGCTGCATGTTATGTAGGCCACAAACACTTTACTGGTTCATGTAGCTGAACCTGAAGCCTTTGAGGGTGATTGATAATAGCCAATCAGATTTCACAAGTATCGATCTGGTTGCGTTATCAAACGGTCGTGTCGTCACAGTCAGGCAGGCTTACATTAATCTCAGCACTGTAAACCTTTTATCAGGCTTTTTTTCCTGCTCTTTTCTCTCATTATTTCCTCTTGTAGATTTCTGCCATTTATGTGCCTTGCATTCATGCGTGCCCCCTCAGACTTATTTGTTTTTATCTTCTTTTATTGTAAGGCGCATTGCAGAAGTGCCCCTGCGGTGCAGAGATTTGTTTAATACCGAGATTTTTTTGTGCGCGAGATTATGTGTGTGTTTGTGTGTGTGTGCGTGCTGTAAAATAGCAATTGAGGTCACTTTAGTTCTCAGAGAAAGACTCAGCTTTACTAAGACATCACATCAGTTCAGCAAAAATGGACTTGAGCGTAGATGGATGGTTCGGGAGGCCGCCGCAATCACGGCTCGTTTTTTGGCAATTTAGAGCCATATGAGAAAACATCCAAGGGTATTCAGTGTGCTGCGACGCTCACCGCCTCACTCTCTGTGTGTGTGTGTGTTTCCAGCTAAATGAGATGATCCGCGCTCCGGTGGAAGGGGACTTCTGGCAGGTGGACCACATCCGGCCGGTCTACAGCGGAGGAGGACAGTGCTCTCTGGACAACCTGCAGACGCTCTGCACCGTCTGCCACAAAGCCGTACGCGCACACTCAACGCACCGCTGCACCCGCAACAAGCGCCGCGCCGGCTTTTTAGAGCCGAAAGGGCTTAAGGGGCAAAAGCAATTTGTCTAACATTTAAGGCGCGCCGTGGATGGACCTCTCCTTTATCCCCACATAAAAAGAAAGTCCCATTGCTCACGTTGAGGATCACACGTGGTGGCAGTAATGTGATACATGGTCAAGCACATTGATCAAAAGTCACACCATCCCTCACAAAGCTATATATTGCCTGTAATAACATCACATGACATATTGATATATAGCATTTGTCGCAGCAGGCTGTATATCTGTCCTGGGAACATTTTCCTCCCAGAGCTTCTGCGGTCAATATTTCATAATCACAGACAATTCGCTTCTTAAAAACCGAACTGATTTGAGAGCAGAGGTTTTGAAAAATAAAATGGAGCTCTCATTGTAACCTAAAATGTGCTTAACTTTCACGCCAGAAAGCATTTTTGTCAGAGTGGGTGTCAGTTTGGAAGGAAGCGCTGCATCTGTTGACGTATATAAACTGATGTGAGGAACTGCATGTTCTGATAAGGGGATCCTCTCGCTGTTTATGCCACCGCTCAGACACTTTAATTTAGAGATGCTCAATATATTGATCTCACCCCCCCCCCTTTCAGACTGCAGATTTAACTCTTACATCATGTTCTATTTTTCTCCACAGAGGACGGCTCAGCAAGCCAAAGAACGGAGCCAGTTGAGGAAGAGTGCTGCAGCCTCCAAGGTTGCGTCAGACATCAGCAGGTTCTTCATCAGGAAATGAAAGGACAGGTTTAGATAGGTGTAAAACATCCCCGAATCAGATCTTTGTGTGACATCTCACAGCACGGATGAAGATGAATCATGATTTTTCAATGTCAGAACTCACATTTAAATATCAGAAATGCCATTTTATCGATCAAGATTAAGATAAAAAGGTATTTGAATCTCTTCTTTTCCCCTACTTTTCTTCCCGATTATATCACCGGTGTCCTGCTGAGCTCTGCTGTGAAGATTTACCTGAAAAAAAAAAAAAAAAAAAGAGAGAAAGAAAGAAAAAAAAAAACAGTGACGACTGCGTCAAATGCAAATTCAGCCTCTCGTCCCCGAACCGTCACAAGTGCGGTAGTTTTGATTTATGACGGCCCCCTTTTGCTCGAGGCTGAAATGGAGCAGGTTGTTTAGAGAGATGCTGCTATTTTAAGATTTTGCTAACTTGGTGAAAAATTGCAGGTGAGAGATGAATTGGGGGCTCCGCGATTAAAACTCAGCGGCCGAAAAGCGCAACCAAGTGTCCTCATTGGCGCCCTCAACAAGTGGCGTGTTGTAAATCTTTTTTTCGGGAGGGGGGGGGGTATAGATGAATGCTCCCTTGTGAAATAAAAACCTATTTTCATCCCGTTTCATGTTGCCTTCTTCTGTTCTGCTGGCGCTTTCACCACGGCTTGGACTGTAAATACACCAAGACGTTGGTTGTTCTGACAAGCTAGCAAATCATTTCATCGCCTCAAGTCAGGAACATTATTGTCCATGTCCACGCATCTACCTCCTCTTCAGCTGTGCTTGATGATCTGAACAGGGCTTAAGTCAGTCAGGAGGGCTATGTTTAGAGAGATGGAGAGCAGCGTTACTATGGCAACAAGGCTCCAGGTTCAGCAATGTCGGGAATATTGAATCTCTTCTTGTGAGAGTTATACAATGAGCCAGACAGACATCAGAAACTCCAATCAATACCAGCAGGCTCCTGTGAAAATGAGGCCGTCACATTCCTCTGCAGCAGAATTTGACTTCCCCTCTCGGCGCCGCGGCTCCGCAGATGTCGTCATGTCACGATTTGTCTGTCTGTCGGCTGCGTCAAACTCCGAACTCAGCAAATCCCACCGTCGCCGGAAAAAGTTTTACATTTTTCTGGCAGCCCCAACTTCTCCCGGCCTATCAGAGCGCTCGGTCGAAGCCGCGGCTTCAAACTTTCTCGGAGCCCATGTGGGTGCGCGTGGGTGTGTGTGTATTTCCCCTACGGCTGCTCCAGGTCTCCACTTAATAAGACCGTTGTTCCTCTCCTGTCCAAACCGACAAGCTTTGTGAGTAATGAACATCTCCCAGGCAGCCTTCCAACAACAGCAGGTTTCAGTGTCAGTCCCTGTCAGCAGCCAATGACTCTGATCTGCTGTTTTATTACACCCAAAAGGTGCATGTGCATGTGTGTGTGTGCAGGGGAAGGGGGGGAAAGCGAGCGGGGAAGCAAAGCAGTGGAAAAGTGTAGCCGAGTGTGTCTCCGCGCGTTGCACAAATAAATCTTGTGTGTTTGGCAAAGGGGAAGTGTATATTGGAAGAGGGAGGAAAGCGATGCGCGTGTGTGTGTGTGAGTGTGTGAGTGTGTTTGTCAGACGGAGCCATAATGAGGCGGCGCCCAGATGAAGACGTCTCATGTTCTTCCCAGAGGGTCTGCTGGGTAAAGAGCAGCGCTGCAGCCGCGTGACACTGTTTGCGCTGGACAACCTATCAGCCCAGAGGAAAAACATTACCTCCGCAGGTGATGACAGTAATAAAGATGGACTCAAACAGCGACGGGCGGCCGCCTAGGTTCGCCTGTTTGCTCTCTGTCTAACACCCCCCCCCCCTCTCCCTCCCTTTCTTTCTGTCTCTCTTTTTTTTAAGTCAGTATCAGAGCAAAACCCAACTCACTTCTTCCATCGAGCGCAATCAACATCTTTGCCACCGCCGCAGAGACGTTTCAACAGGTTACATAGCAACGCAGCACACCCCGGACGTCACATGGCCCGAATTAGCTGGGCAAATATCCAGCGGAAATAATGACATAGTTAGAAAATCACAGTATAGTGACAAAGAGGGGAGACAATAGGAAACGGGAAAAGAAAAATGGCGCCATCTGAAGAAAATCCAAGCAAATGGAGTCAAGAAAAAAAAGGAAGTGCAGTGCTGAAGCATCACAGTCGATCTCCCGGACACTCAATGATATGTTAGGTGATATTTTCTACTTATTATAATGTCTTCAATCCTGTAAAGGAGTAAAAATAGAATTTGCTAACAAATAAATCCAAAGACTGATATATCTTATCCATCCAAAACAGCACTGAAACAGCAGTTTGGGCGACTTTAGTTTTAGTGTTGCCAGGTGAAATACATAAATTAGGGAATATAAAGACTGCTTGGCAAATACAGAACGGCACAGGCTGCTACAACCTGCACCACCACTCGCTGTGAGTGGAAGTGCAGGTCGTACTGATTGTACTGATTGTGGATTTGGCTTCGTCATTTTAAGCATTTGGGGTGTTTCGCTGTGAACCTCCTGCAGTAGACATATTTCACTACTTCTCCGGCTTTGAGAGACGTTTGCTAAAAACTAGAGTCCAGTCCAGTTATTCTGCATTTTTCTTAAAATGAAAGTATATATTTGTGACAGGTTAAGACAGAGGCAGTACAACCACAGAGAGTTCGATTACCTCACGTTTGATATCGCACACATCAAGAGGAGAAAGGACAATACGTTTCCTCCAGCGTCAGGGTTGCAACAGCGTTTCTCAATGTAGGTCAGAGGACCTCCAGGGGGCCGCTACAGGGCTCCCGGGGGTCCATGGCAAATTGAGAAATAGATTAGTGTCCTTTTAACTCAATTCCATAGGAATTTCTCTAATTACAGGCATTACATTATGCATGAGAATGATTATTGTAATTGTAGGTTTCATTTTCAATATCATCTCCCCACTGGATGTGGTGACAAAATGTGTCTTTTTAGGGGTCTGTGACATGAAAGTGTTTGAAAAGCGCCTCTCCAACCAGGCCAAACTTGACGGTAAACGATACAAATCATTCATAATTCAATCATGATTTGCATTCAGACAGCAAGGCGTTATATTTGGCGCCATTCCATCGGTTATTCCATTTCAACCTCGCCTGCCCCCATAATCTACTTTGGCCTTTTCAGCTGAAGGAAGCGCTTCTACAAACCCAATCTTGTGTGACAGGTGTGATGGAGAAGGGCCAATAAAAGCCTGCACCGCGCGCTGCGTGCAGCCGCCGGCTCTCCAATCCGTGGCTGAATCCTGCTGCGGTTTGATTCCTGGCTGCCACACTCTCCACTGTGATCCCTCTGTGTGTGTGACCCTCCCTGCCCTTCAGCACGGAAAAGGAAATAGACACGAGGGAGGCCGTACCCCACTGCTCTCCTTCAGGAATGAAAAACAGGAGCGGCACCGTCTCCGTCTTGCCAAAGCACCTCTGATATTCTGTCATTTGGTGGAATGTGAACTGGAGAACCTCATTATAGAAAAGAAATGGACCTCAAGTCAGATCTCTGCGGTGTTTCAGTTACAACATCGAGCGAGCCTGTATTCTAAAAGGCTGCAACCGTTTCGTCTAATTGAACTCCGGAGTCGGCGTTTAGGAAGCAATTCTTGGCTTTAAACAGCCACAGCCGATGAGAGGCTTTTGTCTTTATTGTCATATTATCTCTTGGGATGGTGATGAGATGATTAATCATTTCCTGCTGCAGCCTCGCGCTCGCAGAAGGCTGGCACCGCTCGGCAGAGCACAACGCCCTGGGTGGAGGAAAGCGGTATTATGGCCCAGGTAATTGGTGGAGGACCATCACTCATAAGCGATCTAATTAATCTCATTAAAACAGCCTCTCTGGTTGTGCAGAGATGTTTCTTGAGGACCGCTGCAACAGAAGGAGTTTTCCAAAACTGGCTTATCCATCCAGATGAGTGTCATGCGCGCAAATGATATTCCAAGAGAAACTGCAGCTGAAGCGGGGAACAGAAAATCGATACAACAATTCCATGTAAACCGCGGCTGGCTATTTCCTAATGTCACTCGGCGTAGCAGGGTACGTGCGGCGGTAAAAGGATGCTTTCTCATTGCTCAGCTGGAGGTGGCTTTTGTCAAGTCCAAATTCTATTTATTCAAGATGGCTCCCTGGTTGTCTCCCAAGATGCATGGCATGCTGCGGATTAAGACCAAAAACGCAATCAATTCACCCAGCAGGAGATCAGGGGAAATAACAGATAAGGTTCTTAGCATAATTCATACAGTCCCCAATCTGGCTAGGATTAATGTATGTCTTCGCTGTAGCTCGCTCTCATTTGTATGTCGGAGCTCGTGTGGGGCAAAATTGGCGCTTCATGTGGCCCATTACAATCAGGCTTTGTTTGGAAAAGGCCCCTGTGAGGCCTGGATGTGACCACATCGTTTTACAAGGCATCTGTACCTAATGCAATTTAGGACTGATGTAATCTCATCTATATTCTATTATCATTAAGATTTTCTCCTCCCGTGCTTTACAGAAGGCTGTGTCAGCATATTAATCTGCGCACAAACAAAAAACTGTTGACCTTCCGGTGGGAAAAAAAAAAATCTCCTGCATGCAAGAAACTTAAAGCTAAGACAAAAAGAAATGTATGCAGAATCAACAAACATGCAGTACGTACATTAAAATGTTACTTAGGAGAGTCCTGATGGCACTTGACATCAGAAGAAGAAAGCCACAGCAGGCTCCGGCGTTACCGTTTTCCCCTTTCATGTATGCTGTGTTCAGATGATTGAGGTTAAAAATGGAAAGCTGAACAAAACGGCCTCCGACAAGTTCTCTTTTCATGAGCCTTAAAAGACATCTTTTCATCTCCCATTTCATTTTGCGGCCATTGATCAGCCATCTTTCATAGATTGCTTCCAGACGTCTATTCAGCCGCTCTGTCGCTGCTCAGCATGGCTGTCTTTCATAGGTCTTAATGGCAAGGTCTGGCTTTTGTGCTTAGATTAAAACCTGAATTGCAATCACTTAAATCGGCGATATATTCGCAGGAAACAGCCTTTGTTGACTTTTGTGAAAAGTGAATCAACAGCTTTGAAAGTTTCACAGCGCTCGCTGATGCAAAACTGGGCAGATTTACAAATTTGGGCGACAAAATAGGACTTCTCTTGCCTCATCCTCTGAAATTAGGATTTTTTTTTTTTCAGCACATGAGCCAGAAAAAGGTCATGTCAGTCTTGTGACAAGAGTGACAGGTCTGGGGCATCATTACTGAGACTTGGAAGGTCTGTGTAAGCACCTTTGGTCACCTCAGGAGAATAAATCCCCACTGCGCTGCCGCCGGCCTAATGAGCACAGACAGCCCTGCATCTAATGAGAAGAGGGCGATTGCGACTGTCTTCCATCAGCCCTCTGCTCCCGTCGGTACAACATACCATAATGCCTTGAACTCACGGCACGAGCAACTGAACAGGGACGGGCATCTTGTCACACATCAATGCAGGGGTTACGGTGTCGGCGAAGGAATCTGCCAAAATGTCCTCGCCGCGCGTGTAGACCGGATTCCTTTAGGTCGGCGGTCAACAAGATCATGTGACGCCGAGTCTGGACAAATAAGTCGAGGCGCTTTTCAGTCATGGCGGAGAAACATCAACAGCCTGTCTGCCGTGGCGCCGTCTGTTTCCAGCTGGCAAAACATGATTGGATCTACTAAAGAAGTCTTTTTTTTAGTTCCTAGTCAAACATTTTGTGAATTCCTGGCATGTGAACTCTTTAAAAAAAAAACCCTTCACCCTCCTGATAACTTACTTACTGTTTCTGTTCTCAGCCTCTTTGCATTTCATATCAGACTCGGTGTAATGCTTTATGGATGCCAGAAGGGAACCTCAGCCTCTGCTCTCCTGCACCCCCGCCAGCGGCTGAAAAACGTCCCGCCCTCCCTGCACATGTTGCAAATCACGGTGCGTGTCAAAACGGGAGCTACAGGTTTGCACCTTTCATAGTATATTTCACTGGGGTTCAACAGGAAGATTAGTTCTTATATCCACGCTGAAAGATTGTGTTTTCATCTCAAGCGCGTATGAATTGCTTTCAGCGGATATTTGTGGACAGATTGGCTTTGGACTCGGCAACAATTGATTCGCCTTTGGTAGCGATCCAGATCTGGGATTTCTGCCATTAGATGATTATCACCTTGTAGCCACCTAATTATAAAACTAGCAACAAAAAAAAAAAAGAAAAAAAAAACAAATACAGATTGGATTCCAAAAGTTTGGGATAAGTTTGTAGAGGTCAAGAAATGAGTTCAACTTGAGCCTGAAGTGTTAGGAGTGATTTTTTTTTTTTTTTTGGGTGTAAGTTGGAGAGGTGTTGAGCGTTGGTGGAGATTTTCAAGTTCCTTATAGTTGGGAAATTAGTCCAATCAAATCCGAGTGGAAGGAGACACCTTTTCTTAGCAAGCGAACACAATTATTCACATTCTGCAGTTATATTGGTGTCTGTAAATGTACAGCCAAGGCTGTTTAAAGCCGTGATGTAACTTATTTTGAGGCCTTCCCTCCCTCATGCAGCACCACGAGAAACGAGCCCAGCCTATTAATACACTGAAGAGCCGTTAATTACTGCGAAAAAGCTGTGTTATTACTGTGACCACAAAGAATGTGTCTTGATATGATGACTGTAGTGTGGGAAACAGTGTACAGAAAATATGAAGGTCAGACTCAGTTGAGTGAGAAAATG
>JAOXYL010000010.1:5668762-5687844 GCA_028564955.1 Terapon puta
AGCCTATTAATACACTGAAGAGCCGTTAATTACTGCGAAAAAGCTGTGTTATTACTGTGACCACAAAGAATGTGTCTCCTCTCTAGATAGTCTTGATATGATGACTGTAGTGTGGGAAACAGTGTACAGAAAATATGAAGGTCAGACTCAGTTGAGTGAGAAAATGATTTCACCCGATGTTAAGTGCTAAAAATACAAGGTAATGAAAACGAACAAAGCAGAATGCGCCCAATCTGTCATCAATCTTTCATCATATATGTAAATCTGACTTCATACAAAACCAATTACACCGGTGTCACAAATATCCATTGAAATTTATTGATAAGTACTTTCACAATTGGCTGTTTGAGTGGGTTGCATTTGGCCACTCAACCGTGGACATCTTCACACCCACACAACATTTTTTGTATATTCAGTTATGCCAGTTTCTCAATTACTGCGAGAGTGGGCTGGTGCAAAAAGGGGGGAAAGTTGGCTATAGCGACATTCACCATCAGCCCACACAGAATTATTCTATGTGATGATATAAATCTTATTTAATTATGTGATAGCGGGCAGGTTTGCCAGCCGTGATGAAAGGAGCGAGGTGTTCAGATATACCTGGAGAAGCGAGGGCTTTTCAGAGAGTTGGACGATTTAACACATGGCAGAAGCATCAGCGTTAATCCCGAGAGTGTAAAAATTGAGTCAACACAGTGCCAGTGTTTATATAACTCCACACCATCAGATAATTCAACTTTTTTTAGGTAGTTTTGAACACTTGATGTCCTAGATTCATATCAGGTGTAATAGTGAATAGGCAACACTCTTAGCAGAGGTACAAAAGACTCCAAGAGGTCACTAAAGGATATAAATCCTATTCAGACGGTTCAGATGTCATCTCCTGGGTAATTTAACACTTTGTTCCAGACAGCATTAACTAGACAGAAATTACGTGATGTGGCTCCTGATGACTTTCATTATTTCCTAATAGAACTATATGCTGGTGTTTACCTGTCACCGTTTATAAGATGAACAAAAACACTTTTGACTTCATTTTCACACAAAAATTAAGTTTCACACTGAACTGAACCCAGATTAAGTAGAAAGACTGTCTCAACAAAAAAAAAAAAAAAAAAAAAAAAAAAAAAATTGAATTGTAGGCGAGTGTGCAGAAAAGCAGTAATCCTTGTTGAATTTATCACATCAGTGGAAGTGAAAATTTAAATTACTGACCACTGCGGGTTATGTTAAAATCATCCCACCTCCCCTGTGGAAATAAATCGACTCCGATAATATAAACAAGATATAATGTGTTAACTTCTTCTTCTTTTTCTTCTTCTAACTTAATAAAAAGGCAAATAAGCATTGTTCCCATAATGCCGAACAATCCCCTCAACCGTAGTTTATTTTCCATGACGACGACCTTTCCTCAGCCTCAGGAATTCGCTGTGGCTGAGGTTTTGTGAGATCATTTAATCTCAGCATCCTTGTTCGGTTGGAGATTATGTCATACAGAGGGACGATCCAACAACCAAGGCCGTAAGAGCGCAGAATCCCCATCATCTAAAATCTTCTCCACTGAAAGATCCTTACGTCTGTTAAGGTTTGTGAATGGACGTGTCAGGTCCCCCGCTGCCTCGTTTTTCCCTGCTTAACCTCCGTTAGCCTCGCCCACACGAATCCCCTCTTTATTTTCAGCTTTCACATCCCTCAGTCACTTCCAAGCACGCATCAAATCCAGAATTTCACTTTGCGACTCATTCATGTCATTTTCTTCTTTAATTAGTCTTGCTAATGAGAGCTGTACAATGTCCTATAACGACACCAGAAAGACAGCGCCGTCTCTCATTTGATAAACGAATCCATTCATATTCAACTGCAGCACATCTCTCTACATACCATGCAGCATCTTTAACAGATTCGCCGAAGTTCAGATGAAATTTTAATAACGTCTTTGGGGAAACTTTGCTTGCTTTAGCTACAGAGGCGGATGGAGAGTAATGAAGATGATACAAGCGGTAAATACGACAATCCAACATGTTCAGATAAACAGAGCAAATGAATAAACATACAGCATCCTTATATAAAGGTTTGTAATGACTTTATATGATCGCACAATATAAACATAAATATGTCCTCACAGGCAAATAGGCTTTATGTACTGTAACATGCTGGCATGAGCGATTGAGTTTTTGTCAAATTAATGAGACACCGATTCAAAGGAAGGAAAAAAAAAAGAAGATGATAAGAGGCCATGAACACACGCTGGAGGAATTACCCAGCAGCAGGTGCATCTCTGGGATATTTCTCTCAGACACACACAGAGGATTAGCTTTGTTACACCCACAAATGCACACACAAAAGCACAAATCGCTGCCTCTCTCATACACACACACACACACACACACACACACACACACACACCTCTGCTGTTGAGGATCTTGATAGTAGATTACAGATGTTTCAGCAAAACACTCTTCCGGTGTTATTTTCTCAACACCAGTGTCATAATATTATACAGAGGTGAAAGAAAAATCTTAAATATGGACACAAATACAAATATTTTGAGTATTATGAGTGCGAGTGCCTGCTGAGCTCGTCTGGCACAGCAGGTATAAAAATATTAGGTGCGTTTCGGTATTGCGTAATACATTTTATGATACTGCAGTAGTTATAAAAGCAAGATACCATTATCATATCTCAAAACTGAAACCAGAGTCACTATTTTCATCTGTGCTGCTTCACCTTAAAATATCAATAAACCCTTGGCAGCACCCCCACTGCTTCACCCTGCCGCTGCAAACACAGAAAACCAGATTTCTATGCTCTGTCGACCCAAATCCAGCTTTGGAAAGCGTCAACTCCTACCTTTCCAATTCAGCTTTCTCAATAACCAACTCATCCTCCTCCACATACTCCCACTCGGCCTCATAATCCATAACGTTTTGTTTCGCCTCTACGCCGATGACACCCAGCTGTATCTCCCATGGAAACCTGACGGATCCGAATAGCAGCCTCTGTCGTGTTAAGTGCAGGACGTCCTAGAACTTCTTACAGCTCGGTGGTAGTAAGTTCTTTTAACTGGCAGTTCCTCCACAAAAGCATCATTATGAGCAAACTAGGCAATCAATTTGGCAAATTAAGGTCCGGAAGATGAGGCTAACGAGGTAGAATAAAATACAGTTTGCTCATGTTTTCATGCCAGTTTGTTTAGTCTGCAGTATCCTGCACACAAACCTTCTGGTAGGAAACATCAAAGCCTTTTGAATTTATCTCAACAATTTATTTATTTCAATCATTTTCAAGTATCTGGAAGCTTTGTTAGTATTTTTCTGCTCTGAACCTCAGTGCTACCTGGGGCTAGTTGCACAAAGATGGACTTGACTAAGTCTTAGATCCAACATATAAACAGACTTCAGACAGACATCACAGTTCATTAAATGCACAAGGTCTACGTCTGTGTTTGTTCTGTGTTCTGGCAGAAATACAACGCTTTGCTCTCCGAACAAGCTGCAAAAGCAGAGACGACCTACGAACTGAGTATTTCCAAGAGGTCACTGCAGTCTCTGTGACTCTTTTTGTGTTTTTGTTGACTTCATAATTTTGTTAGCAGATGCCAAATCTATAAGACAGGTTCACCTGGTAGGTAGTCATTGATTGGCACCGTAGACAGCGAGATCTGTCCGAGGCTTATGGAGACTCTTAAGAGATATAAGAATTCATAGTTGTGTTTGTGATGACCTGGTGAATGAGACTCCAATTTTCCCCTCCTTTAGCTCTGATTTGGTCCCCAACAACACATAAGGGATATATCTGGCTCTTTAGCTGCTTAATGCTCCACTATGTTCACCAACTTGTTAATTTTCTGCCCTTTGTCGTTGAGTGAGTAACATAAATGAGGTTCACCAGAGCCGTGAGACGAAACCGAAACAGAGAAGTCGTGGGTGGTAAAACCAAAATAATGAGCTTAAAGACGTTAAAGAGCTGAGGGGGCTGCAGAAATTCTTTGAAGATTTATTCAGTTACCAATTTACGTGCATTTGCTTCCTTACAGAGAGTTAGAAAGAGCATGTATCCCAAAATTCTTCCTCTAAGTCACGTCTGGCTAAAGAACAGCCTCACCATTAAAGCCGTATTACATTTTAGTAAAATTCCCTCTGTATGTAATATTTTAAATGTATGACACATTTGATACCAAATTAAAAATGTAACATTATTATTATTATTATTATTATTATTATTATTATTATTATTATTATTATTATTATTATAATTATTATTGTTATTATTATCATCATCATCATCATCATTATTATTATTATTATTATCGTCATCATCATCATCATCATCATCATCATCATCATCCATTTCAGCTGTTTAGGTACCAATGACAAAAGTCATAGCAGAGTATAAACTGAACCATTGGGAGGAAAATAATTATTAGGGTAGGTATTTTCTTGTTGTTGTGATTGCAGGGTCATTATGCTCTCCCTAATGAAACAAACCAGCAGAGAGCCTCCATCTCGGCTGTAGCCGTTATCATCGCCCTTCAGAGAATATAAAAAGGAAAACACTTCAGCAGCAGGCTAATTAAAACCAGAGAGGTCTAGATGAGGAGGCCAAACAACCCACACAGGTGGCGAGCACGTCACTGTGTGTGTGTGTGTGTGTTTGTTCGTGTGTGTGTGTGAGCTACTGTAGCACATCATGTTTATGCATGTCTGTGTGAGTGTGGGTGTGTGTGAGGAAGGCATTCATGTTTTTTTTCCCTTTATTTGTGTGTGTTTGTGACAGTGTGGTACATCTGTGAGTGTGTGTGGCAGCAAAGGACAACATGGAAATGTTTGTGTGTGTGTGTTTCAGGCAGCAGTTTCTGTTTACGTGTGTGCGCGTGTGTGTGTGTGTCAGAGGTGTATGATTGTTAGAGGTGCTTTCCATTCATTTTAATGGCTTCAGCCTCCACTGCTGTCGCTTCATTCTGCTGCCTCCACCGCTGACAGGAAGGACCTCGCTGCTTTCATCTGACAGGACCCTGCTCAAATAGGCCATTGGTGCACCATAATTAGTTCAAATGTCGAAGCCGGTGAATTATTGATGATTGGGGACGAGTAGGGAGGAAGACATTTCACATCAACTGTGTATATGTGTGTGTGTGTGGTTTTTTTTTAGCTGTCTCTTTTTAAAGGACAGCTGGTGCTCTGCGGTTCCCACCACAAACATGAATCTCTGGTGTTCAGGCCGCAGGAGGATGCATTTGCATCGGGCGGAGAAATAAACTGGGGTAGTAAAGGGAATAATTACAGAGGAGAACTGTGAAATAATATCTTGTTTTTCACCGAGAACAGCTGGCTAAAGAGAGCGTTTTTTTTTCTTTTTAACCATGTGAAAAAGGGATACCTTAGCACTGGTTGGAAACAAAAAGTAAACCACACCATGAAGACAGAGGCTAATTTATGCTCCTGCCAATCATTGGATATAATTGCGCTACCATGGCATAATGGCAGCCCAGGCCCAGTCATTTTCCCCCTCCGGCTCTATCTCAGGTACTTAGAGGGGTTTCCATCAGCTCCTGATTTTTCAAGAGAGACCTCTCAGACAGGAATGACAATGGACTTTCAATGGCTTATAATTATGCCACTTTCCTGCACAATTTCCTGGGCATCATTTGCATTAAGACTCATATGGGTATAAGTGCACCATATGCTGCTCTGCAAAGGCCTTTTGATCAACTCCACCGCTGAAATTACTAAGTGCCGTGACATTTCCTGGAATGCCTCTGAGCCTCCGCTGTCCGACAGTTATCTGAATCTGTTAATTAGATGGATCAAGTCCAAAGTTTGTGGCGGCACGAGGCGACACGTGTGTGTTTGCGTGTGTGTGATGGCTGTGACTGAGGATCACAAAGTGTGCTGAGAGGCACCTTGGATTTATGGCATGAAAAGCGGCGTCCTTTCTCAAGGTTATTCAGCTCTGCGTCTAGTTTGCTTTTTCCTTTCTTTTTTTTTTTTTTTTTTTTAAATCCACTAAAAACAGAAAATGATGCTGGATGTTTGTGTTGCTGCCGAGCTGCCCTGCTGGCATTGAAGGCCAAAGGTAACACTGCCATCTAGTGGAGGCGAGGCGGCAAAGCGTCTGCGGATCAGACGCGCATCATGTCACGAGGAGGGACTTTTCTTCGGAACCTGCAATTTATGTGAAAAATGTCTGGCAATGCTCATGTGTCTCTCGTCGCAAACAAAACACATCCAAAGCTGTCATCGCTTCCCGTCCGTTTATCTGGCAGCAGGAAAAAAAGGCGCATGACTAGGGAGAAAATACCCTCAAATCATCTTTTTAAAGTCTAACTTAATCACCCATTAACTTTTAATTTGCTGTCTTAGCTGCTGAAACAGTCATAATGATAATAATGGTATTTGTGTCTGGGACCTTTGCCCGTCCACGGCTATATATGTTCCAGTCTTTGGAGTTGTAATTAAGAGCCTTGGACGGTGTTTTCCTTTCAGATGGCTCTTAATTCTGGGATTTGTTGCTCACAAAAGCCTCTCTCATATCTCTTCCTCTCTGCGGATTTTCGAGCTGTGGGCGTCTCTTATTCAGCTCGAGAGGTTGCTGAAAATAAATCATCACCCTCCCACCAGCACGCGAGAATGTCCAGATGGTTGAATTTTCACTGACGTCCTCCCGCTGAATTTCCCCATTGTCTTCCACGCTAAAATTAGAAGGTAATACTTGGTGAAAACGCTGCGTCTGCTCTGAGGGTGCTGGTTAATTATCGGGAACTGGATTTATGTTCCACCCACAAATGAACCATCAGCGCTTGATTGTGTGAGAGTGGAAAGCTAAACCTTCAAACACCCCCCCCCCCTTCCTCCTCGAGGTTGGTTGGAGGGGCCGAATCGCAGGTTTTGCCGTCTTTCCCTTGTTTGTTCCTTCTGCGAGAACAAAAGAAAGGAAGGAAAAAAATCCCTTCAAGGTAAATTAGACAATAAAAGAAAAATAGTATCCCGTCGTTTCCTGCAATAATCAACGCACAAAATAATCCAAAACTCTAAAAGCACAATCAAACATTCCTGCAGTAGCTCAACGCGCATTTCCAATCACGCCTCGTTACTCCCATTAACATTACTAATTCAGCAACCCAACTACTTATCTCCTCAGCACACTATAAGAGCTCCAGTGCGGCTGTTTTAGACACAGCCCGCACCGAGAGATGATACTGTGGTCATTTAATGTAATCACTATTGTCCAGTAAATAGCCCGTAACATAATCAATTAATCAATCAGCTGTGCGCGAGCAGACAGACAGCAGGAAGTGACCATTGTGCTTTTCCGTTTTGATGAGAATTTTCTTTGGCGGCGTTTGACAAATGACTGTTTTATCTTCAAACGCAGCGAGGGCTTAAATTCAATGGGGAATAAATCCAATGTTATGAGGCTGGGATTAAACCATCTGCATGATTTGGCAGTTCTATTCATTTCTCGCATGCTATATGTGCTTCCCAGGCCAAAATTAGGGGCTTAAGATTTTTTTTTTTTGCTTTTACACCGAGGACTGCATTTTTTTCAAACTCGGGAGTGAAACTTCAGTCAAGGCAATTCCAAATACTTTTTATTTGTTGATTTTATAATGTCAAGCCGAGGTCTTTGGGTTGTTCAGATTTGACGGGGGAGCGGACCGTGCATACACGTCTTCCCAAAATATCAGTGCTAAGACGACCGAAGCAAGAGAAATAAACAAAGCTGTCTGGGGATGGATGACTTTTTTTTTCTTGTGATCCATTTGACATAAATCATTACATACCCATCATGATATCAATGCTGCCTTTTAAGATTAATAATCTGTTAAACTGGTAAAAATCTAGTCTGTTTCAACTTGCTACCTTTTTCCCTAGAAATCAGTTCATCATCATTTAGACATCCAATCAAAAATTACTATCAAAATTATTGAAAGCTGATATTGAAGTAGTTTTGGGTTGTCAAATGTAAATATTAGATTCTTCTAATTAATTGAACAAAATGAAGCACTATATGAATGTCTTATTTTAGAGAGAGTATGTCTTTGTTTATGAAATTAGTTGTTGGTTGCAGTATTAAAACTTTCAGTGGAAAATGTAGCTTTTTGAAAGAAACATCCTGAAAACAGACTAAAACCTCACAGCCTCTTCTTACGTTGACATCGCTTTACAGAAAAGTTTGTCTGAAAGTTAAATCCGCGTTTCTCGTTTCACATCAGACACGCAAGAACAGAAAAATCGCTGTGATGTGTAAAAATATCTTTTACACCTTTATTTGGGCTCCCAATACACAAATCGAGGATATGTTCATCAATACAGAGTCTGCTTTAGATCTCACGATACACTGAATGGAGGAAGGTTTGGACTGATGCAACAAACCAACAGTTTTAAATCTGAACTACAGTCCTATATACACAATCTTATTTTAGAGATCTGTATTTTCTGATAGTTAATAACATTTATATTACTGAAGAGCGATTGACAAGGTACAATCACAAGGCCTTTTTGCAGTTTTAGCCGATATATCTTAAATGCACTTTCACAGCAGATGTAACGTAAACTTCATTTGTAGCTCTATAATGAGTCTGCACATCAAGTTCAGGTGCGGCCTTGGAAGTCCCAATAGACAGCAAATAGACAGCAAATGGAGTCAGCCTCACATTTGTATTGTTTTCTCTTTTTTTTGGAACTATTGATGCACTCTTTGAAAAATAAGCAGACCATGTTTCCTAAGACAGAGACCACAGTTCTGCCCTCTTCGTCAACAAACGGACGAGGTGATACATCTCCACAGATACAGGTAATAAACCCAAACAGAGGAAGATTCGTTCTTATATCAAAAAAGTTCAAGACCTGAGATTTTCAGTGGAACAAAATGTCTTAACATACAAAAAAAAAAAAAAAAAAAAATTAAACTGTCTGTAAACTGTCACGATGGCTGCGAACGCTAGCTATGTCTTCCCTTTTGTGACTGAAAACATGCACGTTTAAAATCATGTCTGCTCGCGTTAAAAGAATGTTTAAAATCTCATATTTCCAGTCGCATTCTTAAAATTTCTGATGGTTTTTTTTTGTTGTTGTTGTTGCAAGCTAGTAGTACACAGCTCTATGCATATAATTTTACATTTTTGACAGCTAAACGAGAACCATCGATAATCAGTGTGGAGACACGACTGAGGGCGATGCAGAATTCAGATAACTTAAGACAAATAAATTCATTTTTTAAATTCTATTAAACATGGTAATACCTTATTCTAGACAACACTGCAGACTCTCCGAGGGTTACAAGTTCATTCCTTGGGCACTTAGTAAAGAGTCTAGCATGTCAAAAGTGTCTTTGTAGTCAGTGTGTTGGCCGTTGGAGGTCAGCATGCCGTTGGTTCCGTCGTGGCCGTGGTGCTCCATCATCCTCTGGCCGCTCTCTGATGAGTAGTGGGACGAGCTGAGGCCTCCTTTGGAGCTCCTGCTGCTCTTGGACGAGTGGTGGTGGTGGTTGTGGTTGTGGTTCCCTGCGTCGGAGTGAGGCCTCTTGCGGGACGAGCCGGAGGAGCTCACGTCGTGGCCGCCGGGAGCTCGTAGCGATAAGGAGGCGTTGTCTATTGTCCCTCTGCTGTTCCCGCTGAGGGAGTACGCGTGCGAGTGGCCGTGTTTCGAGTGACGGTGGCCGCCGTGCTCTTTGTGCTTGTCTTTCCCGCCCTGCTCTGAGCCTCCGTGACGCTCTGATGAAACTTTGATTCTCATCTTGAGCTCCTCGCTAGTGGCGGAGCCATTCTCGGCGAAAGAAGGAGGCAGCCGAGCCTTTTTAGAGCTGGGCTTATCTCTCCTGCTGTCGCCCGACTGGCCGGCCTGCTGTGGCTGCGAGCGTTTCTTGTGGTGGTGCGAGGAGAGAGCAGGAGGAGGCGCGTACATGTCTGTGCTCGGCTCCTCCTTTATACCATTCTGCAAGGCCTGCTCCGCAGCATGTTTCTCTCTGTATTTTTCCAAAGTCAAGACTTTCTGCGGCCGTGAAAAAGTTGCCGTGTTTGTGCCGAGCTGCTGGTGTTTACTGCTAGAACTGCCCGCAGCTTTGTGTTCGTGTTTCACCAGTGCGAAGTCTGAAGGGTGAGGCTCGGAGAACTGGTCATAGCCGCAGGACTTTGACTGCTCGTCCATTGGTTGGTAAGAGGCGTAGGACGCTGCGATGGAGTTGAGGGAGGCCATGTCCGTAGAGTCTGATGAGGAGGTGGAGGGGAAGAAGGAGTTGGTGACACCAGGAAGGCCGTCTAAGGACGTCCCCTGGAAGGCACTATCCACTGTCGGGCCCTCTGTCTTTGGCTTCTTAGCTGCTTGAATGGCCTACAAAACAAATTCAACATGAAACACTGACACCTCATTTCTATTTCCTAAACATGCAGGCATCTGAGAAGTATTTCTGACATACCCTCCAGTTTCGTATCCTCTTCAGCCTGCTGGGCGTCTTCTCCAGGATCTGAAGGAACTCGTGGGTAAGCTCTGTGAAAAGTTAGGCATACTGTTAAATAAGGGTAGTGGACTTAGACTATGATACATGAACTGCAATGGCGTCGTCGGTGGGGGGGGCACAGGACGGCTGCCAGCTGTATAAAGCCTCTTCAACTATCTAAAAAGATGGTGCTTCTGACCGATCTAATATATCAAATGAGTTCAGGAACCGTGTAATGACTAAAATATTAACTCACATATTCAGTAACTTTTATATTTTTTGTTTACAGTTTGGGTCGCATAAGACTAAAAGACACTTTCCCACATCCAAAAGACCAAACTGGGTATTTTTTCTTGGGAAATGACAATTAATTGAATATCAAAAAAGCTGAAGATTAAATCAACTAATCTATTTAGCATTTCAGCTCTACAATTTTGTCGCCAATTCCGTGTTCCCCTTGTGACTTGAGGGAGGCAGCCTTTGGCTTGAAGCTTAAGTACATGAGAGGGCCGCTGTTCTATTAACTCTAATGTAATCCGTCTGTAATACTGATCTGAGACGCTGTGACAGACTCCAAATTCAGCCTCATTAAGATCCAGTTATGAGGGCAGCTCTTAGCTTAATTAGCAGCAAAACTGTGATATTTCATTTGCAGAGCAGGATTATTTGGGGGAAAATAACTTTTGAGTTATCGGGAAAGTGAAAAACATCCCTCATCTTTACGACCTCAAACGGCACCAAGCTTCTTTTATGACTGCGAAACAGTATTTTTACGACACACAGTACAGTAATTCAAGAGTGGAAAATCAGAGTCGGGTTTGAAGCAGCTCTCACCATCCAGCAGCTGTAACGTTACGGTGCGGTCCACATATTCCCACCAGTGTTTGCCGTCTGTAGACACGGGGATCTCCCAGTTGGACCATTTGCAGGCCAGGTGGATGCAGACGCACGCCACGACTGTGGGCCGGTACTGCAGGCAGAAGGTGGTGAGGTGCAAACTGCAGGAGGAGACAAGAAACAGAAGAGAAACATACAAACGTCAGCTATAGGGCTTCCATGCCAACACACATACGCACATATATGTGGATATATAGATAAATATAATACACATTTAGACTGTTTATCACAAGGCAACATTAGCACAGAAGAAGCAATACTGACAATCAAAATCGATTATTTTTCACATCACATACACACAGCCTTACCTTGTAGATCTGGAACATCTAAGAAAACCTTTTTGTTAGGACACTTCTCTAAATGTTGTGAATAGGCTAGAGTTTCATGATAATTTATAGATATACATATATAGACCTTACTTTAGGCCATATTATTAACTGTTTTGATTTTTAATGGAAAAAGGGAACTTATAAAACATTTTAAAAACAGTGTTTCTCAATCCCTTTATAAGCAAGAAACATAAATCCAGTACATCTCTACTGAAATAATAAAATGAAACAAAATCTTCGAATAGTGTAAAATGACTGATGGCGGCTATTTTTAAGTGTGTTATTACTGAAAAGTCATCAAACATGGGACGTTTAAGACTGAGAAACACTGATGTAGGCAGCCAAGACAAATGATTAGGCTTTAAATTGTCTATGGTTAATTTATTCTGCACCCTGAATCCCAAACTACACTGCAAACTGACTCATGTAGCAAGACTAAAAGAGGGGTAAGAGCAAACAACCTTGAAATAATCCTACAAATCACACTGAAAGTTAAACTACCACTTCCTCTGTAACACACAGTTATTTGTGAAGCTCCCTAAAGTATATTATATATTGTTATTAGAAATGCAGAAAACAAGCAATTTCTTCACACAGTTGTGTGTGTAAAGGTGAATACAGTTCAGCACTTAAATATGATGTTACTATTAGTACCGAGGTTATGTAGGAAACCATGACTTAACTGTGAACATGCACAAATTTATAAATAGTGTGATATATCCTCTAATAATGTTAATATGTTTAATAGTGCCACATTTATGATTTACGGTATGTGTGGCTATGATGTTCAAACTGTCCTCTCTTTTACAGGCCAGCTGCTCTTTGATAACATCCTCAATTTGCCATTATAGGTGGGGAATATGTAGGAACTTCAGTAATGTTGACAACACCTTAATCTAGACTTCAGTAATTATGCATTAACTCAAAGTAAGAAAAATCACAGTAGAGATTCTGTCTACCATCATCTGCTGGGAACATCCCCCAGACATCCATATCAAAACTAGCAGTCTCTGTAAAACAAGTAAAATGGACACCTCACAGATCAGTTACTGAAATACACAACAGTAGGATAATAACAAAATTAGAAACTTGGTGAATATAAAACTGGTGGAGTATATCTTAAAACATTACTGCCACAATATTTCCTATTTAAAAGGCAATAATTCTGAGACATAAGCATTTCACGGCTAAAAATTTTCTCAAAACTCTAAAAACTACAGTAACACACAGGAAGAATTCAGTTTGCAGTATAGTTTGGTGTTTCATTGTTAGCTTGTTCGGGGCAAAAAAAAGTGCAAAAATCAAAAATTTAAAAAGAACTGTGAACTATACTTACCAAAGCACTCTATAAGTTTAAGAATCTTTAGCGGCAATCTATATTCAGGCTACCGTTTGAGTTTTTTTAGACATGTGCACTCCGTACCAAACAACCTTGAGAGGTAAACAGCACCACTACACTCCACATTGTGCATTCAACCCCTATGTGCCAACACAGAGCCCTTGTACAATACACCGCACAGCGGCCTGGCCGGTACTTCCCAACATCAGGGGTTCCCAAGATCCAGGCGCTAACAGGGCGTTGGACACAGGAAGGGGGGCCCTGCAGGACAGGAAGCTATAGTGTGCCATTACAGTGCAATAATGGGAACAGGATAATAACCTGTTGGTAGCCATGAAATAGGAAGTCTGTGCCAAATCCTTGCTTGCTGTGAAAGAAGAAGAAAGTTCATTTTAGAACTTTATAAAAGCACTTAAAATCAGCATTCATGCAACTTTGAATCATGCAACAGAATTCATGTAGCCGTCTAAATTAAAAGCTTGGTTCCAAAAAGGGACATTCACTAAGAAAAGTCACACTTTAGCAGAATTATGGCACAAAAGTGAGTTGTCAAGAAGCTGAGAAAGAAAGTTATACCTCGCACTAGCTGGGAACACCTCACAACATCTGTGTGTGGATGATCAACTGTTATTTCAAAACCTGCAATCAAGACATTGAATAAAGACGATCAGACGCCGGTATGATGTTAGCACAACACCAGTGTGAGTGTATTTGAAATGCATTAAATATCGCTACTGAAAGAAGAACCTCAGCGTCTGTCAAATATTTGAAAAGCACTCTTCATATATCCAATGTCAACATGCCCATGTGGTACCTGTGTGATTTTGTGTTTGCACTAATTCATTTCACAGGAAAAATGCTGCTAAAATAGTTCACTGTAGAAGCCAGTAAAGCATCTGAAAACAGACTAATCTAAACACAGTATGTGCTGTACCGAATCATCACTCACCCAGTGTCTGCAGCACTACTGTTTCCAGTGCTACGAGCTCTTGTGCCTGCTGCTGGAATGCCTGAAAAGATCGATCGATTGAAGGCTTTAAAATCGGTTTCTCAACAGATACACGCTGATGATTCAGCTTTTATCGGCATTCCTAAAAAATAAAAGCACTGCATGCAGACAAGTAGTGGAGGATCATCATGAATCATCTGAAGAGAGGATACCGACACCTTGTAGCACTCATGGTATAAAAGCTAACCTGTCTTTGAATAATGCAGCTTTTAAATTCAAGGATTTTAAATAAAAAGGTGAAAAATCTTATTAGGGAAGAACACTCGATGAATATGCAATGCTCATCTTGTGTAATAGATTACTTGAGGTTGAATCAAAGAAAAAGTAACCTCTCAATCACTGCTGGTTTGAAGAAGGAAAAGGGAGAGCTGAGGTTACTGGCTCAAGAATTGAAACTTCACAATTGCAACACTTGCAGGTTGTAATGGGTATAACTAATGTGATTAAATGTTAGCATAACTAAAATACACCGTTTTTTATCCCAGTTGAGGAAACCGTTTGTGCTGCCATCCTGTCAACCAAAGGGGAAAAACTTAATGTGATGAAAAATCACTTTAAATGTAGTTTAATCAAATTATCCTTGACATTTCTCTCCACAATCTGACGATGCATCATCAACATCATAAGGTGAGGTTAATATCCCTCAAACTGTAGCAGAGGCTTTTAGAAAATACAGAAATTTAACGCTGCAACTACTAATGAATTTGGAAGTTGGTGGCTTTTTAATTTGGTCTACTTAACCTAAAAAATGTGAAAAACGTCCCAAAGGTGAGATCTCCAAATAGCTTCTTTGTCCAACAAAGACACCTTAACCTACAGATTTCTAATTAACTTAAGTGAAATGTAGCAAACCCCTCGTTTGTCATGATGAAGCTGACATATCTGCTTGAAAATAAATGACAAAGCAAACATATTAAAATGGTCCTGTGATTGCCACTCTAGTGCCACATTTCTCTCCTCAGCCTCACGGCACCACATTGGTCAGTATGAGCAGCTGCAGACAACTGTGTAAACAGTTGGGCACGAGAGGGACACCACAAAGCCAACGGTAGACCTCAGAGTCACTATAATTCATAAACAGGGATAAAATTAGAATCTATAAAGTGTGTATTTAGGCCAAATTAACGCGCCGTGGTGTCCATATAGAGAGGGACTCCACACATTATGTCCAGATTGATGCAGCAGCGGTACCTTCATGAAACCCAGCTCGTTACTTACGTTGCTCTTAGTGTCTAGGGCGGGCTCTTGTGGGTTAACGCAGGCGTGGGCTATTTTAATGACATGCTCCAGCTTCCTGGGCTGCTCCTCGACTTTGGCTGCCAAGAACAACGTAGTCTGGGAGATGATCTGCAGAAAGGGGAAAAAACAAAAAAACACCTCAGGTCACTTTTTACAGCCGGTGCCAAATGAAGTTGAATTTATCATCCAGCACTGCGGTGGTACTCACATTTCTATGGAATTTGGTGAAGGAGTGGATCATATAAAACCTGTGCATATATACTATAGCAGTGTTGATAATAAGTTGAGAGCTGGGTGAGAGGTTAAGGCACAAAACATGGGATGGAAATAAATTCACTCGCAGCCTTTTCAACAGTAGCAGCAAGCCAACAAAACCCTGAGAGGTACAACATCATCAGTAACCTCTCCAGAGACGTTTATGTGTTTTTTAAGGTAGTATTTGGTTTAAAACACTGACTGGGCTGCATTAGCGCGATATGATAAGACACAGAGCTAACAAAAGAGCCTGAAGAGACAAAACAATGGCTAAGCTAACGAGTAGGCCTCAACGTCTCCAGTCGCATCCACACACCCCGTTATATACCTTAAATAGTAAATATTTTCAGACAGAGCTCATGTGGGGCATAAAGTACGACTTAATGTGTGTTTAAGGGTTGATAATATCAACCATAACCAGCCCAAAGACCCCGCGGCCTGTTCCTTGAGCCGCCGCTAACCGGAGCTAGCCGGCCGGCTATCATCAGAAAGGATACACGTTGAGTCTCTGGCCGATATCCTGGATCAAGTTGGCGGCCTGCTGTCGGTATGAAAGCTCCCGGTCGGCCTCTATGCCGCAGCGTCGAGACGGCGTGCTCTCGAGCTGCTCCCGGGTGAAGAGCCATTTCGTGGAGGGTCCCCGGTGCACCGCCATTACGCTCCCACACAGCCGAGCCCGACGGCGTTAGCATCGGGAGGGAGCGGGGCGGCGGGGCGCCGGAAGGACGAGACGAGCGGCCGAAGCGGGGCGGAAACCGGGCGGCAGCTCTCTGAGCAGCGCCCCCTGGTGGATGGAGGAGCGAACAGCCCGCTCATTCTCCACTGTGTTTAGCAGCAGTACTGCCTCCAACTGGGTTGACTGTGTTCTTGCTGCCTGCAAAAATATGTTTATATAAACCCTCATATGACTTCTCTCCTTTCCACCATGCCCTTCACACTCAAGCACACTTTTAATCTCACTTTTAATCTCGACCTCCTCTTTTCCTGGTCTGTGCAGCCTTGTAATAATCTCTCTTCCTCCCTCAGATTTTCTGCATGTAATCAGGTCTGTTTCCTTTTTTCAGACTGATTACAATGGAAGGTTGCCTGACAACAATAGTATATTATTCACGTTGGTTACTTGTTCGTTTGTTGGATCCACGATTTGTTGCTTTATCACGATCAAAATCAGATTTAGCTTTATTGATCAGGTATGTGAATGCATACAAGCATATAAGTCATTTAATCTATCTATAAACTGAAATGCATTCTGTTTAAAGCAAGGATTACAGTAGGTTTGACAAGGTAAAATTAAACATACACATTCACATTAAACATTTTTGTTTGTGGTTTGCTTAAACAGATACAAATACAGCATGGATTGAAATATCCTGATTATCCACCAGGGGTCCCTCCATTATTATCATCACTATACAGATATTGAGAATAATCCATCCAGAATCAGTGCTGCTTCTCTTTAGAGAGCTGCATCGACAGCTGACATGGGTAAAGGGCACCAAGATCACCAGTCAATCACATGACCAACATAAAGAGACACACATTCATGCATGTCGGCATTTAGAGTTAATTAACCAATGAACCAACACCTGCATGTCTTTGGATTGTGGGAGGGGGTCAGTGTACCCTGAGAAAACCCAGGCAGGCACAGGAGAACACTCACAGGCTCAAGCATCAATGACAATAACAACCATATTATGTGAAATGGCTAATTTCAGAGCATGATTATTATATTACTGAAATATTGTTTATTATGTAACTTTATTGTTGTTAACTCATTTTGTCTAGTTTTATCTTAGCCTGCTTAAGTACAGTACTTGAATAAGATTAAGATAATATGTGACAGAAACACATACTCATTATTCCTTTTTGAGTCTGCACAAGTCACTTTGCTTAACTTGACTGTAAGATGAATGAATGTGGACACATGGAACAGTGATTCAAGACATCAATATTTGCTCAGTGTGATTAGAGAATCAGGCCACCAGCCTTTAGACATTGCTTCATAACAACATCAAAACATGTCTCATCTTAATTATGATAAAAATAGAGCGTATTTCAAACATCAGCACAAGCACAATGAGACGCCACAAGGTGGAGCGTCCTCTCTCTTTCTGCATTAATTTCTCTCTACCACTGAGTGGAAGCAGAGGCCGGGAGCTGAGGTGAACCCCAGTGAGAGTGAACTCTCCCTGCTCCACAGGATAAATGTCAAGTGAAGCCTCAGAGTCCGACTGTGCTGTGTGGGGATATCCTCAAATAACTACATGTAACTAATGGACTTTGGAGCTTGTGAAGAGAAACCTCAAACCAATCTAATTGCTTGAATTCGCAAATACATAGACTTCTACAACAAATCAATAATAATAAAATAATCTTTAAATGTGTCAAATGTTTTGTGTAATTTAATTCCTTTCATCGTGGATGTGTGTGAGGCTGTGAGATGTTTTGCACCTCTTAAGTGTCTGAAGTGTTTGATTTGGGTTTGTTCACACATAAAATAATTCACATTACATGATACACCCTGTATCATGTGATACACCCTGTATCATGTGCTCAAACGTGAAAAAAACTAACACCCAAAACCCAATCTCAAGCAGTCTGCATGCTTATCAAACAGATCTGTATCTTAGCAACCTGTTACAGGAAGCACGTTACTCTTCCCGGTGTGTTGTGGTGATTACACTCTAACCAAGCATCCCTATTGTTGTAGTTTTGTCATTCTTATCATGGTTATAACTGAGACATGTGAGTGATGCTCTCAGGCTGTTCGCTCAGTCTACCCACGTGGACAGATGTAGTCCTAAGCGCGCGTGCAGCTGCAGTGCTGGTCTCGTGACCTCCCCAGGGCCCAGTAATTAGAGTCCAGGTGCGGGTATTTCACGACGTCTCGACCCGCAGCCCGCTCCCGACGCTCGAGACCCTCCACGGCGTCAGGTTAGTCAGCGCGGTGACGTACAGTGCCGGTTACCACCTTCAAAATAAAATAGAAAAGAAATAAAATGCACTTGGATTTTATACACAGTTTTGGTGGTACAACCTTAAGTTGCCTCATAGAGCTAAACTAAGAGTATCAGGATACAGAATAATGTATTATTATTATTATTATTATTATTATTATTATTATTATTATTATTATTATTGTTATTAGTCTACTGGCTAATTGATGTGTAAGCAGGTTTTTAATAACTGGCGAAGGAGACATTTTAAGAACATTATATGGGTAATATATTTATAATGTTATCATATGTGTCTTATAACATAAGATAAACTTTACTAGTCCCACATTGGAGAAATTCACTATATGTGTCTTATAAATGTGATGCTAAAAGAAATGACATGCTACCAAACTGTCTTAAGTACAGTCTCTGAGTAAATGTTAGTTAAATGTAAATTAGAGTCTTTTCCTTCAACAGTTTTTATAACAGAAGGTAACCGTAGCCATGTTGGCTTTGACTCTAATAAACCATAGCTATTAAAAGTATCTTAGTATAAAAAGCATTTAAAAGATCCAGATGTTTTGTTTCATTTTGTTTTGAAGTCCTCATCTCCTAATTTCCGGTGTTATTTCGCCTCACAG
>JAOXYL010000010.1:5725213-5742487 GCA_028564955.1 Terapon puta
GTGTGTGTGTGTGTGTGTGTGTGTGTGTGTGTGTGTGTGTGTGTGTGTGTGTGTGTGTGTGTGTGTGTGTGCGTGTTTGTGTGTCAAGCTCAGTGCTTCCTTTTGGGGCTTAAATTTCAGGTAGCCGCTCGTCAGGGTCCCCGGAGGCCGTGCTATCAGATGCCTTCAGCCAGCCTGCTGTAACTAAAGCAGCCTGGTGTGTGTGTGTGTGTGTGTGTGTGTGCGTGTGTGTGTGAGTGTAAGTGAGAGAGAGAGAGAGAGATGAAGTCCTAATTAGAAGGTGAAATCACTATACTGTAATCTTTTCGCTCAGGAGAGGAGAGTGAGGGTTTATACGTGTGTATGAAGGGATTTATAAATGAAGGTTACCACACACACACACACACACACACACACACACACACACACCATGATCCTCTATAGTGTTGTGCATGTGATCTGAGAGAGCTAATGAAAGAACTGAAAAAATCCCCTTAGTGCAGAAGAAAAAAAAAGTCAAGAAATGCAATTAATGCTGACATTTTTATGTGTTTACCCCTTCAGTAGTGAGGCCAAAAAACATTACAAATTGGTAATACATATTTTGAAAGGATGTTCCTTTTACCTCTTTTGGTTACAAACTTAAAGATTTTAAATCTGTTAAATACTGTCAAGATAGATGAGATTTAGCAAAGTACTGTACAGTGATGACTATTCTGAACATTTTAGCTGATTTAGCTGACTTGTTGGATTGTGGTGAAATCATGGAAGAGGCCAATGTGTGTTGAGCTTATGTACATGTGGCACGCCTGCCAGGAAAGGAGGGCAAAAAAGGAAAAAAAACACAAAATGAAAAGACATCAGTAAGTCTCTTAAGGCAACAGGATGTGTGTTTGTTGTAGCCGCCTGAGTGACTGTGTGCAGAAGACTAACAAAGATCGCCATGACCCCTCGAGGCAGTCGCCATACAAAGCTTTACGGTCAGAGGACATCACTCGCCAGATGCTCCCTGGAGCATGTCTGGATTTTCTCACACAAATGCGCCCCGGGTTGCAACAAAGGGGTGTTCAAAAGGAACAACCCAGAAACAGGTTGAGAGATATAAAAATCAAATACGCAGCGCAGACTGACAGGAACACAGAGGTGGAACAACGTGTAAGTGATGCATGTTTGCAAGGTGCATCGGCACTTTTAGATCTATTGTGGGTTTTCTTTGCTTTTCCTCCTTGTAACGATATTATGTCAACTTCGGTTCATAATCCTGTCTCAGCTGTCAGCAGACTGTGAAGCAGAAAGAAGTTACGACTTTGTAAAACTAACAGGCATAAAGACAGACTGATAACATTACAAGAAAATGTTCTTTCTGCATGTCCTCGGACAGCCACGCGTGGTTTCCAGCGGGCAAGGTGTAATCATCTGTACTATATGTGGATGTGTGCGTCTCATAGCACATGCAATATGCAATCTGAGACCAGGAAGCAGATCGATTGTGGCAGCCTTGTACAGGAGCATGTGCTTGGGGAGTTATAAAATAACTGCTTCAGCTGGAGCGGTTGATTGAAGCAGGAGAGAAGGAGGAGGAGGAGGTGAGTTTTATGACCTTGTAAATCAGAGGGAATTTGTAAACTGTGGCTCGGAGAGGAAACAGGAGAGGCGGCGGCTGCTTTCTGTCGGCAGAGGGGAGGGCTGAGGGATGGGCGTCCAGGGAGGGCTCACTGACGGAGAGACACAACATCTGAAATACACAGCTAACTTGCTACTGATAACTCTTTATGACAAGTCCATACACTGTTTTCTACATGTTTAATCAGTGTTTACACTTCGACTTCACCTACAAGTACGTTCAGCCCCGCAGTTAAGCATTTATTTTACCTTTTCTATCAGCATTTTGACTGCCACTTCAACGATACCACAACTTCCACTCTTTCAGCATGTCAGCTACTTTAAACAGATGCAGTAAAAAGATGAAAATGTCACTTTGTTTGGTTTATTAATTCTGTTTTCATATTCATTTCAAAAAGCAGTACAAATAAAAGAAAAGAAAAAGAGCATCACTGGCAAACAACAACCAAATGGTTCTCTAGTCGAATAATATCTTCATCTAACTGAGCTGGAAAAGCATTGTTGCTAAGTGACTCATATCCTGGCATCAGTATTAAATAGTATCCAAATTTACTGTTAGAGGACCAAAGGTACGTTTATCATTCGTTTTATTCTGACTTGGAGAAATGAGGATGAGGAGTATAAGCTCCGATGTGTGCTTTTGATGCAAATCAATGTGCAAGGGTGCAGCCCAGATTTCTCTTTCATTATTCCAACTTTTTAGTATGTTTGTATTTTGGCAGAGCTGCAGGGCTGAGAGCAGATTTTGTTTCAGCACATAGGGATGGTTTTTTACAGCACAATTCAAGTGAAATGTTCAACTTCTCACTCAACATGAGACAGTGTTTGATACAAATACTGTCTTCCTTGTATTCATTCTTTATCTTCTTTCTTAAAAATGAATTCTTCTTTGTGGCTGTATGTTGCCATAAGCATCATACCTCCAACAGTTTCAGAGTCTACTGCAGTAACTTCAAGATGTGAGAGTAGATCTTGCCTTATCAGAATGCAGACAGGTGTGCGTGCTTCGACTTACTCGACCCTCAAACTGCCTTCAACATCAAACACTGTGCGCACTTCTGATCATCTTCCCATCTAAAATAATTTCCATCTGACAGACTCTGGGTCCCAAAAAACGGAAAGTCTGTCAGTCAGGAGAAAAACACTCACCACCCTTTTTCCTGAGAAGGAGGAGAAATCTGTTTCCCACGACACACACGCGCCACAAACACTGACTCTTACATGCAGAGCCTATGATACACACACCATCTCTGCAGTGATGTCATAATGTTGAGTCAGTCAGAGATGATGGCAGTGGTTTGTTTTAAGTGTGGATGATTTGTACAAGGGCACTTCAGCAATACTAATGACTATTAAGCGCTCTTAGTTCTCCCATAGTTTTTGACCTTTAGTCCTATTGGTGACCTCTGTCAGCAACACTCTTTGAGAGTAAGGACACATTTTCACTTATATACTATTGCATGTTTAACTCAGCCAATACATTCAGTTTTCATGCCACTACAGAATAATCAAAAGTATTGCTAATTAGCATAAACACTCCAACTTAATTCTTGATATCTGAAATGCAGGAAATCGCACAGCACATCAGCACACATCTGTAGTGGTGTGCCACTAAAGTAGATCCACCATCCCTCATAAAAAAACACCAAGATCAACAGATGAATGCATGACAGGTATACTTGCAGAGATGAAGCCTAACAGATGGACTGTAAAGCCCAACAGACACTTTGGCAGGTAGTTAAGAAATCGCCAGGGGAACATAGGTGGTAAAACAGTACACAGAGGTGCTTTGAGTGCAGTCAGGAGATGGTATTTACTTCAGGTCCCTCCCACGCCCCATTAGACATAACAGTGTGTAACCTATTGGAGTTTGGTGGCTGGCCAGAGCATGTTTTGGACTGTCAGACAGTCGAGGAGGTGCCAGTTGATTGCTGAAAAGTGAGTCCCTGCTACGCATACGTGGGCTTCACAATCAGCCAAGTGTAACAGGCTGAGCGCTTATGTGAAGAAACATTGAGTTGTAAACTGAGCGCACGATAAATGAATAGAAAAAAAACCACACACACACACACACCCACAGCAGCTATAATATTCCTGCCAGTCTTGCGGCGATGGTAACACCTGTAATGTCACAAGCTTCACTGGGCGCGTTTTAAAAGCTTTGCACCTTGTATACAGAAACTGATGTCACCGGGAGGGATCTTAGTACTATTTCCATACATTCAAAGTGCCACTTTTATTGAAGCATGCAGTTAACAAAATAGGTGCCATTGGGAGATGTCAGTATTTCAAGTCTAATTATCAAGCAGGTATAAGCAGAGCTGCCTGTTCAATTAAAATAAGATTAACCTTTTTTTTTATTCTAAAGTTGAGATTAGATTTTTTTCTATTCTACTGTTAATGATGTTATTTTTCTGCTGAACCCTTACATTTGGTTGCACTCTGACTTCCCCTGATAAATCTAGATAAGTCATTTACTGCCTCTATGAATGATCAACCTTCGGCATTCTTGTCCTCCGCTGGCCCAATAAAATCAGAGTAGATGGAACACAATACACTTCAGGTCATTGTGGATCACTGCAAGGACGGCGTGTCCCCGTGCCAAGAAAGGACAATGATTAATTGTGAGTAATTATCACTTCTCTCCTTGAACCTTCAACACAATCAGTCTCATTTAATGCCGGAAAGGTTTTCAAATAAAACAGATAACAGTTTTGTGCAGGAACATGCAAAAGTCTTAAGTATTTATGTAAGTCGGAGAATAAAGAATGGCTGAAACGGGAAGGATTTCGCTGTGCAAAATCTCTGCCTCAAGTGCTGAGACATCACTGCTTTTATCTCTTATCCTATAACTGATATTACCTACACTCCAAATGACACTTCAAACACTTTCAGGGCTCAGATCTTCAACTCTGAACAACAAAACTCTCATCAGCTCTCCAGTGCCGCAGTCTCTGTGCTCAGTTCGATGCATCTCCTTTCAGTTTCTACACTTGAAGTAGCCAGTTTCTTTCAGGACTCTCCACAACTCAGCCTCTGGCTCAATTTCAGTCCGCACTTACCTTTGGATTAACAATTCATTTTCACTTTGCTTTCCATTTTCTTTTGGTAACTGTATTTAACTGCCATCTTCTTTCATTTTTTATTTCAAACTAATTCCACTATATATAAGTGAAAATTTGAGTCAAATTCTTCAGAAAATGTAGCCTTTTGAGACACAGTAGTCCCAAACATATACGTAAAATATATTTAATACTACAGATGTGAGTTACAAAGTAAAGCAGCAACAAACAGCACCTTCTGGAAATGTCTTGGGCCTAATTCAATAAAACATCTGCGACAGAGAGAGTCGATTTAATAACCGCAATAACATTTCCCACTCCAGCCGCACTCTTTCCTCAAACGTCAAATTCAGGTTTCCACACTGGCACTCAAGCCAGTTTAATGGCACGAGGGATTTCTTCATCAGATCAGACAAGCACAGTAAAACAAAAAAAAGGCTTAATGTTCAACTCAACTTGGTTGTCCATCATGGGAGAGGGATTAAACACACTGTTGTCTGTTTATGAGCCTGCAAGGGTAAGAGTGTGGGATGGTTGCCCTTCCTGCTCTGCATATGCCAGCACCGTGTGTGTGTGTGCGTCTCCCCGTCAGCTCAGTGTGATTTGTCTTTCTTCACCATGTACTCTGATCTGCCGCCAAGGGCCTGCAGCTTCCCCTCTCTGCACATCCTACTCACTCTCACCTTTTCTCCATGTTCCTCTCTGCCTCATTGAATACTTTCTTATACGCTGAACGCTGAAAACCCGCATCAGGGACCAATTTAATGTAGATGTAGCACAGTGATGACGCAAGTCCAGGTAAAAGCCATTATGTCTTATTGGTTGATGCATGTACTTTAGTTCACACGGTAGTGCAGTGCTCCACTCTCAGCATCGACCCACCATGAGCACACAGTGAAACAATAAATGGCTTGTATAGTGTGTGTCTGTATGGAAGAGAGAAAAGACAGGCAGCTCCCTTTGCTCTGCCTTCCTTCTCCTCCAACTGGGTTGCTATGGAAACGGCTCCCTCGAAGGTGGTCTGGCCATTTTATTTCGGGTCTCGCCGTCAACGCTGCCTCAGTCGCAAACAAAATAATTACTTGCCATCCTGGCTCTATAATCCCCGGGATCTCCTCCGGGTAGCTCAGGTCAGGAAGACCGACCCGCGAGTCCCGGCCTTCACGAGGTCAGAGGAAAATGAGGACTATCCTTATTTTGCTACAAATGGATTGGTACAAACAATCCCAGAGTTAATCTCAGGCTTGACTCTACCTCTATAAGACTCTAAGCTCTATATAAAGGTGTCCCAAAAAATACTACTGCTGTGTGCACTATGTTTTTACTCTGAAAGGAACAGACAGGCACTATCAAATACACACATACCTGGTTCTGAAAACCAAGACACTATATAATTATCCAAAAAGGTGGGATATAAGTATGTGGGAATAAGCCTCCACATTTTCAGTTTCTGTTCTGTTTGTTTGGTTTTAGTACTCCGGTGTTGTATGAGTACCCTTTCTCGATTAAGGAATAGCTCAGTGCTTGAGCTAGAAACAGTGTTGCTATGCAGGTGGGTGTGCTGTCGGTCAGAGTAGCTACAGTTCATTGGGGAGTAATGCTGCAGCTACTCAAGAAAGCCGAGAAATTTGTTCAACAACTGCTGAGAGAGACGGCAGTCAGTCTCAAAGTTAGGTCGGCCATGGAGCAGTGGAAGTGTCCTCTGGGCTTCCCAAAAGCTACACATCAGACTCTAGAGAAAGACTGGAGTCTCAAGATATGTGACTTGCTACCACACGACAGGACATGTGACGTTTGCTTTTGAATTTGAATCTATGAAGCTCATCAACCACAGTGTTTCTAAAAATAAAGGTAACATGCTAAGTCAGCATTAAAGGTAAGTGTTGAACTTGTTGCTTCACTATTACAGAAGCAAACCTTTTACTTCAACATTTATCATCAACATTTAATCATTATTCTGTTTGAATATCAACTAACACAGACTTCTTGCATTAGCCAACAGTTACATTAAGATGCAAATCGTCTGATACCAAGATAAAAGATGACTGGACAGGAAGGAGCATTTGATAAGCAAAAAAAACATTTAACTCTGGCAATCATATCAGGGCTGACCAGAGATTTAATTCAATAGCAACTGCCTAAAGCTGACTGTACCTTTGTCAAGTGTTAGTTTTCAAATCACTAATCTCATAACGTGAATATAATTCCCTTGTGAATTCTATCTTCATGCAAGAAACAGTTTTAATCCAGCAGCTCGCTTTTTATTTTAAATAGCAGATATAACATTTTGAAATGAAACCTCTCAAGTATAGTGTGTAGAGAGATAGAGAAAAAGAGAGAGAGAGACACAGAGAGAGAGAGAGAGAGGGAGGGAGAACGTGAGATCAGAGGACAGTGCGATTTAAAACAAAGAGGGAGGGAAACAGAGTAAGCCAGTCAGCTCGTTATCAGTCGGCTCCAAAATGGCCCTTTAATTAAAAGCAGGAGGTAATGAACACGCTTGGGAGTCTGATTGGCAACTAATGCCCCTTGCTGTGAGCTGATGGGCTCCCCCGTCTGCCCTTTTAAAGCGAGACTGAATGGCTCTGACTCTGTACTAGAAGCCACAAATGACGGCAACATGCCAGCCACCTCTGGATTAAAAAACTATAACACCCCTGGATTTAGAGCCCTACAATATGGCTTTGAAATTCAACCAGTACAAGTGTTGTTAATTAATACATTTGAAATGATATAAGATTAGATTTTTTTTCTTGCAGTCTTGCTTTCTCTCTGATTTCACAGTTTTCTCAAATCACCTGTTTGATCGGCATCACAATAAGCCTGGAGGTGACACACCCCAGCCAACATAATGTGTTTCAACTACAGGTATCATTTTCCCTCCTGGCCTCCACGCTGGTCCAAAGGTTAACTTCTTCCACATGTTGATGTCATGTGTGGCCTCACCCACAGCACAGCTTGACGGAGGCAGGGTGATATGGCCATCTGTGTGGACCTTAAGCTAGCACTCACATGGACATTTGAGTGAGCAAATAAACACTCATCCGGCCCTTTAAAGACAATATTTAAGTGCCCTTGATCCAGACACTTAAATCACTCCTGCTCCAACAGGACTCCCAAGTGGAGAGTGATAAAAAAAAACTTGCTGCGAGTGGGCAGCTCCAAGCGTGAGTATAAGTGATTATCATCCCTTTTTCACCAAACTGTTCCAGGATCATGAGAAACACAGGAGTTCAGAAACTAAAATGGCAAGTCACTTTCCTAAATATTTGTTTTGTGTCCACTGCATCTAAAGAACCATAAAGATTGAATCAATTAGACCAGTGATGGATGAAAAATCAATACAGGAAACAGCATTGTTGAGTAACTGCAATGTAAGAATCAGTATAATGAGTGACTGAGACAGAGACATCCAGGGGAGGACAAGACTGAACACATTACAGTTCAATGTCAGGGCCTAAACCCCAGACCAGACCAGCGACCCTCTCAAGGTAGCCTGGAGCCACCAGCTGGCAGGAGCTATGTGGAAAAACTGATTTTTTTAATAAAAATGTAGTAGTAGTAGTACAAGTCTGAACTAAATATTAGTTAAATTCTCTTTATGTAATTTACTTTTACTTTACTTAATTTATTTATCTAATCCTGCTGTACGGACATCCTGTATTTGTAAAGCCAGTGAGTTAGATAAAGCCAAGTAGAACAAACCATGACTGGCTGATGCAACAGTATTTGGAGATCATTAGTGAAGCAGGTTCAGCTTATTGTTCAGTTCGACAAATGTTCATCACATGACCTCCTGGTGTGAGAAGGCGTTTGTACTACAGGCATGTTGCATGTAGTCAATTCTCTCTCATAGCTCGTCATTCCTCTAAGTCACATTGTCAGACACCTAAAGAGTCAGATGGATCTGGAGCGACCCACTCTGAAACATACATGGTGTCGGCTGAAAGCTCCTCAAGGCGCGGGCAGTAATCCAACCATCCATGGCATGCCAAACAATGTGCAAATCTCTCCAAGTCTCTAAGTCGTTTTTGTCTAGGATACAGTAATCCCTTGGTCTCTGTGCCACAGCGTGAGCATGCATTTGAATATATTAAAAACTCTGCGGAGAGGGCGATAAGCTGAATTTGAGCTTCTAAACCAGACTGTTATTAAGTTTTCTGTGAAAGTTTTACCCAAGGTTGTTCAAAGAGTTTCACTGCAGAGCTCTCAGAGGTCTGAAAATGGGTTATCCTTGGTGCACTGGTGTTCTTTGGCATGCCTAGCCTGTCACTTTCATCTTCAAAAGGAGCCTATATCTATGAGTACATTTCTGTATGTCAGACTGTATGAGTGTTTGAAAAGGTGGGTGTCTGTAGGTATATGTGCACTATATATAAGAATGCATCTGTGGGTTTTTCTGTGTATCTGTATGCTCGGCTTTCACAATTACTTTCACTATTTCCTCTGACGCACGGCTGCATCAGACTGTTGGCGACTAGACACAACATCTAGATAATGTGAGTGAAGGTGTACACAACAACCAAACTCACCTTTTTTTCAGAAATAAAATATCAAATATAATGTCTTTGTTTCCACATGTTTCAAAATGTAGAAGCATCTGCAGTGTGTTAAAGAATATTTTAAATAGATGCATGTGTGTGACAGCAAAAAAGATTATAGTACCTTCCAGAAGTTGTCAACCTTGCCGTAGACGAGCGACTGGTTCTGTCTCTTGATGTCATCGATGTGCTTGATGTCGCTGGCATTGAGGTGCTGCTCCACCACGAAGCCCAGGAAACTGTTGTCAGGGGTGTGAGCTGCAGCAAAATGAATGAATTAACGTTATAAAGATACACACGGCTCAAATGAATATCAGTGCCGGCTGGCGTTTCACCTTGGATATAATTTAAATGTGGTTTATCTTTGTTGTATCGAAACAAAGACGCGAGAGAGAAAGTCAGCAATCACTTCTATGGGGATAAAATGAAAAATGACTTCAGGCGTAGTTAGTGTTTTTTGCTTGCCTAAATTTATGCATCACTGAGGCAAAAACAAAAATGCCTCCAATAAATCTCGCACAAGTGTCTGCTTTGTAGAGTGCACACAATTCACTTAAATAAATAAACCCATTTCAGCATCAGCGTTTAGCACAGATCACTATTCCAGAGAGAGTCGGGAACACAACTCGACATGCACTCTGGGTTTTTGTTTTTGCAACCTCGCTTCCTCATTGCCTGGTGGTGACTAGTTACTATGGGAACTGCAAGATGAGCAGGTCAAATGTGGAGCCTGGAAGTTGGCAGCATTTTACCTCACTGCCATCTGCCTTGTAAAGCCAATGTGAAGGCAAGGGGTTTGGAGAGTGGACAGGAAAAATTCAGTCAGAAATCTGCGTTCTTAATAATGTCATCTGTGAGTATAAGAGCAGAGTGAAGCTCATCATCTTTTGAAAAGAATAAAACAGGCTGCAAAGGAGGTGTTTTGGTCCACAGTTGTGGCTTGTGTCAGAGAGCCCTGGGGAGCTGCTGTGGTTAGAGCTCGTTTTTTACCACAACGCTTTTACTACAGAGGCAAATTAAGGTCAGTCAGTTGGGGGAGATGGAATTTTCTTCAGCATAGTAAATAAAAGGAGGATTTATTGAGCCCATTAAGGCAAAGAATTTCGACACCACAGCCGCAAATTCAGGTACCTGCCAGCATTTAAACAGGTCCGGTTGAACTACTGCAAATATCCTGTGGACTAATCACATCTGATGTAATGTTAAGGGTTGAATCGTGACATTTAGCACATGATGGCAGAGATACAGCTGCTGTGTAATGATCCAACCACAGCAGAGAACAGCAGAAACAATGACGTGCTGTAAAAGTTCAAGCATGCTACGGTTGTTTCCCAAACAGGTTGTTTATCGGGGCGTTGGCTGCAGCGTGACATTTCTCTCACTCGACAAAAAGCCAATATTTGTGCACTATATCTCTAGGCACTTCACATTATTGAGCTCTGGCTAAATATCTTTAGGCAAACATGAAAGAGCAACTGAGAACAGGAACTGTGTTTTGCAAAATAAATGAGCCCAGCGCCAAACCGAGCAATTATTGAACAACAGCTCATTTTTACCTCGAATGATTTGTAGTTTTTTTTATAATACCTTGCCCTTATCATAACTCATATCACTATAACAACAATAGAGGGAAAATATAAGTTTCCATCACACTATGTGGAATAATTTTTGGGTGTTTGCAACCTGACTCAACATGTTAAGACAAATGTATGCCGATATAGTCTGCAAAACTTTCTCTGGGCTAAAAGCCAGGCAGGGAGTGTTACAGTATATGGTGACTGCTCTCCTTCACACTGCATGTAATTACATGTCACCGTGTTGCAAATTTCCCCCTAGCTCCAGCTCTACTACATGCAAATGCTGCTCCCGTACTGCTCTTCCCAGCATTACAATGCACAGAGGAACCTTTTACTCGCCGAGTCCTGTTAGTTCACTCTGCGCTATGTGTGTGTGGGAGGGCAAAGGAATGTGGGAGTAGATGTTATGAAGATATCACCAGATCTGTGTGAGGTGTCAGTGTGGGCAGGAGCAAAATGCAACAATCGTTCCCGAACTACCTCAAGTGTCTATCTAACGCTAGCTGGTAAAACAATAACAATATAAATAGCTCAATAAGCAGGCTGAAAACACTGCTGTCCACAGGAACCTCAGTCTCTTGTGAAGACTGAAACTTTACAGATCTGAAAGGCTAAATATGTGGTTTGTCCTTTAAATCAGTCTTCAGTCATCCAATTGTGTGCTCGGAGTGACGAGAAAGCCATTGAAGAACTGTAAATTTTTAGATAAATTGCCTTAGTCTCTTTTTTTTACTTTAGAGAATTTTTTCAACTTAATTAACTTTGCTTCTACCAAAGAAAAAATAAGAATTTAACAGACATAGCAAAAATTGTGATGAGTATTATTGAATAACACTTTTTCAGAGATCCAATAAAAACTGACACAATAAAACTAAATTAGGATAAAAGAGTTTTTAATAAATGCAGAGCAGGACAAAAACTCAGGTGGTAACCAACCTGTGACTGAGATATGTGTCTGATGGCAAAGAGGCAGAGAAGGTCCCAGGCACTGAGAGGAGGCAGCACTAACACTCATGTACCAAACTAACTGTGTAAACAGGACAGGCTGTTAATTAGTGTTCGGCCCTCTTGATGCATTTGGCAACAGATGCCTCGTCTCCCACTAGAGCTGCCACTCAAAATGTCACTCAACATGCCACAGCTTCATTCGCTATTAGCTAACAAACAGCCTGGGAGGACAGTGTAGCCGGAGAGGCAGCTGCTTTGTCGCTCTTGACAAACTTGCAAGTGAAAGAAGGGGAGCAAGTTTGCTTTGTGAGAAATCCAGGAATGACTCTGTTACACTGGGAGTCAATATTGGTACAACGTGGCCGAGCTGAGTGGAGGAACAGGACAAAGAAATGTCTGTAATTTGCTCAAGAGCAGGATATCCTCTCTGACAGGGTGAGGGGGCTTCCTCTGTCCTCTTCAGAGGAGCAGTAAACTGAATCAGAGGTATGCCACATCATCACACAAAACACGTCGAAAAAGTAATACCTAGTCACAGATGAAGCGTTATGTCACTAACATTTGCCTCTGTAACTCTTGAGAATGCAGCCTCTCTTTACAAGAAACTAACTTCTATATTGCTGGCCAGACAGAAAAAAAGATTTCAAACTGCAAAGATGCAACATCAGCACTAAAATCTCCAGCAGTGAAAAACTCAACATCAAAGACTTTGTGATTCTGCAACTTGGCTGAATGGGCCTGAAGGAAGGAAGTAAATAAACTACACCTGAAACGAGCAGGCAGTCCAACAGAGCCGTGTACGTAATGCTGATGAAACTTAAGTGCACTTCATCTCAAAGGAATTCACTACATGAGTAGTTTTTATTTATATCTCTGTTGTAATACGAATGAAATCGTATTAATCTTACTATTAGCTATAAAAAAAATAGGTATAAATAATATGGACAGAAAAAAAGTGGTAATATTATGAGTCTCTTCAGGATTTCTGGAGTTCTGTGTGCTTTATGCTAGCCCACTGTGATCAATCAAAGCCACCATCAAAAGAAAGAGGGTGGTTACTTAGTGAGAGGGGCTCAATTACAGCAAAATAACCACCTCAACGTTCCCCAGCTTCCTGCTATGATCATCGAACAGATGCAGGCAAGTGTTCAAGAGCCAGAGACTCTTGTATGGCACCAGTGTCTCTCAGTGTTTCATTATAAAACACTGTCAATTTCTGTGGGTAAACAGGTGCATGCTTAACAGGTAGGACGTCTTAAAAGCCATTCGCTTGCATTTTATTCACTTTTGAAAGAAGGGGTTTCATGTTTTAAGATTTAAAAATGTATATTTGTGCTCTTGTGTATTTGAGATATGTGCGCAAGGTATGTGATGCCTTGTGTTCTCTGACTGAATCTCGAACAGATACAATGTATTGATCCCACACAGATGGAAAAAAAAACAGATAACCTTTAGTAGGAGGGTGTGCCAGCACCGTTATCAATCAAAGCTTTACAGGCAGTATCAGCCTGACAGATCTCAGGGTCAATTACGTAGTTGGCAATGCTTCAAAGATAAATATTATCTGCTGCTACGTTCAACCTTTGACCAGCATTCCTCATTATTTCCGTGATGGATTAAGCATTCAGCAAAGATACAAACAGGTAAAATGTACAGACGTATGGCAGCAACTGATGCTGTGTTTTACGTAGTTATGCTGTCAGGCTGGTCATAGTCACCACCTTTTCTGAATCGCCTTTCAGTGCATTAACAAATAACAAGGTTACTGTCGACTTTCCACAGTAATCTGACTCTTAAACCTCCTGTGTGAAATAGTGTCTTTACAGTAACTGTGCAGACAGAGGCCTGGTTGACAAAGCTGATTTAAACAGGGAAAGTATCTTTGTGACAGTAATGCAGATGAATTAAAGGAAGGATCATCATTCATAGTCATTCCTATTTACACATTAATTAGATAAAAGGTCTGAATATATCTTTCTGTAGTTAGTGTAGTTCATCTCAGGGTTATATCTCATACTAAACAGCCCTTTATAACAGACTCATTTTAAACCAAGTGACTGTATAGTAAATAAATTCAGCTGGACAAGACTTGAATCCTTACATGTCAGTCTGACCTACAGGAAAGGTTAACTATATTATATTTTCTCATTATAAATGACTTGTGCAGGGAAACAGGGCCAACTTGACTAAGATGTGCAGCCTGTTCAAACACAAATGGTGCACCAGAAAACACTCCCTGCGATGCCAACTCTGAAATAGATTAATGAGGTCAATTTGGCCTTGTCTTGTCTTATTGGCCAGAGGCCACACAGTCCCAATTCCCCCAACCAATGATATATGGACCACTGCCTAATCGTAACAAATGGACCAATCCAAATGTAGGATAAATTACCTGCTAGCACCTGATTTGTCCAGCGTTACATCTGCATTTCATGAGTAAGAAGTAATAGAATTTGAGGATCCAAATATTATATAATATAATTTTTGTTTGTTTGAGTTTGAGCATGTAAAGATGCAAGTTTTTATTGAATTTACTTTCTAACAAGAACATCAGTGTATTGCAAATAGTACGAAAAAACTTTATGACAATGCATTAGGGCCAGATTGGAGTGTTGGATAGGAGTTACATTTGCAGTTTACTTATAAGCCCTGAAGGAGTAAACTCCACCCATCGTAAATCCAAACTGACAGAAACACCTGCTCAGAAACACACACCTCAACTTCAGTCAATATTATTTGTGCGTTGTCTGATAACATTAGACATGAGATATCTACTTCAGCATCTTTGGTGTTAATGTAATATTCTATTGAAGTTGCATGGTACACACACTCTTCAGCCTGAGAGTGAGAGAGTGAGAGAAAAAAACAAGTGTTTCTCGTCTCTTGTGCCTGGAAGTGATGCCATTCTGTGGTTTTAACACTCTGCCAAACCACCGTGCACTTGTTTCACCAGCGATATCATCTAACCTAGCGACTCTTAACTGGATTTTGTGCAAAGGCCCCAGTGTGTTATGCAGAAAGACATACCCTATTCACACACAAAGGGCCTATTCAGGTGCAGTGGTATTCTGGATAGCTCAAGGCCTCACCTCGCAAACGGGGACTGCAGGGGTAACATTTCACTTTCTCTTAGCCATGGGGAAAAGGTCAATACCCCAAGGGGGGGCTGGCTCCCCTTTCTCCTCTGCCGTACCGCCACCACTCATCCACCACGGCAAATGTGCTTGACTCCAGTTACAGAGTGATCTCACAGTAGGAGTGATGCACACACGCGGAGAGCAATAAAACCCCCACATCCTACATTCATAATCAGTAAAATGGAGAGCTGAGTGTCTGACCTCTTACTCCCCTTTAATCTGCTTGATTATATTCCATTAGCAGGCGATGTGCTGGGTTTTCAAAGCGTCTTTCATGCCTGTTCTCAAACCAAAACATCTCATTCATTGGAGAAAATCTAACTGGGAGGGTCGATATAGGAAACAGACTTGTGACATGACTGATTTATACCGAGCGTAGCCGTGTGCGGCATCTTGACCTTTTTTAAACAACAGAGTGGGGAACTCGTTGAGGTGATGAAATCTGAGCGTGATGTGTCATTCCTGACAGCCCAGCACAGCACACTTAAAGAAATGTGTGTTTGGGGAGGAATCAGGGATCTTTCTGCATTGTTAACTTGTTGACTCAGAGGACAAATCTACTGGCAAAGTTCTTTTTGCTTGTTCTCATTACGTAAACTGTTTTTGAAGCCCTGCACACTGGCCATAATCGAGCTGGATGACCTGATTTTTTTGTGTAAAAGAGCTAAAGCTTACTAGTCCTTTAGAGATAGTTGGCAGATGCACTTTTTCAAAGAGTGTGTGTTGGCGTCCTCCTGACTTACGGAACATGGTGTTGAATTGCTGCGGGTTGAGGTTCCATTTCCCCCAGGGCGTCTTGTGACCCTTGGACTGGGCGTAGTGGGCGTGGTTGAACTCTGGTTCCGTCCCGAATGAATCCAGCACCCGCAACATGCACCTGTCACCACACAAAGCCAAGTGCATTAATGGCGGCTCCGTGCAAGGCGCACAGATGCATTTACAGGTTTGCTTTGAATCTTGTGAAATGAATGATGCATCGAAAGACCATTATACTTCGTCTCTATACAAATGGATTAAGTGTCGTTATGTTGTGTGCAAAAGGAAAAAACTTCACATCTTCTGCACAAAGTTACAGTGAAAGAGAGCAAATGCAGAGAGTTTTCTCACAGTAATCTTAACAGAGGTCAGAGTAATAAGCCAGAGGTTACTTCGATTTTCACCCGTTTAAATCACACGAGTAACCCTAAAGCCGTGGGGAATTAACTAACATGCTTGTAGATGGATAGTACCATATATCAGATGCTACAGCAACACGAAATGAGCATTCACTGCTGTATAGGGTGTGTTCATTGTGTTTATTGCTTGCATGTGGCTTATCACTACATCTGGAAACAGGAAGTTGAGAGTGATGAACAGATACTTTGGTGGGTCTGTTTGATATGTAAGCTATATGAATAGAAAATGTAATGCACTCAGTTGTACAGTAATCAGCCACTTATATGGATCAAAAAGCTTGGTACATAATTATTCCTATATAAATCCTGTATATATATATTTGATTATAGTAATGAAGTAATCCACATACAGTGTTCATTTCACGTCTTTTCATACATGATGGAAAAACATTTAAAATGTCAGTAAATCTATTCTTTAAAGTTTACTCCCATGATACTTTGTCTTGCAGCTTCCGTGTGGTGAAATCAAGATGGAATATAAGAGTTATAGTCTCCTCAAAGCTGTGAAAAAATATGAAAAATAAGTTGAGAAGCAGCTGGATAACTTGTGTTGTTGACTCAAACTACGAGAAACAGTCATCTGTTCGTGACGGAGAAAGAAAATGAATATATGTGGGGGGGAAAACACCTGTGGATGAAGCCACCCATCGTGTCCTCTGGTGGTGTGAAACTGTGAATGAACATCACGGCTGACTCAAAAGGTCACAGCACAGGATTAATTAGACTACAACCATGAGAGGGGATGGTATATATGCAGAGAACCACTCGCTCCTGACCTTAAACTCCATGCTCTGCATTCACTAACTGGCTCATTGTTGCTCACTGCTTTCCTCTAGACGCTGGTTTGATTATGTCTGGTCTGCCCTGGTCCTCGCTAACTACATTTTTCGATTAGGGTGGCAAAGGGCCAGTGAAAGGAAGGAAAGCTAATATCAATCTTTTGACTTGGCTGCAAATTGCTGAAATCTATCTCTCCCCCTCGCACTTTGTCTCCTTGCTTCTAACTTGTGACTGCGACAAAATCCTTTAATGATGAGCCTCTTTTATCAGGCATCTTGAGGCCAAGATCAGTAAAACTAAGTGACTCCCGCTATGGGTTGAGGTAAAATACTCAGGCAGCAGAAGCCGGCCGTAAACAGACGATGTGTGAGTGCGCACACACACACACACACACCTAAAAACCTCTCTCTCAGTGATCGTGCCTCCGCCCAGGCAGATGCTGTGCAGCTGGC
>JAOXYL010000010.1:5748307-5764169 GCA_028564955.1 Terapon puta
ACACACACACACACACACACACACACACACACACACACACACACACACACACACACACAGAGGATAGTTTTCAGTTGCTGGGGGGAACACAGTGTTCCACAGCGGGAGTAGGAAGTAATAGCAGGCTTTGTTTGAAGTGACCGACGCATTTTTCATTGTTGACAGCCAGCCCCAGTCTCAGAGTACACCAGTCAAGGATTAATATGAGCGGATTAATATCCAAAAGAGATTAGTGGCTGAAATAAAGACCTGGCTTTGAAAGTATCTGGGCTTTGTACTGAGAGAGAAAACGTTCCTTGTTTAATGATAGACCGAAAAGATTAAACTGAGAAATGGAACAGTAAGGAAGGATACCATAGACAAATACACAGGCAGACTGCTTCTCCAGGTCTCCGCTTTGATAAAAAGGCGATGCTGCTTTGCATCTGCACCAAACTATCATGGGAATGTGATGTGAATTATTTACAAGGCCAGTGGAAAGTGTGGAGTACATTATTCAGTGCTGGGAGCTGCTATCAGCTTGGGACACAATGGAATATCCATGTCGGTCCTAACCCACCAACGTGTCCTCCCTGGGCAAAAGTGGGGCGATCTACAAGTGTGAATGAGTGTGTGTATTTCAACAGGCTGACAGCAAAGGGGAGGCGTTTTCAGAGAAGTCTTTGAATGGTTACATTCCTTTCACTTTTCATAAAATAATTCAAATTTAGGCTAATAACTTTCAATTCATATCCAGCTGTGAGATTTCTTTGTGAGAGTTCAGTTCTCCCAAATAAGTTATCTAAATTTGGACTTGCACTCATTAAATCTGCTTGCACCTGTTTCTGCTGCAGTGTGAATGTCTCTTGGCTGCTTTAAGTAATAATATGGTATTCTGTCACAAGCTGATATGTTAATTATACCTATACTATATTCAACTTTTTATTCATAATTCTTGACACCACTGTGTCCTGTTTAAGTCTTTCCTGAAAAATTGCTCTGGCGCAGTGGAAGTAGCACATTAAATGTTTCAGGATGCAAGCACAATGGTTTGTTTGGGGTTAATACAAAAACAGATGTATGGCTGTGGAATCAGGAACAGCCTAAAAAGAGCAATAGAAACTTTATCAGGCCAAACCTTAAGGAGAAAAAACCTTGCAATAACAGAAGTGCACTGATCTGTGATGCACAGCAGATTGTGGTAGCGCTTATCACCACAAATGTCAACAAAATGCCACCCAAAACGCAGCTAATATAGCACTCTCCCTTTGCCTGAGCCTGTCTCACTTGTTTCTCCAGCATACTGCGGTGTGCCGTATGTTATGCCCACCTTCTTCCTCCGACGCCTGGCCAGGTTCTGCTTGGCAGCCAGCGAGCGAATGGCGCTGACCCACGGCTCGGCCATGCGCTTGATCCTCAGCATCATCCAGCGAAACTCCTCACGCTGAGACATCACACGGTAAAGCTCCTCAAAACTGGTCCGGACCTCCGCCTGTGCACGCAGAGATAAAACACAGCGCTAATACAGTCAGCATTGAGCCCATACAGTTAGTGTACATATTTGACTACTGAACATTTTATCAAGAGTAAATTGTAAATCTCATGTAAAGACACTGTAATATTGTTTTCAATGAGTTACCCAGTTGATAGTATTTATGGCTGAAAAGCATCTCAAAGAAGTATAGCAGTGAAATAAAAATTAAACGCTGCATCTTTAAGGATGAATGGTTTATCTAAACTGCCTAAATCTTATATTTTCCCACCTCTGATTGGCAGACGGATTAAATGGGTAGAAAAAGAAAAGCAGGGATGTGCTGCAGATAAATGGGAGAGATGAATGAATGTTGCATCATTTTCCAACCTCTATGTGCCATCTTTGTCAGAGAAATCTCTCCATAATCATGGAAGCTGGAATTCAAGTGATTCTACTGAGGTGATAATAACCATCATAAACTGTCAGAGACATCTGCGGGGGAAATTGTACATTGGGGGCGCACAAAAATGTGTTGTTGTACCGACAACGTATGTTTGAGCTTTCTCCAGGGAACAAGGTATCAAACAAACCTTAGTATAAATCTTTGGAGTAAAAACATTGAGAGGAAAATACTGAATTCAACACTGTATTTATAGTGACAGCAACAACAAATACTGAAGCATTTGGAGTGAAAAGAATGAATGAATACGTGAGTCACACCTTAGCTCGTTTAAAATATCCTATCAAACAGAGGAAAAGGGAACAAACAGGAAATGACCATTCACTGTACATTTAGAAAACCAAATTACAGCTATTTTTGTCACAGTGGGATACATTAAAAGACAATATGTCCAAATGGGAGAGGTTAACAAATCAAACTGTAAAGCATGTAAACATGTGTGCTGTGTCCCACCCATCCTGTGAGCTGCGAGTTCTGACTAAGAGGAAGTGAAATAGTTGCAATAAAAAAAAACAACACAGAAATGAAACTGGGTCTACTGCCGGTCACATTCACAAAACTTGTTGGAAAACATAACTCTGCGTTGGCTGAATGCCACACTAAGCGCCATGAAAAAGGTGAAAACAAGAATACTTTTCTTTGGTGAATTTTAGATAGTGGAATTCACGCACAGCCCGAAAAGAAGACAGTGAAGACACAGAGTCAGGGAGAGAAAGACAGAGTGAGCGGAGAAGAAACCACAGTGCCATTACCAGCTGCTAAGGTGGCTGAAACAAGGCTGTTGCAGGGCATTAGCATCCCTCATCACGACAGGAAATCACTTCCGCAGACTGAACCTATTAAAATCTGGGCCTGAATTAAAATCTCCAAAGCCTGTCAAATGGCATCTCTCCACCACCGAGAGCTCAGTGCTGTTGATGCATCCAGAGAGGGGATGAAGAGTGCTTAATATTGATTCACCCGCGGCAGAGGGAAGGGGGTGTGTTTTCGAGGAGCGCCGATACTGTGGCCTGCGCTCAAGCCCGTCGGCCCCGGAGAAGCGCTCTAAGTGGGATTTGAGTGAGCCGCAGCATTGGCAGGGATAGACGATCATTATTCCAGATTTGTCCCAAGGTCCCGTCACTCCGGCTTTGGCCTCAGAGAACTGCTCGACCCTTTTATGCCATGGAGGCATGTTGACACCACGGATCAGCCTCGACCCGTTTGCTCATTTGCTGCCTCGTTCTAAAATGGGATCATACATGGTGCGGTGGAAAATTAGCTCCCATTTTGGTCTTTTTTAAACAATTATATATTCAAAACTATATTCACTCAGGGCGAGTGTTTCTCAGATTTAAATATCCCATTACAGGGCATTGAGTGTCAATTTCTTCTGTGGTGTCTCCACATTACGCAGGATGATGGAGTGGGATTTAACGTTGAGAGGGACTCAGTTTAAATATTTATGCTAATGGAAAAACTTGCTGTCACAAAGTCTGGAGTCACCACACACGCATGCAGACCTCTTTGATATTAATACATGCAAGCCACTTGGACCACAACTGTGACACTTGAAATGTAATCTGAGACCCAAACACATTTTTTTTTCTAACGTTGGTGCTTCATGGCTGTAAAATAAAGTTAGTGTTGTTTTTTTTGTTGCTTAACTTTACTGCTAAGTAATGATTTAGATATACAGCAGGTGCAGTTTCCTGAGAGCTGCATTACTACGAGAACAAACCTTTTGTTGTAAGAAATGTTTCAACTAACAATGTGCCTGTGTTAGCAGTGTGAAGAGACCATTAGCTGTTTGGTACAAGAAATGTCTTGTGACGAGAGCCCTCGAAACGCTCATCTCTAAAGAGCAGCTGAAGGAGTGTCCATTGTGTTTTTTTTCTCCGCAGTGGACGGGAGCTGTTGTGTTTCTCACCTGTCCCCTCCTATCTATTTCCTCGTTCAGGGTTTTTGTCCTCCAGGGCAGGCGAGGACACCAGTTCTCCACCTGTCAAATCAAAGACATGCCTTTAATAGAGAAAAACTATTTGTTTTTTTTCACTTAACTGCACAACACAGACATACAGTGACACAGAAACACAAAAGGAAAAAAAGCTAGCGCACATTTAGTAGCTGTTGTTCAAAGGCCTTGTTAGAGCCATGGCGGGATATTTACCAGACCCGCTGCAAATTATAGCCGGGGGCGCAAATATCTGCGTTAATGAAGTTTTGCAATTTAACGGGGTATTTTCTACGATTAGTTCGGTTAATCTGATTTGCACAGAGCGCAGCTAAATAAGATCTGATTGTGGGCTGTTTTGATGCGTGGAATCGAGGAAAAGGGTGTTTTCATCCTGCAGAACAAGGCCATGTGGGATGAAATATTAGTCACATAATTCAAATGTTCAACAGAAAGACCAGTGACCAGTGAGTTATGACAGAAACAGCAAATACTACAACAACTATTACTGGACTGGTCCTGCTGCGAGGAACTCATCTTTTAACTTGATGCAATATTCTTTACGACGAGGCATTTTCATTGCCTGATGTCGGATGTTGTCTCGCCGTTTCGCTCTCTCTCACTCACTGTATTGACTTAGCTACTGTCTCACTTCCTGTGTGTGTGTATCTGATAAAACAGCAGACATAATTTCCTTTCATCGTTTGGCAGCTAAAACGGGGCCCCCGTAGACCTCTCAGCGCAAACAAGGGGCCGTTACATTGGCCCATCTTATTGTGATTATTGATGTAAATGAAGTGCCCCTCTCGCTCCTCCTCAACTTCTCCACCTCAGCATTTCCATTCCTCTTGTATCAAATTATGATTGGCGTTTGACCGTGGAGAGGCTCATGGAGGAGTGTGTGTTTTGCCTATCTCAGCAGCGAGAGGCGAAAAATTGCTGTGTAAAAATCTACCGGAGACAAGGTGGGTGTGTTCGCACTGCTGCTCAAACCACAACACACATACCATGCTAGTTGAGCCCTGACCTTCTACAACTGACATCCATCATGATACGCTGCCCTCTCTGGTTTGCCCCCTTTTGCAAGGTTAATGCGGTGGTCGACAAGTATGAATTATACATGGCAAAGGGTGTGTATTTGAGTGTCTCTGTGTGTGCGAGTGTGTGTTCTTATCAGACCAGCCACGGTGGATGGAGAGGACGCTCGCAGCTGTTTCCAAATGGAAATACATGCTTATTGTCATGGCAACCGCAAGATCACGTGACCAGGAGTGGAGGCTGAGAGGCTGCTGGATTAGCAGGATCGAGGCACACAGGGAGATGTGACTGTTTTTGAATCTTTATTCTATAGCAGCTGTTTGTTTTCTGTAAAGTATTCCAGTTCCATAAGCGCTGGATGGACACGAGCAGAGAGCAAGAAAGAAAAGGTTTCTCTCTCCCTAATGGATTTTGCTGTTGTTCGAATCACTTCTATTTCCATACAGAGCAGACCAGGCTTCCTGTGTTTCTTCTCAGCTCACAGCAATGCTTTCAGTCGATATACAATATTCATAACAGGCTACTGACCTCTCCAGAGCTCAGGCTATGACAGAAAACTTTTTTTTTCTTAAAAACAAAATCCGGCCGAGTTCTCTAACAGAAAACTTTCCATCCTCAATTGAATCAGCACTTGATGAAACAGCGTATTATGATGGACATTCTTCCAGTAGAAAGGAGGGACGAGAGCAGAGTTAAAATCAAGCAGAATGGCGATCATGGTTCTTTGAAATGATGAATCACAGTCTCATGGGAAGCAGAGCTGTTTTTCGAGATCTAAGAATGCGACTGTGTAAAGGGTGTGAAACCAGCGTGTCATGAGCGCATGTTTTTGTATTCAGACGGTGATGGGAAACGCGTCATAGCAGATCACCATTTATTTTTGTTTTCTTGGACAAATGAAAGCCGCTTTCTAACTTCGATCACTTGGAATGAATTCTGGCCACATTGACTGATCCGGCAAAGACTAATCAAAAGTCAAAGTCTCAAAGTGTCCCTTGAATGGGCACGAGCTTCTATAGGCTAGAGCTCGTCAATAATGCACGATTCCTTCGTGCAACTCTAGCACTTTTGCCAAGGATGTGTAAAGACTACGGCAGGGTAGCAAAGTCATTCCACGTCTTCCCTTAGAGGCTGAAAACTCATCTCTTCAAGAAGTACCTCACACCACCCCTCCTCTCCTTCCCTTCCCATTGAATCATCTCCTCTTTCTTCCACACCGTCCTCCTCAACACACTCTAATTTGCTCTCATTAAAAATGAAATCCCCTCTACCTCTCTCCTTTGCTCTTATTTTTAGCGCTTCATTCTTATGTGATCATTCTCCGGTTACAGGAATGTTGTCAGGGCACACTGGCTCTGAACCATTCATTCTTGTTGGTTGTCTGTGTTGCAGCAATCCCGGCATACAATCCTCTTGTGCGCACTGTAAATTACTAAGACTAACAGGGTCTAAATTATTAAAATGTTAAATGCAAATGTTCCCAATGGAGTTTCACTGATATGGCATTTTTAAGGCTGGTAAAGACATTTTAGTCTGGAGATAAAGGATGAATGTGATATCCTGTATTTTTCTTTACGTCAAGACAACTTATGTAAAGACCAAAGTCAACAATGAATTAATTACTAAGACGTATTATATGTGTATCCAAACCCTGAACAACATGAATATGGGCATGGTTTATTCTTAAATTATAGTATATGAGGATTTCTGTGGCACTTTGTTTAAATGGAAACTTCTGCATCTTCTTTTACCATTCCCATCTCACAATATTCTGTCATTAAAAAGATGTTGAACTCACCTCACTGAGGTAGATGAAAAAGGAGCAGGTAGATCCATCCACGCCGTAGTTGGAATAGCAGGAGTCTGAGCGCCACATCTCCTTCATCCACTGAGGAGGAGGAAGAAAAAAAGATTAAGATCAAGTCTGAGCCCTACGTAGGTTCCCACCAAAATCACCCCCTCCAACTTTAACACCAGTAATATATATGAGCCCAGTGCGAGTTAATCATTGTCAAATGTATTTGATCAGTGGCTGCTGAATTACTGTACTGTGGCATTCACATCCATCTTCTTCTAATAATGGAGCTCTTTGGATGAATTAAAAAAAGTCAGGTTGATGTTGTAATTTCCCAGCAACTGTGGTGCGTGGGCAGTTTGTGATGCTAAGAGCATACATAATCCTCAGTTGCAAAATCTATAGCAGTAGATAATTATCTAGTTTTCACCATCCTCGTGGACAGAGTCCAGGCCTATCTTTGTGCTCAGGGGTTAGAGGAGCAGGACTGTGACTTAAATGTTGTTGGCTTCAGTCCCTGGAATCAAATGGAAAAATCTGGGGTTTGAAAATACAAGAGAGACAATTTCCCTTTCATCAAATACATGTGCAAGTCATCCAGTGGAAATGCTCCACAGCCAACAGGAAAGGAGGGAGGTTGTTCTGGCATGGCTTTTATGTGTGAATGTGTGGAAATAAATCAACGTGAAATGGGCATTTTGACAAAGAGGGAAGGAACATGGATCTGCAATAAATTTTCCTAAATAAATGCTAATAAAAACCTAATAGACAGAGGAAGAGGTGCTCTGCTTTGATCCCCAGGTGACAGATTTCTGTGGCAGAAATGATGTATGAATGAATGATGTGCTTGCAAAGAGGAATAGGAAGGTCTGGTGAGTTTAGATGCAGACCCATCCTGTGTAGTTCATCACCTCGAGTGCATCATGTTCACTGACTTACAGTAACCTAAAGGAGAGCGCATTGAGATTTTAAAGCTGTTCATTGCAGGAAACCTGGCAGATGGGCTTGGATCAGAGTCGCTTGGATGGTGAAGGCGTGAAGATTGTACTATATTTGTTTAAACGACAACCTAGGAGCTCTGTACACTGAGAAAATGGATTTGTCAGACGTTACACACTGCGTGCTGATGGGAAACCTTCTGTGGAATACCACTTTAGTGAATTTTGATGCCTTTTTTGAAAACAGGCTCACGTACAGTATGTGCGAGCGCCTGTGTGTGTAGAGCGAGCTTTGGCATCGCCAGGCACCCAATTGGAAACGCTGACAATATCAGTGGAGGATTGACACAGATGGTGTGTATGATAGGGCCCTGTCAGCTCCAGGGAGAGCCACACACACACACACACACACACACACACACACACACACACACACACACACACACACACACACACACACACACACACAAAACAAGAGTTATTGAACTAAAACTGTGCATACATATTTGTGTGTTTTGTTATTTGTGTGTGGGGGCTTGTTAGCACCCCATTGTCCCTAAAGGTAAAATGAAACCTGTATGTGGTGTGTTCACTTACAGTAAAAACACTTTATGCCACCGGCTTGTTTCTCAGTTTCGTAACAGATTCATACAGAGCTATGTGTTTTCTGCCTTAATAAATATCAAGCTACACTCCTGATGCTCAAACAGTGGCAATTAACAAAATCATTGTTGGATTTTTATGTTTAGGTAGGTTGAATTTCTGTACGTGGTGCAGATAACCTACCTTCTTGTATTTGCAGAAAAATAATCTATTTACAAGTATTAAAATGCATAAAAGACGTGAGATGTGTGTGTGAGTTCAGAAGCTGCCTACATGTGTGTTGTAAGAGCAATTCACCTTGAGCTTGCCCTCGCAGTGAGGGAAACCATCCAAAGACGGCAGCTCACACTTCTCCTGGGCTCCATTTAGGAGGTCTGGATGAAAAGAGTGAGAGAGAGAGCAAAACAGAGAGATAGGGAGAGGGAGAGACAGAGAAGGAGAGAGAGAGAAAATCAATAAGGTCAAGTCAGTCTGCAGCTTTCAACAGGATGTATGACCTTAAAACTGGAGATCATGCAGATGCAAACTTTCACATTTCAGGAACACACATTTCTTCTTTGTGTTCAGTTTGCAAAGTCAGATGCTTGAATAAGGCAGAAAATGAATCAAATGTGTGTGTACAAACTCTTCTGTGTGTGTTGTTAAGTCCCTCACAACAGATGAAAATAAACTGACCTGCAGCACATCTGTCCTTCAAGCGTCATAGGATGGCTAGTTCACTAAAGTTATAACCTTAAAACTTAAAATGAAATAAAACTCTATTTTCAAAGTAGTTGTAGCAGTTTACACTTTGTACACTTTGTAATTATCTCTCTGTATCCTAGTTTATATTTAGTATTTATATTGTTAGTGCTCCCCCCCTCCAAACCATACACACGGGAAACCTTTCAACAGCCAGTTTCCTATTTTATTTAATCACTAATGCCATAAGCTGTATTAAATTACCTCAAATCCAGACAGAATATTTCCAACTACTGCTGCTTCACGTTAGAAGTATTCAAGAAGCATATTGTATTTGTCAGCAAGCTTGGCGCTGACAGCCATCGCACATTAAAATGCGCCCACAAACTGTGATTCTTTCAATGAATCATAAATATTACAGGGAGTAATGCAGTAGGCTGTGAGGTGAAGAGTTAAATAGTTAAAATTAGTTAGCGAACAGAGTTTGGACCAGAAGGCGACTCCTGATCGATTGCCCTTTTCGGTATCACCACAGCTTAGGTAGTTTTCTTTGGAAGTGAAAGGAACATTCAGACAGTGGCTGCCTGCCAAAGTAGCTTGTACATAAGCAGCTCGTAGAGAGAAATAGCCATCCCTTGGCCAAAATATAGGGTCATTTGGCTGCTCGATAGTGTCAATTTCACATCCAGCTTAATAGACAGACAGATGACATAGCATTTTAAAGCTGTTTTTGTAAGACAAAGGTGAAAGAAAACAGTGAGTCATGAAGTAGATTCTGTGATTTAAAAGTGGGAACTTCCTCGTCTGTTTCCTGTTGTGAAATAACAAGCAGACAAGAGAGTTACACAAAACAGGATAGGAGAAGAAAAGCCAACCGTCAACCAGCGTGGCTATGTGGCGAGGATGTGCCAAAAGGTGCAGTTCCTCTAATGTTAACTTAATATATACACAAAGCAAACAGAAATCAGGAAGTCATGACAGCTATGTTTTTGGCAAACGCTGGCAGCGTGGCTGACTTTCATGGTCCTTTTCAAAATGTTATATTATCCAGTGATATATCTTAACATCTACTAAAAATAGTGGCACAACAATTTACGGTCATGGTACCCAGATAATGAATCCAACTCACTTTGGAGACCTGTAGCTCGAACATGAGGTCGACAATTGTGTTTTGACTGAAATATCCTTTCAACTACTGGACAGACTGCTGTGAGATTTTATAAATATTTATTCATGTTGTCCTCTGATTGTATTTCAGTATTTTTGGAGATTCTATGACCTTTCATCTAGTACAATTATAAGGTCAAATTCTTGACATCTTTTGCAAATATTAGGATGCTAAGACGCTTCAAGGAAACACTAAAGGTTACCTGTGCATGTTACCAGCATTATGCATTGTCATTGTGAACGTGCCAGTGTTTTGCTCAAAGCCCCGCTGTGTGTAAGTGGGGCTGCTAACACAACTTTTAGCCCTATCTGTCTGTCTGCGGTGCAGACGTCAGCACGTCAGGCCAGTTGCATGTTTGTCTTGAAATGACAGCTGGAGACTGCCCACTACCCTGTGGTCAAGGATGACTGTCAGCCAACTAGATCACCTTTGGCTTGGTCATCTGAACTCCATAACAACAGAAACCGCAAAGGGCCGAGACCAGGGCCAGACCAGTCCACAATGATGTAAACACAGGTTGAGAAGCATTTAAGACTTTTCTTGCTGAGCTGTTTCCTTTCTACAACAAACAGAATTCATGCAACTGCAGTGGGGGAGGGAATCACTCTGACATCCTTTCTACATTGCTCTTAATATCCAAGAAAGCCGACATCACTGTAGGATTAACATTCATGGCTTGCACGCAGGCTTCCCTTCTATATAATCACCTTTTTGATATCCTCAGTCAGAGACGTTAACGTCATCACCACTGACCTTTATAGCCAGAATATAAATAATGCATTATGGTAGACTGTGCTGTGAATAGATAAAAGCTCAGAGGCAAACACCAGTCTGGTGTAATGAGTTTGTGGGTGGTGTTTTAGGACGTGTGTGTATACAGCTAATCAGCGGCTCCAGCACTGGGTCAGGCTTCTGTCAGGGTGGGGCCCCTACACGATGTTCATCGTTGATTCCATTTATTTGCACCAACAAGCTGCTGCAGTAAAAAGATATCCTACTGGTATGCTTTCACTGCTGCTCTATCACAAAGATTAAAACATTTTTCACCAACACTCTCTGGCTCGCTCCCTCAGCGTTGTGTATCAGGGAAGAATGAGAGATAAAAGAGAGGTGATGACATGTCACAGAGTACTCCAACTAAAAACATTGCCAGAGAGATGGAAAGCCAGCAACACGGGTTTCCATCCACTGCTTCAATCCCCATGTAGGAACAGGATAAAGGGGATATTGTATGTTTATCAGGGTTTGAGTCAAAGTATGATATTCTGAGTAAACATAAATGTCCCCTATGGTTTTTCTGCACAAAAAACAATCATGTTGAGAGTTTCTCTGTAGTCAATTAACATTAGGTTTGTGAGTACAACTATCTACCATCTTCACATCTAAAAACCATGGCTAGCTTCTTTTGTCCCAAAGAATGATTGCTTATCTCCTTGATAAGTCCTACTGGGCTCACTGGACTCCTCCCAGACACTGCCCATTTTAGTATGTGCATAATGTAAAATGAATTGTGTCTGTTTGTTTGTAAGTTGTGGTGTTCTGATCCTTTCTTGTTTTTATCACCTTTGTGTCCTCCTGATTCTGTACATCACACTGTGCTGCCTAAAGAGACCTGACTTGTGATTTGCCGTTTGCTAAAGTTGCTGTCACGTGAGGAGCGCGAGAGTCGCTGTTATCTCATCCTTCAGACGCCCAGTCATCCAGTCACTCCACCGGACGGCCAACCAACCAGGCAGCCTGTCATTCACTTTGTCATTCAGCCAGTCAGCCAGCGAGCACCAAAGTCACCAGGCAAATCTTCTACCAGCTTTAATCAAGCAGAAGAAGCGGCTGCCAAGGAACGGCTAAATATAGCTCCCCTCATAATCAAACACAGCAGAGGTGGTGCTGTTTCAAAGACCCGATTACTCGTCTTTCACCCCCATCGCAACAAAGATGGATATCAATCAAGCCTAACCATGCGCGTGCCTTTGCCGTACCTATTGACATTGTCCAAACGCTGGCTATGCATCAAAGCCGAGCAAGACAGGGTTAAAGTCACACACCCTGGCACGATATCATGGAGCAGTGGAAGAGTTTTTACCGAACAGGAAATCTCCGACATAAAGCACACAAAGGCAGACACAAGTATGACACTGAATAGGGTGAGGTGAGGTGTGACTGCCACGCTGCTGCAATCATAGGAGGTGATAATCCCAAGTGCCAAACCACACCTCTGTCTTTCAAACACAGGAACAAAGTCAGCAAGGTGAAGAAGCAGAAAAGGTACACAGAGCTAAAGTCACAAGCATTCTTGAAATAGTATTCTGGCAAAAGGCCTGACAATCAGACAAAGGCAAAGAACACAGAGGCCACTCTGTAAGAGATCAGGATGAGATGCAGAGATAGTGGGGGTGAACAGCATATAGTTATAGTTAAAGCAACGAGTAGAAAGGCGCAATTGAAATGTAAAGAGAACCAGAGGCAGAAAACAGATGAGATCATTCAAAGTTGCGTAAGACGTTCAAGAGCCTCTCACAGCGCTGAGGTCAACGTTAGCCAGTCCCTAGCACACAGTGTTGGCCATCTGATAGCCCTTAAATAGCATCATTCTGAACAATAAGTGATATTACACACAGGGTTATTTTCCCCTCTCCCTCACCGAGTGTGTGTCCAAGCCCATGAGGTAATCTGACATTTGACAACTCCAGAATTGGATTGAGGACATCTGGTTTATGTTACTCCCTCTGTTTTGTACTCCTCTCGCTCTCATTGGTTTTATTCTCGGGCACATTACAGAAAAAAAGCTTCCCTCAAATAATGTGAACCCTGCCAAGGTCTAGCTTCAATGACACCGTTTTGGTGAGTAGAAAAGCAAAAACAGTGTGACACTGACCAAATCTGTTGGCATGAAAGCAGAAGGTTATAGGAGTTTTGTGACAATTACGTAAGTTCCCGACTGTGAAGATTTTTTGATGAAGGCCCCTAAGATATGAACAAAAGTGATTTAAAGTTAGTGATGTACCAAGTGTCACCATTGTGATTCTGCTTAGGTAAAAGCTTGAAAAATAAGGGTGAAAAGTGCAGCTTTCCTCATCTCCGTGTCCTCTGATCCACTGGCTTAGAAACACTAATTTTAGATGCACTTTGCAAAAGGAGGCAGAAGTGTCAGTGTGTGAGTTCTGTTTGTGTGTGTGTGTGAAACTCTGAGGCAGCTCATCAATTAGACAGAAAGCGGGCTGGCTGACGGGAGCTTCAGACCGTCGACAGCTGTGCAGGTGGAGAGAAGTCGGGTATCACAAAGCAAGTTCAACTTCGTCTGGCTCTCTTGGGTTACCTTACCTTGGGTTCTTAACTCTGAGCCACTCTGATACAACATCAACAGAGGCGTGAGTGGAATACTTGAAGTGAGATGAAGCAGAGACACCAACGGGGAAATGAAGTGATAATCAGAGGGGTGTAAGATAATAAAAATAATCATACCGCTAACAGAGAATGAAAAACTGTGAGCCAGTCTAACTCCTACTGCCAAAGGAGTACCTGATGTAACTGAAATGTTGAATTTATACATTTTAAACAGTGACAGTGTATAAATGTTTTGTTTACAATTATCAACCTATCATGTTTAATACAGTGAAAATGAATCAGTGACTATTTTAATAGTCAAATGATCATTTTAGTCATTTTCACAATTGCTGGTTCCTGCTCCTCAAATGTTATCTATTCTCTTTACATACATATCACTGCTATCACTGGATTATCATGATACTGAAGAAAACAATCATCTCTTTGCCTCGCAGTTTGAAAAACCTGTTCCCTGAGCTGAACCTGCTGTAAACTGATTGCTGGTTGACCATCTACACTCTCCCATGAAATATTTGCTAAATGACTTCCTTCTCACTTTTGCCACATTATCTGATGGTAGCAGAGGGGCAGAACACGAAAATAGCTCACGATAAGGAAGAGGAAATTGTATGACATCATTTGTGAGAGGGACAAGAGATAAGAGGACACATGAAAATGATCGTATGAAAAAGTCAGGCCAACTGTTCCTCCTCCAAACCTTATATTACCCAAACCCCCACTGAAAACCAGTCATCTAGGCTCTGCCACCTGAAGGCACACAGCAGGGTAACACACACCAAAAGGGGCTTCCCAGCATGAGGGGCACGTGTTTGGAGCTGGTCAAAACACATGTCTCGCGCCGCCTCTGGTCCACACAAGTGTTCCACAGTGAAGTCCTGGAGGCAAAAAAACAAATCCAAATTTCCCCCAAATAACCCTGCTCTCCGTCCCACGTCGAGCTTCCTCTTTCTCTCCCTTTCCTCTGCTGCAATGAGCACAAAGTCTGGCTGTAATCAATCCCTCTTTTGTGCTGGAGCAATCTGATCAGCCCACTGTTCTCTCCGAAAATATCCAAGAGGAGGATTCAGATTTTGCACCAAGAGCGGCGCAAGGACACCAGGCAGCCAGAAACCTTGATTAGCTCTCATCATTGCAGAGCTATGACTAATGTTCCACTGTTGATTTGGACAAATGGTGGAAAGCTGCACATATAGGCTGTGAGACATGCTGGACTGAGTGCTTTGTCGCCACAGAACTTTCAATTAAACCCAGAACAGATGTGCCTTTAAACTAAAAACACTTACATACAGGTTTCATTTAAATGCTTCATCTCCTCTGATTCAAGGAAAGGAAACGTTTTTGGTAACCTTGCAGATGTATGCGTTTCCTGTAAATGGTGAAAAGACTAAATGCTCAGCCTGCTTTAGTTTAACTCACGGGCACTGCAGTGGAGCCGAAAATATTCTGTGTGTTGTCATTAGCAAAGCAGCCCGAGAGCCCCAGAGCTGCATAATGCAGAACTAAAAAAGTGATCTCACCTCCGGTTTTTAGCTTCCTCTAAAGTGTGAATATACACATGAGCCTTTAACACATCTTAGAACACGTGTGTGGGATTATATACTTGTCGGTCCTCGTGTGCAAAGTGCATCTTTGCACTCTGCCCGCAGTTTGAGTGTGCCTGCATCTGCTGCTCTTTCCTCCGATTTGGATCCTGCCACTCTTGCCTGGAGAAAAATCGTCTGCAGTGAATGCAAGATGAGGCTGGAGGTGATGTGGATGTTTGTGTATATTATGTACGCATGTGTGAGTGTTTGCGCGTAGATTAAAAAGTGAAAAAAGGAAACGCCGGGGGAAATGGCTGATATTTGGCAGAAGGAGACAATGTAGATTATGTTCCTTTAGCGCCACGACTGTGGCTTGAACCAGAGCAAGAACAATACTGGCACCGAGAGAGAGGAGACAATGGAGGAAAAGGGGATGGAGAGGGAGATGGAGTGCAGCATACAAAGAGAAGCAGAGATTTACAGTATGCAGAGAGCAGGGAAAGGAATGAAACCACAGAATGAATTGAATACATAAGAGAAAGAATAGTGTGTATTCTTATTTCCTTTTCTTTGGAAATGCTGTGGCGTTACACACCAGGTTTCAATCACAGCTGATGTCATACCGTTACTTTCCGTGTCTGAAACACACGAGAAACTGTGCAATATTTCTGAAATTTCTAGATCCCTGATAATGAAGTTCCTGCAAAATAGTCACTGCGCTAAACTGAGGAAAAACAAAAGCTGGGAGCGAGACAAAGACGGAGTGAAAAAGTGGGGTGCACGTGTCCCAGCCAATGGTGTGTTAGCCCCAGATGTTCCTCCCATCCCACCCCTGCCTCCTCAATCAGTCGCAACCTCAAGACGCACAAGTCTGCCTGTGGGGAGATGGAAAAACAGAGTGTGTGTGTGTGTGTGTGTGTGTGTG
>JAOXYL010000010.1:5781383-5793559 GCA_028564955.1 Terapon puta
AAAAGTGACAGCTTGCACACCAGCCTGAATGCACCACAGTTCATTTGAACTGAATAAATAAGGTTAGTCCCATTATTATTATTATTATTATTATTATTATTATTATTATTATTATTATTATTGTTATTATTATCATTATTATTACTGCAGATTCATCTTCTGTCACTGAACCTACAGTTTTAACATTTCAGTTATACTGAGCTCTGCCTCTGCCTGACTTAGCCCCCCTCCTTGTCTTACCGATAATGTGACAGCAGTTCACAGACGCTCACACACTCCAGTCTTGGGTTTATCCTCAAGTACTGCTTCACAAATAATAACATCCAGGAGAGCAGTATCCCTCATTCCAGTCTACGTCCATCGTCTCCCAGACTAAGACTGAGAGGGTTCGCCTGTTGCATGGCCAAAGGAGACATGATCCTGATAATACGGCCCTGCTGCCATGGAGACCGGTGTGACTCTGCATCTTAATGGCCTTTTTCGCATAAGCCCCGCCTCTTAATTATTCATTAGGTCCTCCAGAGAAACAGGCAGCCTCGCCACCTTACTGGTGTGAACCCAGCTGAGTAACCAGATATCCAGAGACGGGCTTTCCCTGCAGCTCATGAGGCTTCATCTAAGATGTGACGAGAATCCAGATCAATGGTAAAGAGTCGATGAGTCACTGATGGGCTTAAGCTGCTCAATAGGGGCACCGATTTGTTATCACATACAGATTAAAAGAGAAAATAGGTTAGCCGTAACTTTCATAATCCTTCATAGATAAAGATAATGCTAGCAGCGAGGATGTAATGAATGAATAAAGCCTTCGCTTCGTGTGAACTCACGGTGATCGTTTCAACCTGACTGATTTGGTTTGGTGGATAAATAGCACATCTGAAGGTGACCAATCAAAGTCATGAAATAAATGTGCTCTTCAGCGGCCTCTGTTCTTTCACGGGGTCAACAGCTCCTTTGTTCCCAGATTATTACCTGCAGCGCCTTTCAACATGCTGCACGTGCATCATTTATGAAGAATTTACCGAATTTCAGTACCTTCATCTTGGTGAACAATTGTCAAGCTTTTTTCCTCCAGCATTCCTTCGTGGTGTCTTTGTTTCATAAAACTCACAGATGAACAGCTGAGTATAAACACTGAATGAAACAGTATAGCCCTATCCTTTCAGATAAACTTCAAATTGAACTAAACTAGCAATTAATAAAATTATTAAAATCCTAAATAGTTATGTTCAAAAGAAACATCAGCTCACCTAAGTCTAAAGTTGGGTGTTTTCACATAGAGCTGATTAAAAAAGCGTTTCCCTCACAGTGCTGAGAATCGCTGAACTCTGTCCTGACAAAAAAAAGGATTCGCCTCAGCACTTTTGGTGCCGTGAGAAACACAAAATGCTTAATTTCACATCATCGTTGTGGAAAACGAAGCCTGAAAAATGGTCCCTAAATGTTGTTCATTAATATTCTTTATTTCAAATGTGTCTCGCTTTAGAGCTACACACTACTTTAAAATTATTTCTGATTTCCTTTTGCGTGCTGTCACAATCACAGAAAGGGAAGTTGTCGTTTTTGGGAAACACCAACATCCACCCCACGCAATGATCACTGAGTAATTGCAACACTGCCTTTACAGTCACGAAATTATGACTGACAGGTGCTGCTCATAACACTGAATTCGTGACCCTGCTTTTGCATTAGTCTGCACACAAACATAAAAAAATAATGCTTGTGCTCTTTTCACACCATAAAACTTAAGATAAACTGCTTTCTTTTGCCGTTTCTTGCTGTTATGTAGTTTGTTATGGGCTTTGCTTGTTAAAATCCTTCATAAAACAATCTACAAAGAAAAAAAAAAAACACTCACACACACACGCACACACACAACTACAGTATCACTTTCCTCGGACTAGCACTGACAGGTTGAACCTGCCACAACACGCCATGAGATGAGAAGGAGAGAAGAAAGACCACCCTGAACATGACCTGCGTGTCAGAAACAAGCCCTGTGTCAAGTGTGGCGAAGAATTGCAGATGAGGTGGTGACGATGAGTCTGCCACTTCCTTTTTCCTCTCTGCCAACCCCATGCATGTTCTGTTGTTACAATAACACAAGCTGACTTCATCACAGCAACAGAATACACACACATATCACATCTTCATATACGATATGTTGAATTTGGTGTGATAGCAAAGTGTATTCATTTCAGAACTTACTGTAAAGGAAACGATAAAGACGCTGACATCACCACGCCTGTGAGAGGGGCCTTCACTGACTGCATTAAATCCCCCACCCCTTTGCTCTGCGTGTCTAAATCATAACACTTTCCCCAACGTAAAACTAATCCTAATTCTGGTCTTCACTCTTAATGCAATCCAAATCCTCTAAAAGCCTTTAAGGGAGTCAGCGGCGGCAAAATGTCCCCCACTTTCTATCCTTGTGACAGAAAATACGAGCAGCTGCAAAAGTGGAAACGCAGTCGGACCGCAGAGCAGCCACAGAAAAAACAACAAACTCAGCACAGCACCAACAAAACAGCTGTCAAACACCACTTATTGTGGCTGCGATTTATTACTGACAGCGATGGTTGTTTATGTGGACAAGATAAGGTTCTTTAGGTCGGCTGAGGCTGTGGTTTCCAGTGAACTAGGTAACCTCATTATTCCAGTTCTCCAGGTTTGACGGGCTGCTGAAGGAAGCAGTCGCGATGCCAACGGTGCCACAAATGAAAGCGTCTCACACTCTAATATTTTAATGGACTTAAGCATTCAGCAGCGGCAGTTCACAGCTCAAACTATGAGTGAAATCTCTCAACGGTCTCTGAAACAAAAATAAGCATGAAATTCAGGACGTGATTAATGTTTGAGGTTACAGTGAAAGCCTTTTTGAAAATCCCTAATCTTCCTTTTATTACCTCTGCTGCTTTTTAGTCATTGCCCTGGATGGGAAAACAGCTTTCAAGAGGATTTACTGTGGGTTTTGCGACTTGCCCCCGACCGATGAGCGACTCTCCGCAGCTACAGATGTGCAGTGCGAATAAATGAGCCGCTCTGGCACGGCGGAGCTCCGAACAGGAGAACGACTGTAAAGAGGCGAATGTGCGTTGTGTGATTGGGGAAAGGGCCTCGGCGGAGAAGGCTGAAGTGCAACAAACACAGAGCAGACTTCTCCCAAAAGGCTGTTTTTTTTTTTTTACCTCAGGCTGACCTCAAGTAAGAGAAGACAGGTGTGTGTGTGTGTGTGTGTGTGTGTGTGTGTGTGTGTGTGTTTGGTGCTGAGAGAACAGGAGCCCTTTAATCACAGAAAGGCCAAGTGTTCCACTTCTCTGCATGGCATCCATCACCACAGCCCAGTTCTCCCCGATGCCTCCATCTTCAATCCCTTCACCCGAGCCCGACACACACACACACACACCCTACAACGATTTCTTGCCAGTGAAGCATGCCACCGAAGCAAAGCTCCTTTTCGTCAGGATTTATAATCCCAAGGGGCTCCAGCGAAAAAAGGTGGCTGAAAGAGCTCTTTATAAAGCCGGGGGCAGTTTGTGGCTCACCTCGGGACGGTCACTACACTCGGCACTCGCTCTCCTCCGCCTTACAGCCCAGGATCATGAGCCGCCTGGGCCACGCTGAGTAAGATACACTTTCAGAGACGAAGAAAAAAAAATCTGACACACTCTCACAGTTGCAGCCTGCACGATAATGACCCAAGATACATCTCACATAATGAAATCAGCGTGCCACAACCTGATTATACAAGATCAAGCTCCCTAGGATGAACTGAATTCCCTTGAAAAAAGAAACAAAAATCAGTGCTGGTCCTCAACAAACACCTATAAAACACGAGGCGAGCAGACTTACATTACACTGATTATCATAGCAATGCATTTACTTTCATTTTCATTTAAACTCAGGCCACCACATGTCCACAGAAGACCCCCCGGTGGGCCTGAAAGGGCATCGTGGACTGACACCATCAACTTCCTGCGACACCAGCAGCATCACACACCTCGCCACCTTAAACCCACGGCCACTCATTAACCAGGCACAAGAAGCCGAGCGATGCTGTCACCTGACCGCTCGCCACTTCGGACTCAATCAAACACAGCCCCCCCTCCATTCAAGAGGGGGTGGATGTGACTTCCTCCAGAGCAACCTGTTCATAGGCGTGATCCAGCCCCCCCACCCCACTCTCCTGCACTCTCACTGCCGTTGTTATAAGCTAGCTAACAACAATAGGAACCCCCCCTTTCATCCACCCCACCACCACCCCCCTCTCCCCTGCTCTCCGCAGCGGTGATCGTCTCTAACCGGCTAGCACTGAAGGTTAGCAGGCTCGCTTTAACGGGGCTACCCGGGAGCTAACCTGCCGATATTAGCTGCCTCTTAGATAAGATATGGGAGGGGGGTAAAAAGAGAGAGGGGAGGGGAGAGGAGGAGGGGGGGTCACAACACAAACACGCCGCAATGACAACTCCCGAGCGCACACACACACACACACATACACACACAGCTGAGCACTGCGCCGCGTCTTTCTTCAGCGTTATTATCACCCCGACACAACAACACACACACAAAGGGGCGGAAAACACGGCGGCGCTCACAGGCTAAGTCTTACCTTTGTTGGCGGTGTCTTCCCACAGCCCTCGGCGGCGTTTCGAGGCGGAGAGGGGAGTTAAAATTCCCGTTAACAAAAAGGAAGAGAGAAAGGGGGCGCGCGGGGACGTCGCTGCGTCGCGCGGACTGGAAAGATGAGATTCCTGCCTCGGCGCACGAGCCCGTGAGCTCGCTCTGCCCACTTGCGGGGCGGCGCGTTAGGGACTGTGTGCGTGTTCACACCCCACGCAGAGACGTAAAATGTCGACGGTTCCCTCTGTGGGAACGAATTTGCCTAATAAAACAAACTAAAATAACTTAATATTAATTAAAATGAATAAAGTAATATAACATAAAATAACATAACATAATGTAACTTAACAAGAAATAAAAATAATATTTTGAAGTAACATGAAATAAAATAAATTATAAATAATGTAACATAAAATAACATAACTTAACTAGAAATAAAATAAAATTACATAACACAAAATAGCATAACATAAAATGATGTAATGTAACGTAAAATAAAGTAGCATAAAATTATATGAAATAACATAAGATGAAATTAAATAACGTAACATAACATAACATATATATCTGTATGTAGGTAACAAAGGTTACCTTGTTTGTATTATTCAGTATAACATAATTTATATGAGCTGACAATTCTTTTTTCACTCTGACATCGTGTACTGAAAGAGCTGAGGTGATGGGGTGATCAGGGACCTGAAGCAGTTAAAGAATATTGGCAATATTGGCATTTAGAGATGTTTGTTAATGTCATGCTTGTGTGGGTTTTGCCTTTGCCGTCAGGTCAGCAAACAACCTGATCATTTCTGTTTAATTGGTGCTGCTAGATCCAGTCAATTTATTTATAAGTTGTCAAATAACTATCAATAAATCCTCTTTTGAAGTTACTCTCAAAAGAAAAAAAGCTCACTCTGTCTGCTGAAAAAAATCTTTTGTGGTATTTGATATATCTTTCACATAGATTTTATTGCCGCCCTCTGGCCCAGCACTTTCGTGTGAGTGTTTGGAATTGTTTTTGTCGTCTTTTATTTCCCCTTTAGAGATAGATAAAGTCTTATCTTTTCATACTTTAACCCATCATGAATTCTTTGCAGGTTATATTTTATATCATTAACTCAAGGATTCAAGGATTCTTTATTATCATTTCAACACATGTTAAACATGGGATTGAACGAAATTAGTTACCCTGGTCCCAGTACAAGCCCAATACTAAGAAGTATTTTTGGAAAAATAGAATAAAATAGAACTAGTATAAATACAAAGCCAGTAAAAATCTCCATAAATCTCAAACGGCAAAGTACACTAAAGTTATTCTTTTTATCCCACAACAGCTCTGCGGGTTAAACAAATTAAGTATAATTAGATTACAAATAAAATCATGTAAACTCATATAAGCTCCACCTTAATCAGATATCAGAGCTCATGTGATAGTACACCGTCAGGAGCCACTATTCCACATTTTACAGAAAAAGCATAAAAGATAAACAACAAATGTGAGACATACTTTTACTTTAACTTTTGTCTGAATACTTCTGCCACCACTTACATTAGGGGAGAGATCCCAGTATTAATAAGACTGCCTAATCAAATAGAAATTCATTGAAATACACTCAAAAACAAATTCTGTATCAGTAAAATGAGAAACCTTTTAAGTGTCAGTCACTAATTGACAGCAAAGGCTCTCTGACTTCAAACACACTTTGAATGATTCAATTACTTTCTTATTCATCAAACGGTTTATCAATTTATCCAAAAGAATGACACAAAACGTGCCTTCTGCTCCGCTTGAGATCAGTGCAAAGCCCAGACAGTTTGATGGAGTTTGCATTTAAGTCTCTTTTTGCTGCCCAAACTCAATAATTAAACTTTCCCTGCTTACTCATCTGGAGCGTTCTTTAATCTCTGGATGTAACCAGGCCTGGGTGGTGGACATAAATATGGGCCACACTGACTGATGTCTGGTAGTACTTATCACATGAAGGTAGTCCAACCGAAGGAGGAGACACAAATTAGGACGATCCCTTACGTGCCTGCTGACACCGACTGATAAAACCTTTGTCTTTACTGCCACCTGCTGGCTGTGAGGCGCCACAGCCTCCAGGGGCAGCGGGCCCTTTGTGTCTGCAGGTAGACATTATCCACTTACCAAACCATTTTCGAAAAGCAAAGACTGGAATGCATGTCGCTCTGGCGTTGTGGAAATCTGAATCTGAAGCTGGTGTATTTATTTTTATGATATTTATGGCTGTATTCAGTGCACAAAAATAGCTGGCCGTGAGGTAGAAATACAAGAAAGGTTCACCTCAACCACAACAGGAAAGAGGAAAAATGTAGATGTGTCACTATGGAGTTCTCGCTTCAAGCTGTCCATTTGTTTATTTCTGCCCGTTGATCATAAAGAACAATATTATTTTGCCATTAACACAGGATCCACTTCTTTTTCCAAACTCAGTTTCAGTGAGAACAGTGTATCTACTCCCCAGCAGGACACACCTAAGGAGACTTTGCATGTGTTTCCACAAGCAAATCAAACAACGTTTTCTTGCTGTCGCTCTAGGTTTGTCACAGACAATAAACATCCCTCTCAGCTCAGTGTCTGAGAAAATAGATTTAATATTCAAATAAGCGACATATACACAGTGGGTTCATGGTTCTAATCATCAGGAAGAATGCGAATACAGTTGATCTACAATCATTTACAGAAAATATCACGTTTATCTTAATGATCACACAGCTCCACAGGGCAGGAGGTGTTCTTTTGACGCCATCAACAATTCACATTCATATTATATTCAAACATATATAATTGACTGTACAGACATAAAGAGCTGAAGGCAAAGGAGAGCTTGATTCCCACTAAGGCACTCATGATTAAAATGACATTTATGTCCATTGTACTGCAGCAAATAACATGACAACACAACAGCTGGGGTAAACATGGTTTGTTTGGATGTCTTTTCTATTCGTGAAAGGCTGATTTAGTTCAGTTTTATCTGAAATACATTGTCAGACTGTGAGAATTTGAGACAAGCCATAAACTATGATGTGAGGCTATAAAAGTAAGGTATTTTAAAATAGATTATTAATCTCCAAAGAAAATCTATCTTCATTACACAGGGCGAGGGGATTGATAAACCCAAAATTGAACTGGCCATTGCCTCATTAGGAAAACTACAAAGTCTACAGAGCTGACACTGCCCCAATAAAAGACAAATTACTTTGGCTGAAACACATTCTTAGCAGTATTTTCCAACGACACTTTCTCATCTATTCATTCCACCTTGCGATGTAATGATATGATCCACAGAAGAAAGAGGACAGGTCAAGTAATCAAACCAGGCCCCATGCATCCCATTATTCCTGTTACATATGTAAAAGACATTGACAACTTGAAATGAAGAGCGGATTAACTGCGAGCACAAAGAGGTAATACATCAGAACTCAGGAGAAAGTAACCTCCATCATTGGCTGACTGCTGATCCTCCATCACCTGTAAAAATTGGACTTTACCTCTCGACTTTTCACATCTCCAACTGACTGTTAAGCTCCACTGCTGATGCTTGGCCTGTCGAGTTTGCCTGAATATTACACACAGTCAAGTGTGCCTTTAATGAATACACACGTTATATAACTCTGCAAGACTAATGTTGATATGTTGACTTTTTAAATGAACTACTGTTTACATGCTGAGACCGCCAGACAGACCTGCTGATGTTTGCTAAGCATCAATCACAGTTCAGGGAAGGGTTTAGCTAAAGGTCAAATAAAGTATTCAAATTACTTATTTTCCTCTATATTATTATTATTGTTATTATAATTATAATCTTTTTTTTAAATATAAAGGGGAAAATCACAATAATCAAACCACTTTCCACATCTTCCCATTCGCACTTTGACTACGGATGCATCGCGCTTCTATTCTACATAGCACCTTTAAAATCTGATGAGCCATTTTTAGTTTAAACCTTGAGATGCCATACCGCCATGGTACATTTAAACACATTTCAGCACATTACTGTTAAAATGACTCATCTTTTGTGAGTCAGAAGTATCATGTAGGAGATTTTCCAAGAAAAAAAAAAGCACAGTTGTGTCTGTGGTTGTGGTTCGCTCATTTCCACAACTTCTGAGCCGCGTCTGCGTAGGCACGCTCGATTTCCACATCGGCCGCGCACGTGTTGGTGAACTCCTCTCGGTTGTAGGCGTTGCCGAGGTAACGCCACACACCCCTGAATTCGGACGGGATGTCGTAGTTCCTGTACTTCTTCGTGACCACCTGGCAAAAAACAAGTAATTTTAGCAAACGGTCAATCAAACCAACGAACAAATGAACCACGCCGGTCCAAAGCGCGTTACCTTGACGATGTGGAGTTTGGGTAAAAGGTTGCAGTCGGCCAGCGTCAGCTCATCTCCGTCCAGGAATTTGCGATTTGATTCTCCCCTTCCGCTGTGTCCCTCCCCGATCTCGGCAGGTAGCGGACTGATCAGAAACTCGTCCAGCCTGGCCAGGGCCCGCTCCAGACTCCTCTCTAAAGCTGGAACACAAACACATGTCCACTCATTAAAATCAATATTGGATTATCGTGGACGTACACGCATATCTAATTTCTTTTACATACTTACCTTGATTTTTCTCTTGGCGTTCGTTTTTGATGTAAGCTGAGAATTTCTGGAATATGTCATTTCCTGCCGTGTTGGACTCGGGATTCTTTGCGGCGAGTTTTGGATACCTACGAGACAGGAACGCGGTGCTAGTTAGGATGTTGCCAGGCCCACCCCCTAGTCTGGCGTGTGTTTCTGTGCGTGAGGCCTACTTTGGTGGGGTCAGCATCTCCTCCAGGTACTCCTCGATTTTGTTGACGTCGGTGAGAACCTCCCCCTCGAAGGTGAGGAAGGGGGGGTGTGTCCCTGGGGCCAGGTTGTGAAGGTCAGTTGGTTTCCTAATCAGAGCGGGACAATTTTACAGCCTCTGCGATAAATGTGTAACAGAATATCATCTCGACTCAAGTGATATCGTTACAGTCTCCTGTAAATAAATGATACTCTTTGTCTTTTCAGCCACTGTGGCTGCTTACGCCAACTGTCTTGGGCCTCATTTCCCAATAACAATTACTCTTTTAAGCAAAGTGTTTTTAAATGTTATCCTTTGAGAATTTCTCCACTGCCTTCATGTATTTCTCAAAGCAGCACTTGGAGCCAGAGCATAATTAAATGCATATTTCATAGCTGCTCTTCAGCTATCTGCTTAATCAAACGCAAAGTTATGGGATGTTGTGTACAGTAGAAGTCCACACAACATCTGACAACACAAACAACAACATATGCTTAGAACTGCCACAGGAGGACCTGAAAGCAGGTTTTTTCCATGCATTTGTGGGTTTAATATGACTGTGCGCTGACAGTAGTTTTTCTTTAAAGATGACCGTGCTGAGCGAGGGTACAACTACAGCAGAGTGTGTGATTCAGCTGGTTAAGCTCCGCTCTTGAAGAATTTCCTTACATTTCTTTTAATATTTTTGTATAATATTTTATGTTATGGTGCTGCAGCCTTACTGTATTCATGGGAGTTTGAGTTGAAGGGAGCGTGACTGTGTGAACTCGGGGGTTAATCTCAGAGTTTTACTGTAATGTAATGTGATCGTGTCATCATTACTTCTTGTTGTCAACGGTGGTGACATTGAAGACGACGCCCTTCAGCCAGAGGATCATAAAGAGGCGCTGAGAGAAAGGGCAGTTTCCAATGGCCTCCCCATCAGTTCCAGCCTGTACACACACACATACATACACAGACAGATACACAACCAAAAAACACAATGAGACACTCACACTGCTGCAGAAATGGTACACTTGAGCAGACACACACTGATTCTCGCACAGCTACGCGACAAACACACTTGGATTCAAGACGAAATGAAGTGGGTTTGAAGTTTGGTCTGTTTGTGTGCATACATACATTTATAATTGGCAAATGCAGTGGGGTAAATGTGCGTATGTGTGTTTGACTGTGCGTGTGTGTGTGTGCAAAGCTGCAACAGAACACTGTAATGAGACACCAGGTCCAACATGAATAATCCACACAGCTTCCATTAGCTGCCTCACTGCCTGCCAGACTTCTGGTTCCTACAATACAATCGCAGCGTATCGGAAATCATACAACCTGCTGTCCATGATACTTTCCAGAGAAACACACACTTTCACTGAACTTGAAACATGCGTGTGGTCATTTTTTCCTACTTTGTTTTGGGACTGTCAACTCATATAATTAGTATTTCATGCAGAAAACAAACACTTTAACTTGTTCATTTGGAGCCATGTATTGTGTGTATATTTATATGAAGCATTTCTTCTACTCCATACAGCCATTGCCGTCTATTCATGTCAGTACAATATAAACTGCCCACATTACATAACTGCTTTAAGAGTAGACATTTCAAACCAGGAGCACTATAAATACTTTATTTTTGCAGCAACACATTGTGGGGCGCTTTCACTGGCAGTCAGAAAAATGCAAAGTGTGGGTGATTTGACATCGAAGGGCTAAAATTTAAAGTCAAATGAGCAACTGAGCGAGTGATTTGATAACATCGAGATGATTTTTTTTTTGTCTTGCTTTGTTTTGTTAGCCCCCCCCCCCTTTTCCAATCTTTATGCTGAGCTAAGAAGTGACAGGCTGTAGCTCCAAAGCATACAGATGTGATTGTGGTCTTCTCATCTATCATCCTGCAACATGTTGAAATGTTACTTTAAACATTTTGCCAGTCTCATTTAAAAAACAAATAATGTTTCTAACTTGCCTCACAAGTGAGCTCAAACACATACACACAAAAATAACAGTCCCTTTACTGTATCAGTATATCTGAGCTGTGATATCCAGCAAATAAAAAGACGTGTTAAAACCTGAGTACACACACATATACATATTGTATCTTAACCTTTAAAGCATTTAAAGCTGCTGCTCTGAGTACTGAAAGGACCCCAGTAATTATTCATTAGGGGGAGAGAGAAAGAGAGATTGTCCCTGCACGTGGGTGTCAGGTTAACACACGGAAAATCAGCACACAACAACAACAACAACAACATGCACACGCTTAAAGGAGTCATTCCAAACACACACTCAGTTTTTTCAGATTCTACAGTGTGCAGCTTACATGTTACCCTGCACTAAAATAATAAGGGGGTGAGATGGTGAAGTTTGTACAGGAACGCAATTTAGAAACGCCAGGAAACTGATCCGGTGTCAGTTTGAGATGTGCACAAACTGTGCAAACACCGAAACATGTGCACACACACACACACACACACACAACTCCTCACCTTGACAAATAGCTCTATATCAGGGTCCTTGTCCTCCTCGGCTGCAGTATCCGTCATGGTCAAGAAAAACACCCTTTGCTTGTGTGTTTTGGTTCCACAAGTGTGTAAATGTGTGTGCGTGTGTGTGTGTGTGTGTGTGTCCTTTTACAGCAGATACAACTCCAGGTCTATGTGGTGAAGTCCGCTTGGTCCCATAGCAGCTGTGTCAGAGTGTCAGCTGAGGACGAGTGCCAACGAGAGAG
>JAOXYL010000010.1:5824116-5834869 GCA_028564955.1 Terapon puta
TGGGTAAAAAAAATAAACATATATGAAGATTAATTCAACTGAAGTCAGGATTTGTTGGTTAAATTATGCAGTTCTTCTTACACATAGCTTACATGTTCTTATCTTATGTCATGCTCTTAAAGATTTTACATTACCATATAGTAATGTTGTAAAACTACATCTGAGAGTAAGAATTCTTCAGAGAAATTAACCTAAATATAAGTGAAAAAGACTTTAATGTACAGATTGTTACTTTTGTATTTTTGTTATTATTTGAAATGCTTTGCAAAAACCTCCAACATGTTAGATTGATATGACACTATTTAACTGTTAAAACATACAATACCATGTTTATTGTGCTAAGCCGCTCTGCACCTGAGCTCCCCCTTCCTGCTTATTTCTCTCTTTGACAATAGCTTGAAACTTGGCATCGGTACAAATCTTCTCTGGAAGATAACACAACGTCCCCTTCTCTGGAAATGCTTTATTGACCCTGTTCCAGCGTAGAGAAAGATATTTGCTGATTCTCATCTTTCATCCAAGCGATGAGGGCAAGGGCTCGAAACGTCACATTCAAAAGTGTCGGCCCACCACCATGTCTGTTTTGTGAGGTTGGAGGCATTATGAGGCTGTAATTCCTTTAAAATGACCAGCTATGCCTGGAATTTTGTTTATGATGGGAGTGTGGCAGAATCCATGTGTCTTTCTATAACATAACTCTTGAGTGCAGTGAGTTTCACTGTTCGACAAGGCACTGCCTCTGAGAATTTATTTTTGCTCTCACCATTTGTTTATTTTCTAATGATGATTTAAGAATTTATTTCACCTTTTGATTTGAGGATCAACCCCCTGAGACACGCCTTTTCTCCATCCTCATGAAACATGAAAACTCTTCCGTGCTGAGATCCTTTCCTGAAGTTAAAGTTCGAGTACAAAAAGTGCAAAAATACTCCAGGACAAGAAAAGGTCCCGCATTCATGCCAGGCTACTTAAGGGGGCCTGGCATTAAATTCTGGATCCCTCTCCACATCCGTGGCTATGGGTTGTTTGCATTTTGACATCATGTTACTGTGTTTCTGTGGAGTCACATGGAGATGGAGATCAGGAAGAGATTTTCCACAATGGAGGCACTATCAGAAGCCCTAAAAATTTGAGACCACAAACTTTTGCATAGGCAACTATGCAAAAGTTTGTGGTCTCAACTTTTTAGTTGCTAAAACCTATCAAACACAGAAACTACAAGGAGATTTTAGAGAATACCAAAAGTAGGGGAAATGCATTGAAAAACAAATTGAAATTGACAGGAAAAAAAGCTTTTTAGTTGCCATCTGTGGTGCAACAGAGTCAGATCATGAGTGCATTCACTGACCACCATCAGTAAAATGCATTTAAAGAATCAAATGTGAAAGTTATTTTGCAGCATTAACGATAGAAGCATTTTACTGCAGCTGCTGCAGTTTGAAATACTTTGTCTGCATTTTAGTTCAATGGCCTCTGTAAAGCATTATAAGAGCACAACATAATTTAAAAATTGACAAGTATTTTTTTCACTTTGACATACTGTACTGGGTTAATGAGGAAAGAAAAAAAACATATTTTTTGCAGAATACAACATAATTATACATCTTGAAGCCTCAAATTGATCTGAGAATTTTAGTGGTCGAATGTCTTTTTGCTGTTGCTGACAACTTACAGACTTGTGAAATGTGACGTGGAGACAGATTAAAAGATTAAAAGTTCTGGAGACAGATCAAAGGGCCTCTTTAGATTACAGTCACAGCCGAGGACTTGGATGTGGATGAGAGGTTTTATTTTCATTTCCTTTCTACTTTTGTACTGTGTAGTTGTTTTTTTTTATTATTATTATTAATTTTGATGTCAATTATGTAGAGAAATTGTCATTTTGTGTGGATGTTTCCTAGTGTAATGTTATCCATAGATTACAAACTAAATAAATCAAAGATGAAATTGAGTGTTATTTAATGCTGTCCTGGTACAGAGATTTGCAGGAAATATGACAGAAATACAGAAATGATGTGCCACACGTCACTCCAATGATTTGGCTCTCGATCAGGGACTATTTTCTCTGCTAAAGTCGCTTCAGTAAAAACTGTTTCCAACACAAACAAAATACATGAAATTCCATTTAGTTCCTTTGTATAGGGGTAACAGCTAATCTTATCATCTGTTCGTCTGTCTGTTTCTGTGTGTCAGAGCACATGCGGATGCTTCGGGAATCAAAAATATGCAATGATTTATTACCCAATGTTGTGAAAGAGAGAGGTACGAGAGAGCAACACAAACAAGACAGGAACCCAAAAAGAGACAGTTAATTATACAAAGTACTAAAAAGGTTGTCAATTCACCACCGTCAAGCCCTTTTCAGATCGGCTGTGCTTCTGTGGGACTTGCTTCCTTCCTCTCACATCAGGAGGGAAATCTTGATCCGGATCACTTCTTACAACATTTTTCACAAGAAACAGCACCTGATCCGCTTTCATGCCACAGTGAAGTCACAACCCCGCCAATGTCCATCGTGTGTTCTCTGGATAAATAAAAATCTTGACTGATTTCACAATGATCTCCTCAGTCTTCAAAAAAAAGGGTTAAACTCTGGATTACAATCTGCCTTTTGAGGTCAGGAGGTGTTAAAATACTGCTTTAATATGCTCAATTATAAGGCAGTTTGCCTGAGACGAGGGCAAGGTTTTGGTTTATGAATGAATTCTAGTATATTAATGAAAATGAAAGTATCATACGAAGACAAAATGCTAATATTGTCCTAATACAAAAAGTGATCACTGATCTGCTGCAACAAACCAAAGTGAACATTTGGACGACAACTTTATTATTTTTTAGCAACAAACATGCTCTCCATAGTGACATCTTCAAATGTCTTGTTTTGTCCAATAAAAAGTCCAAATGTATTCAACTTAAAATGACAAAAAATAAAAAGAACCTCGCATTAGAGAATCTGGGAGGTGAGAGTAATTAGCATTAAAGCCTAAAGATACGATGGACACAGTTCATCAGTGATAAAAAAAAAAATTCGAATCAATTACTTATTTCAGATTTATTCATAAACAAATCTTTGTTCACAGCAAACAGGCCTTAGCACTGTACTTCTCATGTAGTTTTAATGTAGTTTTCTTTCTTTTTTGTCTGCCGTTAATGTTACAGTAGTTTCTTTGTTTATTCTTGGACTTCCTCTTTCACCAAACCACTCGACCAAAAAGCTCAGAATTGCTGGTGAGGTGTCACGTATGGCAGCACAACCGGTCCTGTATTGTCTTCACAGGAGGTGCAGCAATTACTGTCAATATTTTCACAGTCCTTGCAATCAGTCTGTCACTTGATGCCTTTGTTGTTTTACTGCTCCTCAAATTATAAGGTTGAAGAAAAATATATGACTTACCTGGCTATTGTTTTGTTGGGCAGATAAGACATCTGTCTCAGGATAATATGATCAAACCATGTGAATCTGTACATTTGGTCAAAACTACACAGAAACATATTCCATAATTCATCTTAATGAGCTTCATAACTTTGTGGCAGCACTTGAACACTATCTCTAAACTAAATCAGATTAAACTGATAGGATCATGAGGCCTGTTGTTTCCCTGCAGCTCCCCTCGGGGCAATACCTGACCATGAATGTTGTTTCATGTTTAGCAGAAGATGACATCTCATAATCAGTAGTGGATTTCACAAGAGGAGGACACTCAGTGTCTATCCACATAAATTCAACCCATTTATTGTTATTTTACTTCTCATGCAGTTTCATAGAAAAAACATTTGTTGCATATTTACCCTGTTGGAAAAGAATAATAATATGAACATTTGTAAACTCATGCATCTTAAAACCCTTAATAATATACAAATATGATTACATGGGGTCACTTTAAAATGAATAATTTAAGCAGAATATACCTATTGTACCTCTGTTAATATTAGGTTTATTACAATAACAAAGCTCTGACCTATAATAACGTGATTATTTTGTGCCTCTCTGTTAAGACATGTACTAACTATTAAGTAATAAAGACTGAGGCATTTTCTTTCTTACTTCACTAAATTTTTTCTATAACTTCTTAAGTTACTTCCGACTTTGCAGATTCAGATTAATAATGCAAATTATAATGGACAAATAAATGATGTTATATTATAGATTAACCCAAAAGAACCCAGATGTCTTTCTCCTTCAAGGCAAATTATTGGGGACGTATCATAGGCTCAATATACCCCAAAGAACACAAAATCACATGACCTATCACATGACCCACCAGGTGTTCAGTAGGGGTCACACTCAGTAGGGGACTTCACAGGTTAAAATCAAGGATAAAGCTATATAAGGAACTTTCCAGGTATTTTAAGTGACTTTTGACACCTGCGTCACCGTGGGTTCTTTTGAGTGAAGAGAAAACCGTATTTTATTCCACGGAGGACAAATTTACTAACTACCCAGCAAACAACAGGACTCCATTTTTTACAGAGCTCTCATTGTACCAATGCAAAAGTAGACTGACAGTTTAAAACAACAACAACAAGCTACTTTGTGCAGATATTCAAATATGAAAAAAGAGTATGTATTGTTCACTCAGTGGCCACTTTATTAGGTACACCTGTACAATCAAATGCAATCCAGTACAAACTGTTCTGCAATTAAGTTTGCTTTTCTTCTACTCTCGTCTTCTTTCTTTTTTTTATTTTTTTAACACTTTCGTATGTACAAATACCATGGCAATAACACCTGCATTAGATAACAAAGATCAGATGAGTCTTCTATTATGTACAAAAAATTCAATTGCATTTTTATTTTTCATCACTTTAATTTTTTTCCACATATGACAAAACCTAAGTTTTCTTGCATATGCTTGGATTTGTACATATAAAAAAGTCATCTTGGCTACTGTCCATGACAAGTCCATAAACAATGTGTTTCTGATAGAAAATGTGCAAGTTGAGGAACACTTAGGGAGAGCCGGTCATGTACATTAAACCATCAAGCTACAAAATATATAAACGGGATAAATAAATAATAAGTAGTTTCAGAATCATCACAAAATGCACAATCATTGGTTTCAAATACAAATCTTTCCCCTCTTTTTCCAACATGAATGTTGTCATTACATTTACTCCAGGCAGCTGAGCAGGCAGCCTGTCGTCTCGGGGTCCTGAGTGTCAAACACGCGGAAGTGGCTCGGACCGGAAGCGGGTTTGTTCTGCTAAAGAGAGGAAAAAAAACAGAAAATAGAAATCTGCCACAAAATCTGATTTAACCCCTCCAGAAACAACCAGCAACCGTTTGTTCCGCCATGATCCTGTTAGAAATCAACAACCGCATCATAGAAGAGACTCTGACGCTGAAGTTTGACGGCGCTTCAAACGGGTGAGCTCATTGTTTCACCTGCTAACGAAGCTAACGACGCTAGCAGACTTCAATGAGATTTTAATGCGACTTTATTGACTGTAATGAGTGGGGGGTCGACATTGGGTGCGGCTGTTGCACCTTTACCACCATGCAAATGTCAGACAACAAGACTGTGTGTGTTTTTAAAAGGGCAAAATGCTCTTTTAAAGGGGCAGGTTGAAGCTGCAGCTGGGTGTGTCTGCACGGCCCCGGTGGTGCTCATCTCCTCCTGCAAGCAAATTAACTAAGCGTTTTTACAGTATTATGGCCTTAAAACCTGCTGGTTATGAATTTACACATTTACAAACATGCTGTGGTTTAAAAGCAGCGAGTAACGCGTGTGATGTCTGATTTTTGGGGGCTAAAATAACCCCAAAACCCATTTATTCAAGATATTAACAAGCAGATTTAACAGGGTAGTTAATTATATGTTCTTAATAGTTTAGATTTTGACCATAGATTGTGTATGTTTTAGGTAAATCTATTTTTTAATGATTTTAACCTGATTTAACAAGTAAATATAACCAGATTCACAGCCAGTTAAGAATATATCCTTTTATCTTTGGCCAGCACATCATATCTGGTGTCATGCTGCTGAATAAATCAGTTTAAACTGGAATTTCATCCACCAGATTTATTCTCCACAGCACCATATAGATAGTTATTAGTTTAAAACCAGGACGTCCCTCTCTTCCTCATTCCTGAAGTCGGGTTGAGTCAAGTCAGAGAATGCAGCTCGGGCAAGCTGCTGCAGCGTCCACCTTTAAAAAAAAATGTTCATAAGCATCTTTATTATAGTCAGGCTGCTGACTTTAAGAAAACACTGTTGTCCTATTGATGTCCACCTTACCAGGCAGTCATAGAGCTGTCAATTAATCGGCATGTCATTAATTTATAAGATGAAACTATTTTGATGATTGAATGAGTGGGTTTTTTTGTGTTTGTTTTTAATGAAAAAGTGTACAATTTCAGCATCTCAGCTGTGAATATTTTCTGGTTTCCTTTTTCCTCTCTGATAGTAAATTGAATATCCTTGGTTTGTGGACAAAACAAGATGTAACCTCTGGCTTTGGAAACTATGATCAACATTTTGTGACATTTTACGCACCAAACAACAAATCAGTTAATTATGAAACCGATCAACAGATTAATCCATAATGAAGATAACGGTTAGTTGCAGCCCAAATAGAAAGCATCGTTATTGTTGTGGAAATACAGCTTAGTCAGACAAATGAAAATCAGGCGTGCCGGGATACATTAAACTTTTATAAAGTTAATCGGAGGCCCACACAGATCCTGTACGAGCAATAAAAAACACTGCAGACTCTCAACGTGGCCTCTGCTTTGAATATGTCCTTTACTATTGGGAAGAAGATTCTTTAAAAGCTGATGAAGTGGAGTGATCTTTTTTGTGTATTAATCCCAACTGTTTTGTTGTCCATGTTTAATGTCTGTTATGTTTTTTGTGATGTTTTAATGTGAAGCAGCAGACCATAGCCCACATTGTCCCAGACAGGTTTCCCGAAAAGATCCTTCTACTCGAAAATATTTGTGTTTCTTGAGTGAAATTAATTTCAACAAATGTACACCGACCCAGCTTGAACGTGTAATGAAAGACTGAGACTTAATTATAATTGGCTAGGGTTGCAACGGCATCTTGCTAAGGGCTCATTTGCATATTATTTTCTTGATACATTTGCCGATTGGTTAGTCGGTTAACAATGGTTAAATATAGTTTAGATTCCATATGTTGGCCAACTATGAGTGAAAATCCAATCTTAAACTTACTGATGTATATTGATATTACATTGAAAATCCTCACAAGTGAGAAGCTGAAACCAAGGAATCATTCGCATTTTTGCATTAAAAATGACTTGAACGACATGTGCAACTGCCTGCTCATATGAGGGAAACTTTTGGTCAGTTTCATTTCACACAGACGCAGCCATGCATTATTATGTACATCGTAAGTGGAGCGGTGCGTTTGAATACTTTTGTTTACTTTATGCCGAGTATATCTCCTCATTTTATTTTATCCTTGCAGGACCAAGCCAGAGGCCGTTGATGTGACGTTTGCAGGTGAGATTAATGAGCATTTTGTGTCACAACTTGGTTGCAAATGGTGATTTTCAGTATTGTTGAGTTGCTGCTAGAGGTGGTGACGATTTTGAGTTGTGCTTCCTGCTGCTGTCATCACACCAGATATCATCCAATTGTGTAACTGACCTGTTGCATGTGAAGTGCTGCCAGTAATTGCTGCTAGTTGACAAACCTGTTAAATGTGAAATATTAAGTTAGGTTACTAATTAAGATGGCACAAGTACAAGCAGCTTGTCTTTTTTATTGATCACCTGCAGGCATCAATGTTGTTCGCTCTTTCTGTAGATTTTGATGGCGTCTTGTACCACATTTCCAACCCCAATGGGGACAAGACCAAAGTGATGGTCAGCATCTCCCTGAAGTTCTACAAGGAGCTGCAGGAGCATGGGGCCGACGAGGTACGAAGTCTGCAAAATGTTTCTCTGTGCTGCCACGGACTCACTTTTGGGCGGTTTCAAATTTAGAAGTCCATTTTCACATCCCTCATCACATTGGCGCAGACTGAATAAACACATATAACACACATCTGCTCGTCCTGGAAAAAAATGTTATGTTACAAGAAATGAGAGGCTCTCATCTTTCAGGTCTTAAACTTGAGTTAAAAAATCTTCTTGTGGTTTTCCCCTGGTGTGAAAATAAATCAGCAATGCAGAAGTTACCAGCTGTCTTTCTGTTGCACTTTTTCAGTGATATAATTCTTTCAATGTGCAGGTGAGCTGTTCAAACAGTCACTCTGCAAACACGTAACAGTAACATTGTCACCTCAGCTTCAGAAACGAATGGCGATTTGAGGTAATAAAGCATTAAATTAAAAGCTGACTTGAGGTTATGATATGTACACACACCTCCACCACACGAGCTCTGTTGCCATGTAAGGAAGAAAGCAGCTGCCGAGACCTCTGCTAGAAACAGGAAGTGAGTTTGTGTGACTCACCCCAGGCGAGGAAGTGCTGACTGCGAGCAGCAGCAGCAGCCACTGTGAATGAATATCTTGGCTGTCATCCAGCGGCCTCCCTCCTTGTTCTTTAAAACCAAAGAGTGGAGGGATAAGTGAACGACTCAGCGGTGTCACACTGAGTTATTCAGACAGAGCAAAGTCTATTTGGAGAGCAGTCAGGAGAGTGTGGGTCTTGTCAAAGGGCTTGTTTATTCTCACCCATCACAATCTTTTGACAAACTGCATTCATGTAAGCTCTGCTGTAATCCTGCTCAGATTGAAATGAGGGAGACTGTATACTCTGCTGTCCCTGCTGACGTTTGATGGTTCATTATTGGCATACCAGAGTCAGATTTGCATATTCCAACCAAGTCTACCTTTCTTCATTCTGCAGTGGCAGGTATCTATTAGAGGAGGCCCCCGTGTTGTGATACAGAAGACACACACCTCCTTCCTGTCTTTTGTTTTACAGCTTTTATTGCTGCAGACATTCCTGACAGTTCTTTATCTTCTCTTAAACCACCTGCTTTGTTTCAGAGGAATCCCTCAATCCACCATAATCACGGGGATATTTCATCATTTTGAAAATCAAAGCAGTCTTGTGTTGCTCTTCGAATCATTGTCCAGTTTTTAAATCCTTTCACAGCTTCTTTTTTTCCTGGTGTCATGGTTTCTCCGTGAAGTACTTGAGTGCTAGAGAAAAGTGATGGTACTGAACACCATGATGTTTTTAATTTCAGCTGCTCAAGAGGGTCTATGGGAATTTCCTGGTTTCACCAGAGGCCGGTAAGTTCCCAAAAAGTGATGGATTTAATTTATCTAAACTGTCAGGATATTGAGCTTTAGATATTCTCATTAGACTTTGTTCCTCATTTGTAGAGCATGTTTTTCCCATTATCTGTTTGTTTGTGGCGGCTCACATGATCCTTTTAATATAAGACTGTATATTAATAAAGTTTCTGATAACTGTGATCTTCATCGCTCCGTTTCTGGTCGCTTCCCTCCCAGGCTACAACGTGTCCCTCCTCTACGACCTGGACGCGCTACCGGCCAATAAAGATGAGGTCGTCCACCAGGCGGGGATGCTCAAGAGGAACTGCTTCGCCTCGGTGTTTGAAAAGTACTTCAAGTTCCAGGAGGAAGGCAAAGAGGGCGAGAGCAGGGCCGTGGTCCACTACAGAGACGACGAGTCCATGTACGTGAGGGGGGGGGTTCACATGTTCAAATAAAGATTTCATATAATTCGTTCATTTTTAGTATAAATCCCTTATTCTGATGCATCTCCCGTCTTCTCAGGTATGTGGAGGCCAAGAAAGACAGAGTGACGGTGGTGTTCAGCACGGTGTTCAAAGACGACGATGACGTCATCATCGGCAAAGTCTTCATGCAGGTGTGCGAGGCCACCTTTCACTCTCAGAGCCTCGTTGTTGAGTTCTGTCACTCGCGACGTCGGCTGAAGGCTGATTCGCTGGAAAACGTTCACGTCAGCTTTCTCTGTGTATTTCAAATCAGATATACACTCACACCTACTGTATCTCTCACTTGGTGTTAAAACCATAGAAGTGTCAAACACCCAGTGACAAAATGTCTGACGTGCATTAAAATAATATCTGGTTAGTGTGTTAACAAAGAGTAAAAAAACTAATTTAGCTCTTTGTGTGGTGCAACAGCTGGACAAAGTGAAGTTTCCCTGTTCTATCTGTTCAGCTGACCACATAGAACAAGAACCAATGAAATGAGTTTGCTTTCAGAAAAATGAATGATGCTCAAAAAGCAACAGAGTGTAAATGTGCCATTTTTTTAGTAACATTGAAGTCATTTCCTTTATTGTGCCTCATATTTTATTTAACTGTAGCTTAAAGTTACTAAAGACACACAAAGGTCCTCTAAAACTGGTGCTTCTGTATGTAGGAGTTCAAAGAGGGTCGGCGAGCCAGCCACACAGCCCCCCAGGTGCTTTTCAGCCACAGGGAGCCCCCCCTGGAGCTGAAGGACACAGACGCTGCCGTCGGGGACAACATTGGATACATCACCTTTGGTCAGTGCCCAAAAAAACGCTGACCGAAACCTTGTTTGTGTCGCAGCTCCGTCACTGAGCTCGATCGATTCTGATGCACGCGCACCGTCTGCTCTTTTTTTCAGTCCTGTTCCCACGTCACACCAATGCCAATGCCAGAGACAACACCATCAACCTCATCCACACCTTCAGGGACTACCTGCACTACCACATAAAGTGCTCCAAGGTCAGTGCAACTTCTCCAGGCTCCACTTTCAAAATGAAGGATATTTCAGTATTCTGTAAGGTTGGGACAGTTCATAAGAGCTGA
>JAOXYL010000010.1:5842089-5852928 GCA_028564955.1 Terapon puta
GCTTGAACTCAAACGGAAATGTGCTCCATTTTAAGGATTTCAAGGATTTCAAGTATTCTTTATTATCATTTCAACACGTTAAACATGGGATGGAATGAAATTAGTTACCCTGGTCCCAGAGCAAACCCAATAGTAGGAGTAATTTTTAGAAAAATAGAATATATTAGAAACGATTATAAATACAAAGCTAGTATAATTACAAAAGTAGACAAGATGTGAGAAAGGATGATAGACCTATTTTTTTTCTTATATGATGCAATTTTATACTTGTATTATAAGAAATAAAGAGCGATGGCTGACCTGCTTCTTGAGGTCCACCAGAGGTTTCTCGATCTCGTCCCAGTCGCGTCCCTCGGGAGCTTTCCTCTTGGCCAAAATCTCATCGATCTCCTTCTCCAGGTCGCTGTTCTCCTTCTCCAGCTGCCTCACCCTGCCCAGGTACCCGGACAGCCGGTCGTTCAGGCCCCGCAGTGTCTGCTTGTCGTCTCCGGGGGCTGCCGGAGCCGGCGGGGGGGCGGCGGCGGCGGCGGGCGGCGGCGCGGCGGCCGGAGCGGAGTCTTTGTCCGTCTCGTTGCGCAGCACGTTGCGCAGCCCCTCCAGGCTGGCCACGGACACCCGGGAGCCCCTTCCCCCGGCCCCACCGAACATGCTGGCGGATGTGTTGGAAGGCATGATGATGCTGGATGAGACAGAGCCGACTGAGAGGCTGAGGTGATGGATGGGCGGATGGATACAGGTGGGATTTATACCTGGCCCTTTACGCACGAGTCCTCCCTCGAGCGATGCCATTGGTCCCTGGAGCCCAGCACCATCCCGGACAAACCTGCTCAGAGTGGAAATTCAAGTTTTTCATGTAGATTTCCCCTGTTTTTCTCAGCCTAATGGGGCACCTGTCCTCTTGGGATTGGACTCTGGGAGTTTTGGGGAGGTGACGGGCGCGCCGGGGCTGCCTTAAAAAGAGGCAGGTCCGGAGGGCTGCAGGTATCTGCACGGCTCACCTGGGCAGCATCCAGAGCTCACCTGTCCGTCTGTCTGTCTGTCAGAAGCTGCAGCATGTCCAAACCCAGAGATTACAGCAGTCAGTCGTACTCCCCCGGCACGGCGGGACCCGCCAAGAGCGTCGACTCTGCGGGAAAGTCCAGAGAGAAGGACGACATGGTGGGACTCAACGACAAGTTCATCAGGCTGATCGACAAGGTGTGGTATCGACCTTAGTGGTTTTATTATCTGCTCAAACCCTGGTTAGATGAATTGGGTTGTTAATTACGGTTTAAATACTGTTGATTATATTTGATTCATCTCTCCAAAATGTGTTTGAAAATTAAAAAGGGCTATAAAAAGACTTACTAGAAGGGTATAAATAAAGGTTTATTTGTTTTAAATGATTTATGATTTAAAGAAAATGAAAAAGAAACGGAAAAAGAAAATGATCCATGTTCTGGTCATTATATTATAATTAATTATTTCCATTATTTATTATGGATTTTACGCTGTCATTCAGTTGAACCCATGCACAGCGTCACAGTCGGTCATAAAAGCAGATCGACATTCAGAACAAAGGAAACACAATCTTTCTCTCAGTGTCTGTAAAAGCTGTTTCTGCAGGCGACAGTTAATTCTGTGACCTGAGGCCATGAAAAGCCTCTCCTACTGCAGGCTTCACTTTATTCAGAGGCGGAAGTTCATGCAGGGCGCCACCTTGTGGATCATTAGATAACTGTCAGTGTGAGGAGTTGAAGGGCCACCTGTCTGTCAACATAACATGAAATGTAGAGACAGTGTTGAGGAAACTGGGTGAAAACAAACAGAAAGATATATGTCTGATCAGTTGGAGTCTCTTTTTTTATGTCTGCTTTTATTTCTTTGTCTTTGTCAGGTGAAAAACCTGGAGGATGAGAACAAAAAGCTGGACACAAAGCTGAAGATCCTCAAGGACAAGGAGGACTATGACGGGAGGATCGACGAGATCGTCAAGCAGCTGGAGAACGAGATGGAGCAGCAGGTCGAGAGCTTGATCCGCGACCAAGAGAAGCTGCAGGCGGACCTGCTCAAGGCCCAGCAGGAGGTGGACGACACCAAGAAAAAGTCAGTGGGTCACAATGCAGCTGATTTGTCTGGATTTTTTTTCTTTAAAAATAAATCTCCATCAGCTTTCAATATGCCCATTGGTCCAACCAGACATTTTCAGTGAGAGGATGTTACACAAAGTTTTGTTTTCCTTAGTTGACAACATGTTATATTTGTTTTGGATAGAAATTAACTTTTTATCTTTTATATTCTATTTGTTTCAGCTTTGAAGATGAATTGGAAAAGAAGACTGAGCTGGAGAATGAGTTTATCATGACCAAAAAGGTATTTTTACAAACATTTAGAAACACGGTCCAAAGCTTTACATTTTAAATACATTAAGATACTGGATATCAATCAATGGACAAGCTGACTATTTTCTGCTCAGTTTATTTGCCTTATGTCATCTGGGCCTCCATATACTCATACATGTGTTTGTTCTTAACGTGTGTCCGTAACAGGATGTAGATGACGGTCACCTGGACGCTGTAGATTTGGCTCTAGAACTGGAGGACCTGATGGGGAAACTGGACTTCCTCCGGGTTGGCTATGACGAGGTAATGATTGGATTTATTTTATTCGCAGTTTGCAAAAGTTACAGTTGAAATGTCCAAAAGCAACGAACGAACCGTTAAAATAAAAGCCTCTGTTATGTCCTCGTCTGCCCCCTGCAGGAGATCAAGGAACTGGAGTCGCAGGTCCAGAACGAGACAGTGATCTTGCGTGACGACAGCAAGCGGTCCCTGGACATGGACGAGATCGTAGAGAGCGTCAAGAATCAGTACGCCAACATGGCCGCCCGCAGCAGGGACGACGTGGAGCAGTGGAATCAGAAAAAGGTGAGGAAAGAAAAAATTATGACCGCAGAAGAAGACGCGACACTAACTCAACAACTCACAAAATGTTTTGCTTTTTGCAGTTACCGAATTTATACCGTTATTCACATGTTGTATATTCTCTTCAATCTTTACTTTCCTTAGATGGATGTCATGGTTTTAAATGCCGGACAGCGTGAGCAGGAAGTGCGTGATTTAAAGAGAGATATCGCCGACATGCTGCGCCTCATCCAGAGGCTCAACGGGGACCTCGAGGCTCTGCTTAGGAAGGTCGGTATCAAATAAACAGTCAGACACGCAGCTCGTCCACCCAACCGGCCTCTGATCCTCTCCTTTTCCCTCTGTTAGGAAGAGTCCCTGAAGAAAGAAATCAATGACTTGAGGAGCGAAGGCGACTCCAACCTGGAGAAGGCCCGGGAGGACATCGGCCAGCTGGAGGAGGCCCTGAGGCGCGCCAAGCAGGACTTGGCTGGGCAGATCCGCGAATACCAAGAGCTCATGAACCTCAAGCTGGCTCTGGACATCGAGATCGCCACCTACCGCAAACTGCTGGAGGGCGAGGAGCAGAGGTACGTGAGCACATCGTTATGCATGAGCTTATATTTTGTGCATTCACTCCTTTTGTTGTTTGTATAAATATGGCATGATGCACCACACTAACAACTGTTTCTGCTTCATCTCCGTGAAGAATGAACCACCTCATGCGCAACGGAGGTGAGAACCATTTTGTCACTTTTTGTGGAAATAGCAGCTCTAAAAACTTCTTCTGACTTGGCACATCTTAGTGCATTTGATCACTTTATGGTGTATTTGATGTTTTACTGTTTTACTAGTAAATCACAAGTAAAAAGAGGGAAATTAAAGAATATAAACAATTTAAATATAAGTTATGTTGTTGCAGATATATTTTTTTTCTGTCCAGACCTCCGGGTTAGGAATCGGTGATCTAAAAGTATTATAAAAACCTGTGAATATTTCATTATATCAGTGTGTAATGCAAGCATGCTGCATTCAAAATGGATGAAATACTAGATATAGATATATTACTTAAATAAAAGTAGTTTTACTACAGTCTAAAAATGCATGGTAAAGTCCTGCATTCAACATTTTACTTTAATATTAATCAACAAACTATACTTTCGGCAAAGTACCAACAATATGTATTTCAGAGTAATGTATATTATTAAACTGTAGTCTAATGGACTTATGTATGTATTATTCTAATATTAGACATGGTCAATGAAACACTCATTTCTATTTATTTATATACTGGTGTGAGGATTAATCTATAATAATGTATCATATTTTATCTGTCGATTACATATCAAATCAACTTTACTGGAGTAAAAACTACAATATTTCCCTCTGAAATATTCTTAGGTACACCCTATATATAAATAAATCTTCAAATAAAGTCAGCAATCCAAATGTACACACAGTAGCAGCTTGCACACCTTTAATTTAAATTAGAAAAAGATTAAAAATAATTAACCCAATTAGTTGGGAAATGCAGGAATTCACTAACCTAAAGGAAAGCTAAGAGGAAGACAAAAAACTAATTTAATACAAATAATAACATAACGATGTGACCAAAATAAAAAAAAAACCTGCATGCATTTCATATCAGTCAGTGTTCTCATGATTGATTCATGTTTCACTAAAATCAAACCTTTCTTTCGCTCAGATTTCTAAAAACAAACCAACCAATCCAAGTCCTTACTTGCACGCAGACGTTCGCCTGCCAGAGGAGCCACAAGCCCCAGAACCCAACGTCGACCCGCCAACCACCATCATCCCACCGGCCAAAAAACGCCTTTTGATCCGGGTGGAAGTGGAGGCAGGCAGAGTCGTGTCGGAAAGCTCCTATTACACCGAGGACTGACCGGCACTGTCCATCCCTCCTCTGTCTGCAGCATTATACTATATATCCGCAAAATGTGAAGTAAAAGTAGTTCAAATTAATTTAAAGGCTTAAAGAAAATCACTTTTAATGCAATCATTTCTCATTAGTGTGGTTCCTGGTAGAGTGAACTGTCGAAAAAAAGCTTCCTGTGCTTTAAGTTTAAGGTTTTGTTGATCTCGAGCAGTGTTTTTTTTTATTCTTTCTTATCTTTGTTTGCATTTGCAAAGATTTGTGGTGTTCCTGGGACCATCCATGTGTTTTTCCAACTTCCTTGCAGTTGTGTCTGTCATGCAGGCTAAACAGGAATAATGTGAAAAGAGCACCACCCATGTAAAGGCATTAAGGTGCCTTTAATAAGTGAACAATAAAGTAAGGAACTTTTGGGACTGGGAGACGTCACATACAGAAAAAACAATGATTAATCTGTGTTTCAGTGGTGCTGTGTGCATGGGGAAAATGTTTGTTTGCAAGCCTGAAATGCTGTCAGTGTTCTTTTTTAAACGCTCTTTCTCACATGTTTATACCTCAAAAATGTAGTAAAGTAATCACGAAGAAATCTGAGGATTTTACAGACTTTACTGTTGCGGTGACAAGCATTTGCAATGGGATACAATTAATAAATAAAGCAGGATGACCAATATGTCTCTTTTTTCTTTCAAGCAAACACACACAAAGAGTTCTGTACAGTTACATGGAGGAATGTTTTCGGGAAGTACGAATATTATCAGGCCTCTTGCCAAGAGTTAGATGGGAAGACTGCAAATTCGTAGTTGTAGGCAGGCGACAATTAGCTTAGCTTAGCATAATGCCTGGAAACAATGGGGAACAGCTAGCCTTGTTCTGCCCACGGGTGCCCTTTTAAACATTCTTATTTTTAACATAGAGGCATGAGAGTGCTGTTAAAGGACCAATGTGTGGGATTTATGTCAGATGCATGGAAAAGAGATGGAAAATTAGATGAAAGAGTTCAAATTTAATGGTGCATGCAACATGCACCTCCATCAGATACATCTTTAATAGCACAGAATCAAGAGATTATACTTATAATCCTGTAGTTCTGACAGTAAGATTGTTAAATCAGCGTAGGAAAAACAATCGCTGATATATACGATCTGATCACCAAGTTTAGTGCATCGTTCGTGCAAATCCCCCACAGTACTCCTTTAATCGTCTCAAAAGCGAATAAGCCTATTTCCCAAAATGCTGATTGTCCAGACAACAGTTTAGGCACAGCGTGCATCGGTGGCTGTTTTCAGCTGTCACTCATTAGTAGCTGGAGCCCAATAGTCTCATCCTGTCCTCATTTTTCCCCTCCTCCTCCTCGCCTCCCGGTTCTCCTCAGTCTTCCGGAAACATGCGTGCACAATATTCCGATGTGGAAAACGTACGGGAACATGGCTCGGCGGATCGACACAGACAAAAGACACACAGACGGTGCGGCCCGACCCCATGACGATGTCCCATCTCTCCTAATGTCCCACAACAGTTCAGACCTTGTTTGCTCTTTAATCTCATTAACGTCTGCTTTCCCTCCTCAACTTGTCTTTGCGGCATGTCCTTTTTCCACCCACATGCTGTATGTGCACATTTAAAACCACGTTGTGATCGGGGGAGCAAATAGAGCAACATCTATTCTGCGTTTAATTAAGTCTCAAATAAAACTCTAATTTCCCTTGCCTGGATCTTTACAGCCAATAAAAGAATCAAAGATTTTAGAGGCAGCAGATGTTTCCCCTGAAGCACAGGCCTGCTTGTATAGTATTTTATCTTCTTGTAACATCTTAATTATGGGAGAACCTCATTTCCAACTTTAACATGCGAAGATACTTTTCACTTCAGGACTCTTTTCCTGTGTTTTCTTGCCAAAACCCTAATCTCATAGACGTCTTGTAGATGTATTACCGAATGTGGACGCATCCTCCCCTCTTCGGCCTGCATACCAGTATATAGATAAACACCAGCGAGGGAAGTAGGAGTAAACATTGCAGGCAAGAGGGTGACAGGCGGAGAAAATCTATGTCCAGGGCAGGCACCACAAAGAGAAATGAGAAAATGCCATCCATCTTTGCACTGTTTTTATGAGATTTACAACACTGATATGAAGGTAGCTTTATTCAACCCTGTTGCATAATGAAACCATAGTGAGAATTTATATTTCAGCTGTCTGTTTATGCCAGTAAGATTCACGAGAAATGCTATTATTACTTCTATATATTAACAATTTAATCCCATCCAGACCATATTTGAAGGTGATTCTTCACCCTTAACTTGATGATGGTTATCATTTTTCAGTGAACTCATTTCCCCCGTTATTTAAATTAAATCCAATCCTCAGCAACATGTGTGTAGTTTCAGGAAGAAAGCTCAGTGTCTTTTTTTTTTGTAAGTAACAACAACATTTCCTTCTTTTTGGACACCAGCTGTTGGTAGAGCAAGATCAACTGTGAGCCACAGGTTGGTTCTGTATTGTTGAGTTTAGTTAGAGAGAGGCACAGTGATTATTTCATTTCCCACCTCCCCCTGTAATGTTAATGTCCATTTTGGGCTTTTGATTGCGACAGTGGTTGTCCTGAAAACAGTAAATGTTACAGTGTGCAGCTACAGACAGAAATGATCCTTTCAAACCCAGTGTGCTAAAACAATAAGTGGCCTTTTTAAATAATAAATAAATCGTGAAAAAATGAATACAAGTGTGTTTTTCTGCTGTACTGGAATATTTCCTCCTGGTGGCCTTGAACTCAACCCGAGCGACATGATTTCTTGCAGATTTGTCCTCATGAATATCTACATTCATCAGTGCTGTCTCAGATGGCCACCTCCTCTGTTCCCTGCACCCTTCGCCTCCACCTGTCTCGCAGTTTCTGGAGAAGTTTGGACGCGGGCTCCGTGTACTGCCTGTTCGCTAAGCCGAGCACCAGCGGCACCACGGCCATGCTCCCGATGCCGGTGCACGACAGCACGATGTGGGTGGTGGAGCTCCACTTGGTGTCGCTGATCAGGAACGCGATGCAGACGTGCATGTAAATGAGGTAGGGAACCCAGCAGGCGAGGAACGTGAGCGACACCGCCACCACGCAGCGAGTGTAGCGCAGGTTCAGCCTCTGCTCGCGGTCTGAGGCCTGGCTTCCCCGCTCCACCGAACGATGGAGGCGGCAGATGTCGTTGAGCTGGCCCCGGGTGATCCATAAAACGCGCCCGGTCATGCCGGCGATGGTGAGAATAGCAGGTAAGACGAGGCCGTACACCTCCAGGTAGATAAAAGCGTTGGGGAACACTCGCCTGTACGAGCAGCAGGCGGTCCCGTTCGCCGAACAGTTTGCCGGTATCTTGTTGCCGCTCGCGCAACAGTCGTTCCAATCTGGCCCCGACCAGTTACTCCACCCAAAAGCAGGCAAGGAGGCGTACAAAAGCGGCGGCGCCCACACCACCATCAGCGCGAGGGGAAAGCTACGATGCATCCACAAGTTGTTGTAATGCAAAGGGTCCACGATGCAAATGTAGCGCTCATAGTGCACCATCACCAGGTTGAACAGGAACGCCAGGAAGAGGAAGTTCGGGAAAATGTGAGCCACCAGGCAAGAGCTAAAACTCAACTCCCGGTTCACGCCCATCAGCGGTATGAAAGGCAGCGCCACGCCCGTGCACAAGTCTGCCACCAACAGGCTGAGGAAGAAGTAGTTGGGCGTGTTGTGGAGCTGGCGGTTCCAGGCGATGCCCAAGATGATGACGAGGTTGGCCAGGATGATGGAGGTGGACAGCGGGATGGTGATAGCGTAGATGAGCTGCTCCCCAGAGGGCAGACGGTGGGAGTCGTTGCAGTCCATCACGCGTGACATCCGCAGACTTCCTCCCGTCTGCAGCCCGGCTCCACTCCCATCAAGGGACAGCTACCCTGTAAGGAAGGAGGAACAAAAGCTGAGGGTCGGTTTCATAAACAGGCTCACAGAAACCTGCCGACCAAATGCAATTGAGCGCGGGTGAAAAATGACATTGAACAGAAAACACAGCAAGCGGCGGCGCAGAGTGGATTATCGGAAATGGATTGCGGAATCAAGGAGAGGAGAAACTTGGAAGCTCGGAATAACTACACTTTGGATACTCACAAAGATAGAGAGCGGCCCGTTCAGGCTTCTGGTGCGAACCACTACACAAACCTCTTAAAAAGGCTGTTCAAGTGGATGAAAGCCTCGGTTCAGCTCAAGCAATGTTAGCATTCCAGTGAAAAATAAAGAGAAACTCTCCTTATTAAGATATATGGAGTTGCCAAGTGGAGATGGTCCACTTGGTGATGATTTTGATAATTTATCCTCAGTCTTGAGGAGGGAGTCAGTCAAGGACACAGTAGAAGATAAAAATTAAATTACGACCTTATGGAAGGATAGAACTGATGGTATTCAACATTTTGGAAGATGGAGTCATTTTGCAGTCAAAATGGAAGGCAGGAGTTTTACATGTGCGCAGACGAAGGTGTATCTCTGTTCCAGTTTAGTCATGCACATCACATTTTCTTTTTGGTGTCTTTGAAGGGGAAACTTGCTTCAGGCAAGATTAGATAAACATACACAACACGTACGGTCAAGACTGTTCCTCTCTGAGACTAATTTAACCCCTTTGTTAGCCAACAGCTGAGATAAGAGCACATGTTAATGGGCGCGAGGCTGCTGCCATTCAATAATTCATCAACTGGGACTCTGGAGTTACACCCTCCTTTTGTACATATTATATTTGAGAAAGTTATGCATTAAACAAGTCTGAATTTAGTTCACTGATGAACTAATATATACTAAATATATGTTACACACATTTTTATGTCTGTATGCTTCATTATTCTTCATTATCTCCCTGTTTATGTCAGTGTGAGTGCTTTTTATAGATTTAAAACACCGGCATTACTTGTAGCTGTATAACACTGGTTTATACACAAAAGGGAACGTTATGTTTGCTAATGGCGTTAAAAATAAATATTGCAACATACCAGTATTTCCAATGTCCGCATACATAACATGCAATTTTCATGTAAACTCATTGGGGGGGATTTTATGGTGTCAAAGTCCTTTTACAGTTTCAGCAATTATCTTTAAGTTATAAATACACAAAGAAAAAAGGGTTTTCAACATTTCTTTTTTAAATGCAATTTGGCTGAATTTTCCACTGTCTGTCTGGTTATGTTTGATACATATATGTAACTTTTTTCCCCTCTAAAAGGTATTTCAAAGCCTTCTATTAAGAGAAAAAGTCTTCAAAAGAATTAAAATGAAGCACCATAACTCATAACAATGAACAGTCTTCCAGACAAAAAGACTTTACCTTGGGATGATCAGTTCACTCATGTATCTCCTCACAAAGGAAATGCAAATAAAATACACCTCCTTATCACTCCCCTGAAAAGAAATTCATGCCTGCTCCCCTGCCCGTCATATCCACCAGCACGAGGTGCAGCCTCCTCCAGAAATGACAGGACGTCTTCTTTTAGATGCACAGCAGCCTTTTTCAAATCCTCCCCACAAACTGCAGGAGAGACAAAGCCGGCAGCTCCTCTCAGATACTTTAAAGGGGAAGTGCGCATTGAAGGAGGAGGAGGTTAGAGCCGCTCGACTGTCTTTCCCTTCGCTGGTCACTCTGAGGAGGAAGCTGCAGACCAATAACCCTTCACCTACAGACTTATTGCTCTTTTTCGTTGGTCCATTAGCCCCTTTGCTGACTCTTCTTCCCCCACTGTTAATGGCAGCAGTGGACGTCCATGAATGGAAGAGGATGGAAAGCTGTTATCGCTGCAGCCTGGAAATGATAAGAGCATTCCTGCGTAACATCAGTAGGCCCGGCATGTGGTTTAACACCCTCTGTGGTGGCCCCCGGATCCTCGAAGACAGCCTATATATGCATATATGTATATATAAGAGTTAGATAATCGAGGGAAGAACAACATTCAACTGTTTATTTTATTTACAAGTCAAGCACGAGCATCAGACTTTGAACAATAAACAGCACGAATGTTTCTCAACCCTCCAAAAAGTTAATTACAGCTCATTTTTA
>JAOXYL010000010.1:5853028-5871796 GCA_028564955.1 Terapon puta
AAAAAAGTGTGTGTAGAAAAACAAAAATTAGGAAATAAAAGAACACAGAATTCACTACATAGAACGTTATATATGGGTTACTGATCACACACATTGATTCATTTATCTATTAATTTCTTGGGTCAATTTTGAGCCCCTTAAACAATCATACACGTATCATATTAGTTTAATTTGTGTAAAAACAAGTCGTGGTTTCACAAAGAGGTGTCGCGGAGCAGCAACAAGCTAACGTCTCAGCAAGACATTTCGTGTATTTATTTCCTGTAAGTGTCTAAATGTTTGTTTAAACCCAATCTGCCACAGGTATATTTACATGGAGCAAACTTGCGTGTAAAACTTGTATTAATTCACTTTGAAGAATCACATGACAAAATCTCTCAGGCGTAAAAGACCACTCGGTCATGATCAGCGCACCTTCGCCGAGTGGGTTAAAACAAGTGCCGAGATGTATTTGCTCCTTTTATTTGGCTCGGCGGTGACCTGAACGTATACATCCACCGGTGCGCACGTCACAGTTCATAACAGCTGTCACCCGCGTCCCGTATTTAAACACAGCGCTGGATGGAGGGCCGGCGGCGGCCTGTTTTTGTTAGTCCTACGCTGCGCTGATAGTCCGGAGCAGAACTGGTGCGGGTGGAGATGGACGAGCTCCAGTCAGATAATGGTTTTAAACACAAACGTTCCTGAGCCTGGAGAGACACTACGCAGGGAGGGCGAGCTGGACGTGAAACCACAACATCTCCACATTACAAAGGGGAAGACGGAGCACCTCGGCTCCCCCGGAACACCCGGTCCTGCTCCACGGGGAGTGGATGACACAATCTTGATTTCTTTTTCATAAACAGTGCGATGTGATTGATTAAAGGTGCGTGACGCTATCTGAAGACGTCCAACTGGTTTCTCCAGTTTGAGGTTTCTCCCGCGGATTTCACACCTCGAGAAAAGTTTTCACCGTGAACAAGGCCAAACTTCCTCTCTCATTCCTCTCATTCATCAAATTTACTCAAAAACTCATCACTAACACTCCAGATGGTACTTCTGATATGAAGTAACACCAATTTTTTTGCAGGACTTTCACTTAAACGGACGATTAAAGCCCATGATAGGGTGCATTTTGACGTTTCAGCTACTTTCAGAACTGACTTCTTACACATGATTTGATGCTTCAGAATATTCACTGCCTACAACTAAATGAACATTATTCACTCTCACACGGAAATATCTTTCAGTGCTTAGATTTGAATAAAAATTACAAATTGTTTATTATTATTTATAATTTTTTCATGACTAAAACATTAATCTGTATCAGCTATTTCAAATGCAAATTTCAGCAGCAAACATGAACATTCTTAAAATAAAATATACATTTTATTTATTGATATACATTCTCCAAACAGACCAAAAGGTGATCTGGGAGCAACACGTTGTTTAATAATACACACACACACACCTTTACAACTTTCAAATGATTAGATGAAACCATGTGTTAGCTGAATCCTGTACTAACAACGTTTTCTAATCAGTTCTTGTGTTGATCTCCGAACAAATGCTGCAAAACGTTTCTTCCACTGAGCTCTTTTTCCCTCAAACAGATGTATTTTTAATGGGCTCCTCGCAGGCCTCCTCTTCCTCCAGACGTGTTTACCTTGGCACCAGCACCTGCCTCTCTCCGCTCAGCCGATTTGTTCGGCATCTGTTGTCGGTGCGGCAGAAAACACTGCTGCTGCTGTTTAATGGATTGGGCTTCGGCCCCATCGGGGAGTAAAGGTGATAATCCTCCAGGCCACTCCGAGCCTTTGTCTTCACACAGGCTGACCTTTGAGGCCAAACACGGCGCTGTGACGGACGAGGAAAAAAAATCCTCACACTTCACAGGTGTTACTTTCCCTCGGTCGTATGTCAAGCTGCATCCCAGCTGCACTGCTGAAACACGGGGTAACTTTTAGTGGAAGGTCACGACTGCAGTTAGAAAGCATGAAGGAAAGAATGTAGGAGATTATGATTAAATATCTGCACTTCTTCACATTGGGGTCCCTCATAAAATATATGGCATAACACGCAAAAAGACGCATAACAAACTGATTTAGACTTAATTCCACTCAAGTTCAATCCCTGGTCCAGGCACATCTGCATAAAGAGAATGAGGCAAGTTGATTAATGAAAAACTATTTCCAAGAAATGAAGAATATTGCACATAATAATAAACTACTGTATGAACATACTATCACCTCTAAAACTATGTCAGTGTACATAATATATTATTGACACATGAATGGAATATATTGCACACGCTAACATGTTATTTCATGCCCCATCTTCAAACTTTTCACTGCCAGACTCAGTGTTTTTGCTGTGCCACACATGTACACAAACATGTTTGTGTTAGTGTTTTACCGCCTTCCTGCACACGCGCGCACACACAAAGACACAATGACTGCGAGGGCTGAGAATTCAGGTACAAGGAAGAAGCACTTGTGCACAGGATACGGATGCCGCGGTTGTTTTTCCTCACTGTGACGGACAGCCGAGGGGAGAGGAGGACGAGGAGAGGGCAGAGACGCAGGGGAACAATAGAGTTTAAGCATGAGAGCAGGTTTTGGCCTTGAAACAGGAGTTTTTGGGTGAGAGGAGGAGCATGTTGTAATCTGAAGCCATATATTAGATTGAATCACCGGCAGCTTCCTTTCTGTAAAGTCTGGTCTTTATCAGGATCTGGGTAACCAATCAAATCACTGTCTGCATATTTTTTAATTTCATATAATTTAATACAAAGGATTGTACATTGGACAGGACGAAATGTACTGTAGTGAGTCACTGTTGTGAACCAGGCGATGGCGAACCATAAGGTGCAATAACCTGACCTTTTAATTTAGCAGGCCCTCATTTTTCAACAGTTAGTCACACGTGTGTTATATGACCAGCAGCTCGACCTGATTAAAGCACTGACATAGCAACAAAGTGGCCGCAGGGCTAATGTGTTTCTCGGTCACAGGAAATGGGCAGTAAAATGTCGCGATTGCTCTATTTTTCGCAGTCAACAACACCCACCTGCTTCATAGAAAGTGTGACTTACACACGAGTCATGTTTTGTTTCATGCATACGAGCCGGAGCCCATTTTCATCATCTCCCTCTTTTCCAGACAGGTATTAAAATATTGTTGAAATCAGTTTAAGTTAAAAGCATCAATAACACTTTTTTGGCTCACAAAATAAATCAGAAGATTAAAAAAAGACTCATTTTCTTTACTTTTTCTTTTCTTTTTTTTTTATTTAAACTTTTACCTTTAGTCATATCTGCCGTGGTTTCGGGGAAACTTCTTTAAGAGCCCTGTCGTCTCCGGACTGACTCAGCCTCTCCTCTTTACTCATATCTAATAAAATAAATAAAACCGATCAGAGTTAAAGCTGAAATAAATGATAGCCTAAACAAGGAGAAAGCCCACTTGAATCCAGAAAGCTTCTACAGAAGGTCGCGTCTTTTCCCCTCAGCCCTCCACATGCCACCACGACCCAGAAAATGACCGCAAGCATCAACTCAACTGCTTCATCTCATCTTAACCGATGCAAACAGACGGAAATAGATGCGAGTATAAACAGTTTTCTCAGATGCAGATGAGCTTGGAGTGTTTTAAGAGGTGGAGGTGGACATTAGTCAGATGTGACAGAGTCCTGGGATGAAAAGGAAATTATCGCGATTACTCAGAAGAAAGTACATTATTTATTATTTTGTATTTACACTTGAGTTTACATCAAGAATTTGGCAAATCCTGACTGAACAGATCTGAGAGAGACCACACACACTTGCACCCAAAAGGGGTAAACTAGGAAATGCAGTTCTGACATTTAACAAACAAAAAACTCCAATTAAGGAAGAAAATTATAATTGAGACAGAAGAAAACTCCTCTTTCCTCTCATGTTTAGTCTCTAAAAGGTTTTGGACAGAACATTAAAAGGGATGTCAAAGCCAAAGGACACTGTGATGCATCACTCTTTGAATTTTTCTCTGTTTGGTCTCTTGATTCTTGAGAAAGAGCTTGTTTTTTTTTTCTCCTGGCTACTTTAGCTCCGCTTGAACTCTCTTCAGCATCTGCCAATTAAACACAGCAGCAGTACTGATGAAAACAGAGGAACACTGTATTTTAAATGCGCACATATGATGGTGAGATCACGCGACGTTTTTTTAAAATCCTGAGAATGGGAAAGTCCGATCGTGAAAAGTCTCTGCTGTTTCTCCTGAAGTATCCCCCCTCCTCTTCCTCGTCTCTCGTCTTGCTCTCTTTACCGGTCGGGTCTTTGGAGGCAGAAGACTTTGGCCTGGTTGTCCCCTGAGGCGGTTACTGCGAGAGACGCTTCCCTGGAGGAGAGGCGGATAAAAGACAGTCAGAGATCATCATTTAAGTCCAGAAACTAAATCAAGGTTTGACAAAAAAAAACAACAAAAAACACAACATCAGAGCTGTGCAGCACGGAGGCACCTGTTGAAGGTGAAGTCGAGGATCTCTGCAGTGTGGCCGCGGTACTCGGACACCATGTTGCCAGTTCGAGCGTCCCACAAGCGCAGCGCTCCGTCTAAGCAGCAGGTGGACACCACAGAAGAAGACTCTTCCCACTGCAGGTGAACGATGCCAGCCTGGAGGAGCACAGGGGGAGGACGTTTTACTATTCTGTACTAAACTGCATGGACATTTTGCTCACTATGTATGTTTAGTAAGATGAAGTTTAACACAATATACTCATCGACTGGTTTCATAAAAGCAGATGGAGAGGATCGTGTCCTTCTTTATGGGCAGAAATGTGTCACAAGAAACTGATTTAAATTTAGATTTGAATGTGGAAGCTGAAAAAAAAAGGATTTTTACCAAATTTTGGTTGCTTTGCTGTGAAATAAACAGATAATGTATCTCAAATAAACAAACTGAACTAAACGCCCCTCTTTGCGCTGCTCGTTACCTCGTGTTGACACTTGTGCCTCAGGACCTGCGTCGAGAGGTCGTATATGGCCAGAGTCCCGTCAAGGTACGCCACGGCTATGAGAGGCAGGCTGCGAGAGACGAGAGAGAGGAAACCTTTGAGGAAATACAGCAGAGTGTGTCGCAAGACCTTTGGTATTTCTATGTTATTCTCTCTTTCTGGAGAAAAGCATGGTTGAGCACAAGCATATTGTGTTACCAAAATAAGAGGATCATTTTCTGTAATAGGAGACTCCAAAATAAACTGGACTGACAGAATTATAGCCAATGACTCAGCTTCTGGGGAAACTACTTTTAAAATCCACTAAATAAACTTGTTTTATGCTTCAAACAGTGATAAAAAGATATCAGATATAAACAAAACATTAAGAATATAATAAGTCTAGATAATGTATCTAAGTGTCGAAGTAATATCTAAGTAATAAGTTCTGATTTCATCACGCAGCTGGTGACTTAAGTTTAAGCTTCACAACTCACATGTTGCAGAATCCCACAGATTCGACAGAGTTGGATTCTTCATCGTCTTTTGATGCCTTGGCTGGTCCTGCGTCCACAGAGAACGACCCGAGAACCTTTACACATGAAGAAAACACACAGACTGAAGGCTGATAAAGAACACCTCTGTCATAACAGTGTAACATTTCTGAGTCTCAAGTGCTTCTGGACGACTTTCTCCATCTTTTATTTGTCGTTGTGATGCCCACCTTGCCCGTGGCGGTGTTGATGAGCTTGGCGCAGCCGTCCACGGAGCCCGACAGCACCAGAGAGCCGTCCTTGTTACAGGCCAGGCAGGTCAGCGCCCCCTGGTGTCCGTCCTGACCTGTTGAACGAGACAAACCCAAGTCCCTCATGAAAAGAAATACAAAGATTCCCAAAGAGCAACCATTTACAAGCAGGCTACTTCAAAATCAGGGCGAATGACTGTTGGATCATTTCTTAAGCTCTGTTTTCTTTGGATTTATATCATTTGTTTATGCTGATTCAGTTTGTTCTTCCCTTTCCTGTTTTACTGGGCTCTGATTTATAGTTTTGCTTATTCGCTTTGACGTATTGCCATCGTCGGTTTATATTTGACTTTGTAACTATGGTGGGGAAAACAATACAATTCCTTTAATGTAAAATCTGGAGGATGCCGCTTTAATCAGATCATTAAACAATGACCTCTTTTAGCTTTGTCCCAGAATGACTCTTGCGCTGTGGTAATCTGAAATAACATGAAAATAAAAATCTCCTTCTCTATTGTGTGATCTCCGTATCAGATTCCTATAGTTATAACTGCCATTTGAGTCTCTTTGATCGTTGCACTAATTTTATAATCACTGGAAAAACAAAAACCTGATGAAAAGCAAAAATGTTAAACCGACGGATTCACCTTTAATAATGTGGATGGCATTTCCCTGCTTCAGATCCCACACTCGTACTGTTCCATCCTCGTAACCCACCACAGCCCGTTTACCTGGAGGAAAAAATAAAAAGAGAAAAACATAGATTTCATCTCAGTAAATTAAGTTTGGTCCTCAGTTATATCATGCATTTGGGGCCAATAGTGAGACTGTATCAACAGTTTTTTTATAATGAAAAAAAAAGAAAAGAAAAACCCACAAAATAAAGTGAGTTTAGTGCAGATGTTAAACCTCTATTGAAAGATATTGCAATATAAATAGCAAGTTAGCCATGTTGCATTACATTGAATTTGAAATATAAGGCATTATTCTTCAGGACAAATAATATTTTGTAAAATAGCATTCAAACATTTCTCAGAAGTCAATGCTCTTGAATTTAAGAGCATTTTTAGTTGTAAAAATCTGCTAAATCTGAGTCTGTGAGTACAAGTGCTAAATTAATTTTCATTTCCACCTTTCCCTCAGTAAATACTGACCTAATTTCTGGCTGCTGCAGTGCATTTAACTGTATATTTAAATACTGTGGAGCATCTATATTCTCTCTTGTGTGCATGCTGTGTGTCTTGTCTTCCTGTCTCTCACCATCAGGCAGGACTTTGCCGCTGGTGGCCTGGCACGCAGAGCTCTGGAAGGTTTTACAGTCTCCTGAAGGGATCTTCCACATCCACACGTTGCCGTCGTCTGTTCCTGCCAGCAGCACCGGGGCGCAGGGATGCCACTCCAACCACTGAGGAGAGGAAGGTGGGTCAGACAACCACAAATAAACATTATGTAAAAAAGTTGACTTCCCTCTGATTTCGAGTGCTAGTGGCTAATGAGCAGATCATTTAATCATCAGAGATTGTGTGGCTTGTTTAAGGGGTCGAGGTTGAGTAAGGGAAGAACATCTGATCATTCACTTCCTCAACGCCGCAAAGTCTCCTCCTGAGCAGTCATCTCTTCTTCCCTCGTAAATTCCTTCAGCCCCAATAAAATACTTTAGACAAGTGCTTACAGATGCACAAACTAAACAGACACACAGACACACAAGCCTGGGATGATGCAGTATTTTTTAAATGCGCACATATTCCCTGCGAAAGGGCCCTCACCTCCAGATCTCCCACTTCGAAGGACCAGATCTCCTCTTTGGTTTCTACCTTCCAAACTTTAATCATGCCACTCATGTCGCCCGAAGCCACCAGAGAGGAGTCATGGCTGAACACGGCGCACGTCACAGAGTCTTTATGACCTGCAGAGGCAAAGAAAGCAGACTTTTGTACATCCAAATGACTGATTTATTTCAGTCACACTAATCATTTTTGGTGGTTTTGCAGTTTAGTGTTGCCTGTTTTCATCAATAAGTTACTGTATTTTTTGTCACAATGTCTTTATTTATCAAAACTTGGTGAAAATATGTAGTAACTATTTTATAAAAGCAATAAACACTGTCAGTTAAGAAAGGGAGTTCCTGAGTGACTCTAGGTTTGAACAGTCTTCAACACTCACCTGTGCACTCCAGCAGAACCTCTCCGTCGCTCACCCTCCACACAAAGGCTTTATCATCCTCGCCTCCCGTCACCGCCATGGTGTTCGTGGCCGGATCCAGACTCACGCAAAACACAGAGCCTGGACAGGAGGAGAGAAAAAAGGGGGAGAGATGTAAGTGTCTCTGCCTGGCTGTGAGGGCGCAGACACAGGAAGAGGCGCTCTCAGACCTGTGTGCTTGGAGAAAGTGAGCTCGCTGTCATCCTGCTCTGCCTCGGCCTCCATCTCGTCCTCGGTCTCCCAGCCCTCATCATCGACAGGGTCTTCAAAGTCAACGTCCTCCAAGTCATCGGCCAGGTCGTCTGACAGCAACACAGAAAGAGAGGTGGGTGGTAAGGAGGTGTTCAATTAAGTTATCACTGATTGTTCACTAGAAATTATTTTTAAAGCTTTGCCTATCCGTTTTTTTTAACGTGACAAAAGTTACAAAAACTGGATATTTCAATGCAACACACAACGTTGATGTCTTCAAATGTAACGTATGTCATCACTGTAAAAGCTCACCTGTAGTACCGTAAAATAGACTAACTTACTACCAGCAGTGCCGGACACTGACAGGTATGTCTACAGGTAAATATTGTGTTATATACCCACCAGGTTCTTGTTCTGTCTCATTTAAGTCGATAACTTCGATAATCTCCTCATCTCCATGGAGCTCCACCGCATTTTCCTCCGTGTTTTCCATGCTGTTAGCAGGCTAAAACGTTACAAAACTACCAAACTCTCACTTGATAACTCGCTTTTATCAGCCCGCAGAGCGCTAACGTTGTTAAAAGTCGCCTTCAGGCTCAGAAAAGTAGAATTCAGTGTCACTTTAACTAAGTTAAATAGACATTTAGACGTCAAACTGCACCACTTTCTCCATGTTTTCCTTCATCACATGGAGGGAGGAGATGGCGCATGGAGATGACGTCACATGTCCACTCGCCCCCAGTTTCCGGCCTCTGTCAGAAGATGGCGGTGTTGTACAAAAATGTAGAAATAGTGCTGCTAAAATACTTGATGAGCATTTTTACAGCATGTTTCACTCATTTCAAGTTAAGTTAATTTGATTATTCATCCTCACAAACATTTATTAGATTTTTTTTTTACATTTATTTGATCGTTTTGCAAATTCAGATCAGTAACGCACAATGTAACCAATAAATAGATTATTACTTGATATTATAGATTGAGATAAAAATGTATTTGATCCTTGTGGGAGGAATTCACAAGCCATTAAGCAAATAAAGAAGTTGAAATGATCTACATCTTTATAACTGATCATTAATGCATTATCATTCTTTTACCTTCTTTTACCTCTTCTCTTTTTTAACACATAGAACTGACTGCACATGTCCTAAAAACGTCCTTGTAGAATGAGAAAAGTCCACAGTTACTGATAATAATAATTCACATTCATGATCATCACCATCAGAAGCATCGTGTGGATTATTTTTCTTTCTTTTGGGGTACAGTTTTTATTTGGTGCTGTTTCTTTACAGATGCAGCCCAGGAAGCAAAAGTCCTTGCATGTGCAAAATTTCTTGGCCACTCGCTCTCGGTCTTAAAATATCACACTGAAGTGTTCCTCATTGTGTGATAGTAATAATACGTCTCTTTCAGCGTGATCATGATGTGTTCCCTCCTCTTGCTGTGTGAATACACTGTGTCCCATCCAGTTCGAACAGAAATCACTCTCCTCTTTTCCCTCCATGATTAACAACTCAGTGGCCTTCTTCACAGTGAGTCGTTCAGAGACTCCTCACTGTAATTTACACTTCTGTTATTACCAGGGCAAAGGTCGAGCAATGCATTGTGGGCTTTTTAACTCGAAATAGCAGACATGCTATTGACACTTTCTGTTCCAGTGTGGGAATCATTAAGACCACTGTAGCACGTAAATTATATGCTTACTCTGATATTAAATGGCATTCAGTGAAGATTTTGGATTCAGTTATTATGTGATTTTGATGGATGTATTTCTGTTAAAGTACTAATACTAGCCAGTGAATAAATATATACATTCTTATGTACGATTTTGTCAGTTTAGTGAATGCTGATGTTCATATTTTCACTCACATCTGTGTACTTTTATATCAATGAAGGAAACAAAATTATGATAAAGCTTGCTTTCCATTACAAAATATTAGCCATGCTATGTTTTCAGCATTATTAGTGCAATATGCAAAATGTTCATGATGATCGTGAAGTTTTCTTGATATGAACCAAATACTTTATGGTAAATGTGTGCATCACGCTTCTCCAATCTAGATTTAGGCAGTCAGATGACTCTATTTAGAGTGATTTTATGAGTGAATAGGTCTGAAACTGAGCAGACAAAGGCGGGACTTTGAAAAGTGAGGGCGAAATCCAACCAAGAAAATGTTTTCGCAAAAAGCAGATGGCCAATTTTCAATTTCCACCAGCTTGAATCCACCCCGCTAAAGTGTCCTCAAGCAAATACACAACAGAGAATGAACCCCTGCCAGCTCCAGGGGGTCATTCTGAGCCTGACCTCGAGGAGACGAGAGACTTTTTTCAACTCACATTTAGGGATATTTGTGAGGCTGCAGTGAACCACAGGGGCAACACGAGAAGCAGAGCAGAACTCCATTTCAAAAGGCCCTGTGCTCTCTTCCTTAATCTCTCCATCAAAAGTTCCCTGGCCAGAGATATTTTACGAACACTTAACACAGTTTGTCTACCTCAGGTTTTTGGGGTTTTATGTCTCTTACTATATGCTGCTGGCAGGGCTCAGGGACTGCATGCCCAAATAAGTTTTACTGGCTGCCCGGGCCCTCCATTTCAAGCCTTCCCTGGAAAAATACAACCATCTCATGATGTGGTGAGATGTGGAAACATCGGGGTGTACGTTATTTAGACATTTTAAATCTGCAGTGAGTGAGAGATTTATAAACTCTCCATTCGGTTATGAGTAAGCTGGAAGAGGCCATTGAACTTTCACTGGAAAGTTAGATGACATTAGTTACGATCCCCGGTTACAGCCGCTTTATTTCACCAATCCGCTTCTGCAGTTTGTCGTTTTCTTCTGGCCGTCGTGCCAGCAAAGGACTTCATTCAGCTCCTGTCCACATAACTTAAAGGCCTCTAACATCGTCTGATTCACTTGAGAATATCAATCAAGATTTTGGACATTTTTACTTCAGCTGGTAGAAGTTGATTTTGAAGGACGATACCAGGACTGATCCAAGAGCTGATTTTTTTTCTCCCACAAATAATTTAATTAACTTATTTTTATCCAAAAACATGGCAAGTAGTCACTGTTTTCAATTTTTAAAATTCTTTGAAACAGCAATTAGACCATCATGAGACACTCAAAGTCTCTGCTAAAACTCAGCCTGAGGGAATTCTTTAAGGCTTAGCAGCTCCTTAAGGCAGCGCGGTGTAAATAAAACTCAGAAAATTGAAAAAAAAAAAACTTGTCACATCAAAGACTGGAAACATGACTGGGTGAGGTATGGGAAGGAGGAAACGCAGGTTTAATCCTCATCAGACCAGACTGTGTATATTAGTCAGGAGTATCAGGAAATACCATATATGCAACAGAGATCATGAGCTGGTTTAACTTCAGAGAACATGTGATTCAGTCTCCTGAGCAACCAGGGCTTCCAATGAAATCATGAGGTGAAGTTATTTCATTTGTCTTTCCCCCATTTTAGGTCATGAACAGTCTGAATTAGCACATTTTTGGTGGAGAACTTTGGTCAGGAATTGAACATCAGCAGCAGTGGAAAGTAACTGAGTGCATTTACTCAAGTACTGCGCTGAAAAGTATAATTCTACTCACTGCATTTTAGAGGGAAGTATTGTACTTTTTACTCTACTGCATTTATCTGACAAATGACCACAACTACTATTTAGGTAAATTCAAAACACAGGGTTGGATACAGATACACATATTCATTTGATAAATTGATGATTAAAAAAAGTCAAGAGAGAAAAAAAAAACATTTCTAGTGACATCATCATGCAAAAGTCCAATAATTTGGTTTAGGAACAAATACCTAATACTAACTTAACCCACTACTACTCCCTAACTTAATACAGTGCCCACTTAACTACAATCTCAATGCTATGTATGATATGGTCTTTGGAGAGTCAAGAAATCATTTTAAAGGTGACAGGAACGGTGCCTTCAAGTGTTACAGCAAACTAGAGGATTTTTCATCACTGAGGCTCTTGTACTTGCTGCTGGTGCTTTCCAGTTAGGTTTTGTCTCAGTCTTTCAAATCAGACTATTTTTGCCCAGGCCCTCTGGAACAGCACATTGGGTGGGCTTCTCTCTGCCGTCATCAGGACAGCAGAGACCAGGAGCGACCCGTCATAACAACATTTCTCGGTTTATCACTCCTGCAAGCTGGTTTATGTCTGAAAAGCAGGACACTCTGGGGTGCTGTTACTTTATAGGCACACACACATGGAAACACACACGCCGCCTGACCAAGACGCGGAGGCATATTCGTCTGCTGTGTGTGTGTGTGCAGTGCATGCACCTTTGCACACACACACACACACACACACACACACACACATGCACGCACACACAAACAGTATCATTAATAAGGCCTGGGAGCTGTTGCTGTGTGAGAGGTAATTACTCCATGCAGCTCAGCGAGGCTTTGATGGAAAGTTTTAGACTAACTGGCTCGACTGTACGAAGCCTTGACTCTGCTTCTTTTTAACAAGAACTCTTTATGGCTCCTTTTGCTCTCCCTTCTCTCTTAAACGCTCCAGTTTCACGGCATCCTGGAAAGAGTTTACGTCTCCTTTTTAAATATAAGCAAACCGAAAACACAAGAGGGGGGCTCAATTCAAACATAAAACCATCGGTTAATGTTCAAAGTTGTTGTCGGGCGGCTCCATCGTAAGCCGTCGGATGCTCTGTGAGGTGTTTAAAAGTGTTTTCCTCCTCGCCGGCAGAGCAGGCCTTCTTTATGACGCTGAGGTCTGCCTGCTTTGTCTGCACGCTGCATCTGACTCATGTGGGACCGCGCTGGGTGAGATGACGGCTTCCCTTCTCAAACCACTAACAGCCAGTTGTGTGTGTACTGCAAGAGGTCTGGTCCACAGCCTGTGTGTGATGTGTCTGCTGTGGTAGCAGAGCGGTAGTTTGCGCAGGCCGTACACGCTCGCCTGTTGACTTTCTAGCCTGATTGCAGCTCCTTTTTCCAGCCGTCGGCCAAAGACATAGTGTATTTTTGGAGCATCATTACTCAGGATCTGTGTTTTTAGCCAAGGCCATGTAAGGTACTTTGGTGCAGATGCTTTTGAAGGCATCATGCTCCCAAAAAAAGGACTTATAGCTTACTACACTGGATATAAAAGTGGAATAAAAAGAGGTGCCGGTTACTCCCCTGGATGCAAAATAGTTAAACTAACATTATCAGCGATTTGGCAACCCGAGTGTGATGTGCACTGAATTGCAAATGTGCTGCTCTGGGCAATATAAGCCAATCTAATCCCTGCTTTGACATCACTGCTCTGGACACACTCACTCACACACACAAACACGCACACACACACGTTTGAGTGTTTAAATGCATGTCTGCGTCAGCAAAAGCCAATAGACAAACAATACAGATGCAGATGTCCAAGAATCTGTGCTCCCTGACAGAACAAGTATAAACTTTGCACTTTTGCATGCAGTGTGTGTCAGAATGACGTATATGTCCTTCTGAATATGATGATAGGAGCTTGTAAATTGTTTAACAGTTTGCCACTTATCTTTAAAAAATCCTTGTTAAGATAAGCCTTCGCATTAATACAACCTTTATATCTTATGTGAGTAAGTTGAATGCTTGGCTTTAGCATGGTAACATATTATTGCAACTTTAACAAAATGATGTCAAAATCAGGTGTTAGCAAGTCCCCGCAAACTATAATGAAACTATATTGAATAGTGGGGACAGCACGGATTTTTCCCGAAGCGGCTGAAAATGGTGTCCAGCATGTAAACAGAAGGATTATAAATTGATCTTATGTTTGCAATCATATATATAGAGAGGATGAAAGTCTGCAGCACATACAGGATTTAGGCCTAAAGGGCTTACTCAAGCACAACAACATCAGAGATGCCTCCAAGACCGTCCGCCTTACGTAACCGATGCTCTGTATCCACAGAAATTAAAATCCTCTGTTGCTATGGATACGGCTGTCCCAACGGGCCTCCCCTGTACTCTAAAAGAGGAGCGACCTCGATTAATACATGCAAGTTGTACCCAAGCAGCACAAAGCAGGGACCGAGTTTAAAATAACAGTAGAAAAATGGACTTTCTGACAGTGATAAAAGCAGCGATAGTGACCCAGAGAGGAGGTCTTATGGGCTCAAGAAAGAAAACACCTGCCCTGCTGAAGTGCCCTTGAGCAAGACGGGGGATTTCTTCTGGAACCCTGACCTCCCTGTAGAGGAGGCGAGAAGATGGCATTTGCCCTCCCACAGAAGAAATGATAATGAACTATATGAATATTAACGTTATAGTGATGTTATATTCATGGCGTGAGATCAAAACTGTTATTTCCAACTTTTGCTGCTAATGGGTTGCTACACGGAAAGACAGTGGACTAGCAGCTCAAATAGTTGAAATAGATACCTTAAGTAATGGACAAACAGGTTATGGGCAAAGCAAGTATATTCAAATAGCATCTTCCATTCAACACAATTAAAAAACTTTACATATGACTAAAAAAAACATTAAGAACAGATACAAAAAAACACAACAACACACAACATCATAATCCAAAAACATAATCCATCTTAAATGAACATGAAGAGTGGTGTTAAATTTATCTGTGGAGCTGTGATGGCACATTTGGCAAAAAGGATTAGTAAGCACTGAGATAATATGATATTACTATAAATAGAATAAAGATATTACAATGACACTAAAGCATCTGACCTTTGACATCCGTTTGAGATACTGAGCTTCACGCTTTAGCTATGTGGGGTAAATTATATTACAGGGCGGGATAAAATTTCCTTTCCTTTGCCGAATGGCTTACAAGCACAAATGTTGGCAGCGATGAAATTCAGTCATGTTTCAACCACGTCTACTCTTTGGTGAGTTGACCTTGTCCTTTCAGGCCCAGAATCTAATCCTTCCAAAATTTCTCTCTGAACTTCTCTGAGCCGTCAAAGTCGCCCGGGGGCCTCAAGATGAACCAGTAAGAGCACATTAAAAACAGATCTGTGCAGTCTACCTGCACTTGGTGACTAATAACACTGGCTCTGCCTGCAGACGTAGCCTATATATACTCTGGTTAGCATATTACAGTAATAAAGTCAGCTAAGCCAGGCAGCGGTGTTGCAGCTTTGCCAGTGGGTAGCTGCTGAGATGCAAAATCTAATATAAAGTAATGGAAATAAACGCGTATTGGATTAGAGACGGCAGTGGGGAAGGCGTTTCATGTTGCAATGAGCAAGAATTGGATAAAAACGTTTGTTTCATTTTGCTACTACTGGTAAAGGAAAGTGTTGAATAATGGAGGGATAGAGAAGTTGCAAAAGATTTCAGCTAGAAAACTGCTTTCTATCACACACAAATGTTGTAATAGCACAATCTAAGGGATGAAATACATACAATTATTTTACGGATTCATGACTTAATGATTTATGTGATTGGCATGGTGGACATTGATTTCAATTAAGTTTTCTCAAGCTTGTTTGTTCCCTATAAACACTCATAGCAGCCAGTTGTACAGTTTGCAGAGATGACACAGAAGAATTTCCAGAAAATAGTTCACACAGGCACATTTTGGTAGCATTAATCATGAAGATACAAGCATAATATATTCTTGGTAAATCAAGTTTATAGTTCAAAGACCAACTATCAGCAGCCTTCTAGTAATGCAATAATGGCGCCACACTAGATAAACCATCATAAACTAGGATATGGTTACAAACACAGCGCTGAGACACATAGGCCTGTGTTTATGGAAAAGTACATTAAAGCTATAAGGATCACAACAGGGAAAATACACCATTAAATATTATCAGGTTACTGTAAACTGACTTCTAAGTACCACAGAGACATTAATTATTAATTATATTATAGGGATGGAATAAAAACAGTACAAAACTCCCTATTGGCACATAATTAATCCCAATATGAGTAATACTGGAGTATACAGATGTGTTTTTGAGATAAAATACGACAAACTAACATAAATGTCTTTTTGTAGAGTGCCACAGAAACATTATATGAGACTACAACAATATTCTGGATTGTAATAATAATAATGCAACGGTCAATAAAAGGGCCATAGAGCAGGAAAATATGATTAAAACCCCATTATTGTGTACCACAGATGTACAGGCTTTCCTCTATAAATATCGCACAGCAGTTACAGTAAATGTAAAACATCATGGAGTCGGACAAAGCTGTTAAAAACAAAGGACTGCAGCAGACTCTGGAGCTGCATGTTACTGTGGGATTTCTTATAGTTAGTGCTTGAGAGTACATTGAAGTCCAGCTCAGAGGTAAATACTGTGCTTTTTACTTCACTGTATTTATTTAAAAAGTGTGGTTACTTGCTACTTAATTAATATTTAGATGTAAGACACGTCCCTGCTAATAGAATTAGCTTTCTGTGGTACTGTTACTTTAAGTGTATTTTAGTGCTAATACTTTTACTTATGTACAATTTTTGATACAACCTTTTTATTATTGTTACATTTACTTCATATTTAATTATATTTACTTGCCTATAGTATTTCTACACTGTGGTATTGTTATTACTTCAATGTAAGCATATTTTGAAGCTAGTTTAGCACATTTATTTGTGGGACTTTTTCCTGCTTGTAGTATTTCTACACCGTTTATAGTATATGTATAAGTATATTTCAGTGTTTTATGTTGTTTTTCACGTTTAAAAATGAAGTCTTCTCTTTGTCTGTAGTGTTTCTATACTGTACTGCTTCTTTTACTTCATCAAAAAAAAAAAAGCTCTGGATACTTCTTCTTCTGCTGCTGCTTATAATACAGGCCACGCCCAGAGACTTGTTCCTTATTAATGACAGCCATAATCACAGCCTCTCCTTCCACACACACACACACACACACACACGCCGATATGAGCCTGTGTACTGGCGGATAATCACATTTTCAGCAGGCTGAGCCCGCCCCTGGTAAAAGTAAGGGGCGCTCCATGTGACGCTGGGGCTGTAACAAAAATCCAGTATGGCGGAATCTGTCAGGAGATGAATTTCTTCGTCGTCCCCCCCCTCTTCTCCTCCTCCTCCTCCTTCCTCCTGCGCCGAGAAGAGGCAAAAAAGGGAGTCTGACATGGGAGGGAGATAAGGAAAAAAGCCCCGCGGGACGACTGGCCTCCTCCTGGCCCGCGTAGGTGAGCCCCCTTCTCGGGATGGGTGTCGGGGGTTGAGGTCCAGGGATGCGGCGCGCGCAGACGGGATTCATCAAAACAATGTCCGGCTGAAGTTTCCACTCTGCCCCGCTCCGGCTGCGGCTCCACGCTCGTTTTTTTTTTCTTTTTCTCTCTCCACGCCTGCCCCTGCGCCGCCGCTCCGTCCCCCTCCTCCCCTCACCCCTCGGTATGAGAGATTTCACACCTTAAAATCATTTCGCTTCGGGTTTACGCACGGTTTTGTTACACTGTAGCGGGCGGGAAGTGTGTAAGGTGGAGGAGGGAGGAGAGGGAGAGGAGGGAGGAGGAGGAGGGGGGGCGCGCAGGCGATGTTTATTATGCCGATTGTTGCCGGGCTATTTTTAGTGCGCTGGGGCTTTAATGCAACATACAGCGAGCCGAGTGGCCTGCGTGGGTCCGTAGTCGCGTTATGGTCGAGAGAAATGCGTAAAAACGAAGGTAGAGGCCTGCGTTAGTGTGTGGTTGATGTGTGTGTGAATGGTTCGGGATGGGCGGTGGTAATTCTCTGCATGCGTCAATCTTTTTTTTTTTTTTTTTTTTTTTTGTGAATGGGGGCGTACGGGCTGTTAAAGCGACATCAAAGAGGCAGCGCATTACGCACGCTTTAAAGTGTCATGAAGACAAACCAAACGGCTACGTGATAACCAGAGGTTGTTTTGAGTTTTTTTTAACCCGCCTGTCTTGTAAATATGTGAGATTTGTGTGATTCAAGTTTATTTATTATCATTATTATTAGTATTATTGTTGTTATTTGTATTATTGCACAACTGCTTTTCTCCCCTCCAATGTTTGGATCATTTCTGCACTTTGTGGCTTCAGGGCTCCCCAGATCTGTCACCCTGCATCAAGCCAGCTCCTGATTTTGGGACAATGGCCCGGGACACACACACACACACACACACACACACACACACATATGAACCCCCCCCTCCTCCTCCCCAGACAGATGAGATGCCCTGTGAGAATGGTGTTGCATGAAGCCCCCCCCCCCAGTGTCAGCTACTCCCCTATGTTGCCCCCTCCTTGCTTCGCTTTTTCATCACAAAGCGCAAGTGTGCGTGCACTGTGCAGTGACCGACTTTTTTTTGGGGAGGGGAGGGAGGCGATTTGCCCTGCGGCTGCACTGTCTGGCCCTCTTGTCTTGAGACCCACCCCCCACCAAATGCACACACACACGCACACACACATGCATCCATCCCGCTTCAGAGGACCTTAGAGACCTCTGCCAACACACACACACACAGGGCGTGAACGTGCACTCTACCCCCATGCATCCATCACCCCCCACCCCTTCCACCCACCTTGCCCTCGGGCGGTTTTGCCCCATCTATTTGTGGTGGTGAAGTCGACTTGATGCTCTGGGCTCAGGCCGTGATTACATCTGACACCTCCCGCTCCAGGCTCGAGGAATTCAGGCTACTCTCCGAAAACAAAGAAAAAGACCAATCATTTATTTCCAGAAACAGTGAGAAAAAAAAGACCAATC
>JAOXYL010000010.1:5879004-5889666 GCA_028564955.1 Terapon puta
TATGGATCTGGGCTGATGACAATAAAAAATGTATTCATTTTGCAATTGCAATAAAAAGCTGACGACTTTTTTTTAGGAATAATAGTTTATTTTTTTAACATGCGTATTTGGTCAACATGTGATTACATCGCCTTATTCACGAGCATGTATGATAAACAAAAACAAAACGACAAAAAGAAAACCACAAAAAACATTAAACAACCAAACCTCTAAAGCTCTTAAGAGGGTTTACTCTACATTACAGAAAGTCATTGCTCATATTAACAGGGAAAGAATAAATCCAGGAGTTAGGATGTAAATCATTTATTCTCAGTATCTCCCCATCTTTCTTGGAAACACTGGTCCACATCCATCACGCACATCAGTAACAGTTAGCGCTGTTAGAGACACAGCTGCGTCACCTCCGTTGTGAAAGTGATGCGGGCGGGACGGACGGACGGTGAAAATGAAAACATAAGTTTAAGAGGAGCAGCCGGCCTCCTCAGGTGTTACAGCGCCTTATTACAGCGGGAAGATGATGCCAACGAGCTGGCAACGATTTGTTTTTGTCTTAGTCACAAAGTGCACCAGCTTTGTCTGCAGTGTTTACCGCTGGAGCAAGAAGTGGATCTGCACATGAGTCATGTACACGTGCACACACACACAAACACACACACACACACACACACACACCCACACACACACACACACAGACCAGTAAGTGCTTGGTAAGTAAGTGCCAGGTGCAGTAAGTGATTATTTGTGAATGAGACGTTTGAACTTTACATTGTAATATGCGAGAATTAAAAATGAACACAATCCACGGGCCCTAAAAAGCATGTCTGCAGCGGGATATAAACTGTGTTCAGATTAGATTTTTACTGCTTCATTTTGCAGGGTCTGTGTGGGCGTGAGCGCCTTTTATGGCTCTGAACCGGTGAACTTGACACAGTGCTCTTTTCCTCGAAGGCTCAGCGGTATCTAGGTTACAAGCGCAACAGTTTCGAGGTTTATACAACCTTGAAACACAGCAAAAGCGTTGAGGAAAATGAAATCAAGTCAAATAAACACTAATGAGCAGGGTCAGGAGATTGCATCGTTTGGGCTGGCACCCAAGATTAGATAAAGTCTCTTCAGGCCTCAGGCACAGGTAGATTTGTTGCTTTACATATAGAGATTTATGTCTTGTACAAACTAGTCGAGTTGTGTTTGCAATAGCTAAGATTAGATTTATGGACACTGGTTAACAGAGTCTGTGAAGTTCTGTTTGTACACCCGCCAGTTTCCATGTTTATTTCTAGATTGCATGCAGTTTCTTTACCCTGTTGGTTTCCAAACACAAATACAGTGTCACACTGGCTTTCAACAAACTGCCGTCCCAGTCAAGATATACAGCATGAGGTGGAGAGCTGCAATGATGAGTCAGTTAGTTAATTATTAATGTGGTAGTTGTTCAGTTGTTTTGAGTCTTTTTTAAGAAAAAGTGTCCAAATTGATTTCTGATCTTCTCAAATATGCAGATTTTTTATATACGTGGTTGTTTGCATCAGGTACAGAACACTTTTTATTTCTGATGTGGTCGGTCAACATGTTTTGCTTTTAGTGTGGGCAGTATAGAATTTCACCAAACAACATGAAGGTGTCATGTTTTCCTCTTAAGATCTGATTCACAAAAGATGTCGCACAAATGAAATGACACATTGGCCCCTCATTTACATGCTGGTGAGTCAGTCTAGAAGATCTGAGGCTTTGGTTCAAAGTCAGCACGTGAACACCATCCTATATATTCATTTGTTCTGTCAGTATCTGTATCTCTTGATTTGTACCAGGAATTTTTGTCAATAGTTGTAACACCTGTTTTGAGCTATTCTGAAATTATTCTGTATTTTATAATGCATTATAAGTTTCAATACTTTGCCTTTGGAGTGCGTTTTGAGCCACCATGGATTGATACCCGTTTAAGGCCTTCCTTTAGATGCTGTGTCAGTAATAGGCCTAATAATTATAACAATAAAGCCAAAGATTATTTGCGGACACACCTGGCATGACGATGCCTCGTGTTTCGTTACACCGCTCCTCTGTTAGTCAAATATCGTTGCTCTAACTGTGCGGCGCCGGTGTTTGTGAATTTAACTCTTTTTGCGATGAGGCTCATTTGTGTAGAGAGGGGTCGGTTTTGAATTAAATGTATCTCATGTACCTCATTTAAATACGTGCAAATTCACCGGAGCACAGTCGGGGTGCAGCTCAGCCCTTGTGGGTGCTTTGAGAATTGCACAGTTTCATTTTGCCTCATTTTCACAGCAGCAGTAAATGCTGTAAGGTGATTTTCAGAAGACAACACTTGTCACAATAATTATTCTAATATTTCACACCAAAGGAATTTTTTGTCATTTATTAAATAAGCTTAGTCACTTTTTCGGGAGAGTTAGAAAAGAAGATCTGTGTTTGTTCGCAGCTGGTTACCTTAGAGTAGCACAAGAGACAGAGGAAAGCATCTGTGTAACCTATGACACAAGAGTGGTATTGATATTCTCCGTAAGAAAGTCAATAAGTGTCACAATTAGTTTTTTTAAAACTATAATATGAAATTTGATCTGCTGCAGATTTTGTTTGTGTGTGATTGTGAGCTTACTATCCGGTCAGTGGGGAGTTTTGGCAGGGATGGCAAGGGACCGCTGCTGACGTCAACAGCACTACAGACAGGGTAGTGACACACACACACACGTGTATACCCTGGTGTGGGGCTTTTCCCTCGCTGGTGTGGGAAAATGACCACAAGGGACACGAACAGTGCAGTACAAGCATGCACAGTATGTACAAATACACCTGACGTCACCTCTGAGAAATGGTGCTAAACGCTCACACCTTGACGTTCATGACCTCTTGGACTGAAGTCTCTGCTCCTGCTGTGCCGTCCACACTCGTCCTCACGATGCTATCTTAGGTGTCGATAAAAAAGCCTGGAGGCCGCATGCAGCCCGGTCTCTCTCTCTTCCTCTCTCTCTGGGTCTCACACTTTCAAGGTAATTGTCGGCATGGCCAAAAACTAATCTTGTAGGTTTATTAGGGCAGGCTGTAATAAAAGTCAAGTTCCTGCACCATCGCCCTGCTGCTCACAGTCCAGTATTTTGCCTCATCCTTCATGGCAGGGACAGGAAGAAGGTTTCACTCAGGATTCTGACATTTTTACTCTAAAATGTATGTGTTTTTTGACAGTGCTTATCTCTCCAGAATAATTGATGGCCCATGCATCATGTGAACCATCTTTAGGTCTCCCCCCTGTCTTTGATAAACACTGCAGTACAGTACGCACACAGATCTCTGGACAGCTATAAGTCTATATTATGGATGTGGTTTTTATTACACCTGCCAGATACTATTAACAGGGCAGCAGTGGCATAAAGATTTAAGGAACAGACTTGGGACTGGAAGATCACTGGCTTGTAAATGGAAAAAATGAATGAGAAGCACTTTCTCTCAAGAGGAAGTAAGGAAATTGAGGCGCTAACTAGTCCAGAAGAGCTGCCACAGAATGGCTGTACTTTCTCTGTGCATTTGTCAGATATAAAACTACTGAGAAAGAAAGTTTCCTTATCAATAATCTTCTCAAAGGTTTATAATAAAGTAGAGTAAAAGTAAAAGCTTTCCTGCAGTGGTTGCCTATAGAGATTTGAACATAATGCCAAATTGAATAGATGTTTAATGTATTAAATTTACATTTGTCTCATCCTGCTTTCCATTCTGGAGTCATTCAGTGACCCCTTTTTCATCCTCTTATCCCAGTGCACGCGATCACCCACCACACCAGGGGTGAAGGGGTTAAAAGTTTTCGCTGCAATAAAGAGGGCCCGGCTTATCCCTGAGTTTATTTTTAGAAGCACACACACAAGATATGCGCACGTGCATGCATGGCGAACAAACAATCATTATTTTTGGTCTCCCGTGTTGATTCTCCTCTTCACGATCGAGCGGTTTGCTGCCGTGTGTCGTGCAGCTAAAAATGGAGCACGGGGCGAGCGCATGCATGACACAACCGCTGCCTCTTTTGTGCGCCGGTCAGTGTGATACGAGCATGAGCCTCATCCAGGGTAATTTCAAGCCTCATTGTCACGTTTTGTCTGCCGTCCACTTGTGCTGACATGTTGTTTCTATCCTACAAAACCAAATTACGAAATTGCAAAATGCACTTTGGCGGCGTGTTCCCACAATGCCGCACCCTCCCTCCCTCACTGAACCCGGTGAACAGAGATGAGGTTCCTGCCAGCCAGACGGTTCGTCAGCTCCGTCCGCCCATGTGCCACCAACTTGGCTGAACATGACTAACAGTCCATCCCAGAACAAACCCAGGGGGGTCTCTTGTGCAACCGCCCGGCCCCCTACACGCACAAGCTCAGCTTTGTCCTTGTGCAAATGGGGCGCAGCACCCATCTTGTCCTGCCGCACCCATCCCCCTCCAAAAACAAACACCTAATCATGGCTTTTCTGCAGGGTGGACGTCCTGATGCATTAGAAAAGCTGTGTTTTTAATTGGTATTAGGACAGAGACAGCATAGAGGGAACATGAGCTAATGAAAGGAACGGGACACATCTTTTGTCCCCGCGTCTTTTGTCTCGTCCCAGCTGAGAAACGGGATACACTGTGTTCTGCCAACGAGCTGTCAGCGGCAATTACAGTTTACACTGCCGCCTCAGAGCCCTATCCTTCTGCCTTTTGACATTGTGCTCCACAAGCATGGACGTCTGGCCTGGGCATCGAGAAAATGCCACCGTTATGCAAGCGGATCAAAGTATGAGCATCGCTGGACACTTGAAAACATGCAAACGCTGGGAAAAAGTCAAGAAAAACACGTAACTCTGTACGCATAGTAGCTGCAGAGCAACTGTCATCTCACATGTTGTGGGTGTTTGTTGTTGTAAGGCATTAGGCCCAGCTACCGAGGCCTTACAGTTGCATCACAGATCTCCTAGCAACCATGTGTGGCACCATCATGGACGTCCATTAAGAAGTGACTGGGTGCAAATAATCACTAGATGCATGAGAGCCACTCAGAGTACAGAGATGTGTGGAAGTCAGTTCAATAATTTGTGTATCTGTACATGTCCCGTATGTAATTATTCACTGGGTGACTGCAGGAGGATGCTGTCCATCCCAGAATGCACTGGGCAAAAGTAATGCAGTTTTCCACCACTGATGCTTCCAATATGGCTGCTCGGGGAGTGTTATATCATGCTTGACACTGTGCTGCGACATTGTTTAATTGTGATGCATGGGCGCAACAAGCGTGCATCACAGTAAACACAATCTTGAAGTCTTTAACACAGAAAAAGCTGTTTTATTGCATATTTAGATGCAGGATATAGTCAGAAATCTGTTTAAAGTTATGCTTCAGTTTAGCTGTTTGGTTTTATAGCGATGAAATTAATCAGCAAGGAATAAAAGAAATCAGACTTTTCATCATCAGTTTTTATCTAGGTTTTGCTTTGACGGTTCTTTGTTTATCATGCTGCGTCTTATGCATACGGCTTCTGGTAGTTGCTTTTAAATGCACTCCTTAAATTATAAATGAGTTAATAAATTACATACAAATCCGTATTCAACAGTAACAGTCATATTAAATTTGTAAATTGTAAATTGTGCAGATTTATCGTAGGCATTGCAACACTTTTAGGGTTACTCCCATGCATTTTGTAACTGCGTCAATCCATTTCTAGGCTCAACGTCTCTGTGCTTTCAGTTTTTGTCTCTTCATTGGTCCACTGACCTCATAACTTTAATGTGTTTTGGACGTGCAACAGACACCCGCAGTCTAATTACCAATTCCCAACTAATTTGTGATTTTACATCAAATGACGGCATTCACAGAGCTGCACAAAGAAGCGCTTAGACACCACGCCAAATTGCATTACTGCTGCGTTTTTCCGACTCCGCCACCATGAAATGAGGGTCAGATGGTTGTTTCCGAGCGCTTCGTGGGATGCACACTGGCGGCGGCTCTCGCAGGGGTCACCCATTCTCTTTTATCAGTCACCATGACGTCAGCCGGTGCCCTCGGGAAGCAAATTTGCGACCCAGAGGAAAAGGCTCTTCAAGGAGAGGCGTGTTTGATTAATCGTATTGTTCCTGTCTGGTTCACCTTGCTCGCTGGAGTCACCCTGGACGAAGCAGCCAGAACGGAAGTGCACTGAATGTAATGAGGCTGGAGCATCCTTCCTCCCTTTCTCTCCTGCTGTTGTCTCTCTTTGTAAACGCGACAGTGGCACAGACGGACATCTCATTCCCCCCTACATAACAAAGGCCTCTGCCAACGTACAGCATGCAGTCCGGGGTCACATCTCGTAATGCTGCGAGCCTCCACCATTTGGTTAGCTCATTACTCCCGCATCCCTCCCCATTTACAGCGCGGATCATAACATGCATGTTCTCGACGAGCGGTAGCTGCATTAGCTTGAGTTGACTGACTCTCTGCCTGAGGCTAGCCGAGGCTATTTATAGCTCCCCGTCTCCCGATGCTTCCCCAGTGGGACCAAGAAGAGAGGAGAGGAAGAAAGAAAGAAGGAGGGAGGAAAGAGGGAGCTGGAGGGAGGAGGGGGCTGCTGGGTAACTAGGCTACATTCAAGATTGATGGACCCTGTTGCCAAGGTATAGGGCACTTCTCTGCTGCAAGTGTGCTTGTGTGAGCGGTCTGTTGCCTCTTTATGTCGATGTGTGTGTTTGTACACACCTGTGCTCCCCTCCACGTGCGTCTCAGGTATCAACTGTGCGGTTAGGACTGAAAGCTTATACGCTTTGTCTAACCAACCGCAGACAAAGACATCCGTCCCCCTAATCTCCCACACTTAAGTCGGAGATGTAAAGCTGCTACCGGCAATTTGTGCAAAAATAAAAAAAACAAAAACAAAAAAGAAAAAACCTGGTTTAGAATTACTCCAAGCCACAGGTGTCATCACACACAGATGCACCTCATTTCCATTGCAAAACCTAGCAGCGTGTGTTTCATTTGAATAGGCTTGTCAAGAGATATCAACTATCATTGATGTGGATGTGTTTGTTTTGGAGAGGCAGGGACGTGTGAGGCGGCGTGACCACCTGTCCGCACTCGCAGTTTTTCCTCACCTTTTACATAAAGTCTTACACCCAGCATGAGCACGAGACCGCACATTCGTGTGGCACAAAAGTTTGCGATGCGAATTTGACTAGCGCCTGTTTTGGGGTTGTTGGGTTTTTTTTTGTTTTGTTTTTTTTTACATTTTTTTATTTTGTCATAAAACATCAGGCGGCGGCGTCTGGCAGCCACTGGCCAGAGGATTTAGGTAAACAAACCCATGTGTGTTGAGATCCGTTTGAACAGGGCCGAACGTGATGTTTGGAGTCCACACCCAAACCCTCGCAGGGATTGGTGCATCACGGGTGCAGCCATTCATGCAAGGTGGTGCTAGACGAATGCACACACATAATCAGTGTGTGGTGCATCCTCCAGCTTCATGGCTAATTAAGTGTATGTGTGTGTGTGTGTGTGTGTGTGTGTGTGGATGTGCCAGTCTGGTCCAGAGAGAATTCCAGAAATAGATCATGCACAGTGAGACGCTCGCCTGTTTTCCTCCCTTTTATTCCTCCAAAGGGATTTTACATGGCTTTTCATCTCCCATCCAAAGGAATAATTGCATGTTTGTGCACCTCAGATGTCTCTTAAGCCTTGTGCTCAGAATATATACGGATCAGGTGCTTACGACGACTAAAAATACATGCATATACAGAGCATGTGTGTGTCAGTGGTGTCCGGATTTGTGTGCAGCCGCGATGCATGTCAATTCTGTCTTCTTCTCTCTCTCCTCCCTTTTTTTCGCCGTTTCGTTGTTTTTCCTCCATCGCCTCCTTTCTCCCCTCTATACCTCTGCCCCCCTCCTCCCCCGATGCATCCTCCTCCTCCTCCACCTCCTCCTCCTCCTCCACCCCTCTCTGTCGCTCTGCTTTTTATAGCCATGTCTTCCCAGGGCTCGGCAGCTACAAAAGCCTTTTCATGTTGCCACTATAATTACAGCCTACACACTTGCACGCACGCACACACACACACACACCCACGGACACGCATGCATACACACACACGCACATACACAGGAGCGCAGCGGCAGCGCTGTGTCTTTGTGTCTGCATGTGTGCGCGCTGTGTGTGCGTGCTCTGCATGTGCTGTTATACACAAAAGGGTGAGCTATTTTTACCTCTCTCCCTCCCTCTCCTCCTCTCCATCACCCCCTCATCCCTCTCTGCTGCTGCTGCCAGCCACATTTGCTATGCTGAGCACAGGCAGTATCAGTCGAGCCCCAACATCCCTCCTCTCGCACACTGAACTCGCACACGAGAGCCGATGAAGACTGCTCCCTCGGCATCCCCTCACACCTCCAGCTTATTTTAGAGCGTCTCTGCAGCCGAGCATCCTGCGAATTCACAGCGTTCGCCGGTCATGAATCGGGCAGTCGCTCAGGTGGCCGTAGCGGTGCCGCGGCATGCGCTTGCAGCGTTGCGGTTGACCTGAAGCCTGCCCGCCTGGACTGTGGTCTTAACTGCCTGATTAGCAGGTTTGTCGCTGGAAGCTTTCTCAATGTTGCGGACCATATTTGAAGCAGAGTGTGCTCTCTCTCCCACAGAGGGGATCCTGGGAAAGGAGCAGCCGCTGGAGGTTCTGAAGACATCGGCGCTCAACCACATCCCAACAGGTTGGACACTCTCTGTGTGTTTGCTGGTGTGTGTGTGTATGTGTGTGCTTCTTTAAACCAAAGCCTGTATGTGCGTTTGTGTGTGTGTGTACGTGATTTCACTATTAACCACATCCTGTGTGACTTTGCATGCATAGGTGTTTGTCCCAGGATGTGTCTGATTGTTGTGCTTCAGTCCAATTATTGAAGTATCCTCACTTTATAGTCATCTTTTCTTTGTAACTCATAAATATGGTTCATCCAATTGATTGAAAGTCTTCAGAGGAGCTCATGTTTACTCCTATGCATTATTTTAATGCAGTTACCTCACAGTGCCATTTTGTTGAATGGTAACAGCCGTCCGAATGTAGGCGCTCTGTTTGTGAGCTTATGTGAGACTGTTGTCGGATATCTCAAGAGGAACGGCTGCCAAAAATGTACAACAAAACAAACAATTGTGCATCTTGGTGATGTGTTTGTTGGGAGTTCCTGAGACAGTTGCACAGTCCCAAAACAAATCAGAGCTACCTTCTTCTTCTTTTCTTAAGACACATCTTGTGGGCCAAAATATAAAACAAAAAGGTTTCCTGTATGAGGACAAAGGGGTCAAAAACACCACTAAGTGCTGCACTGTACAGTAGCTTTCTGAGGGAGGAAGGATCAGAGATGAGGCAGTATGGAGGGAGGCAGAAATGACAGAGGCACAGATGGAGATGAGGTAATCTGAAGGAGAAATGAGTCTGAGGTAATATATGCATAATGCATTATCTAATTCCATAATGAGGAGGCTTAAACTGTTCCGTGCATTTCATTTTTCACCACAGAGTACAATTTGGATCTTCCACTTTAGCAGATAATGAAAATAGTAAAATGTGATTCATGATTTCCTCCCCATGCCGCTCCTTCTATTTGTCTGCTTTCACAGAGCGGCAGTAAGCAGGTACAGTAAGAGCTGTCAAAGCTCAGCCAGCCTGTTGCTTTGAAAGAACAAATAAATAACAGCTTCCCCTTCTCTTCGACCCAAAGCATCTTCCTCTTCCTCACTGAAACCTCACATGTGCTCTCGTGTTGTTGTTGGGGTTATTTTCTGCGCGCCTCCAGCTAGGCTGATAAAATATTGAAATTCACTGGAGTGACTTCATCAGATATTCTCGAAATCTGTTGTCTTGGATACGGAGCCGCCGGGGCCTCCACGTTGGTAGCGTTTGTGACCCGGACTGTTTGGATGTGTTCCTCACATGAAGAGGAGAGCGCACCTGTTTGAGAGAAACCGCGCTGCACTCTGGAGCATCGCCTCCACTGCAGCCCGGAGTCGCTTCCTCATAGAAAATGCAAAATGCAATTGTTGCGTTGTTAAAGTCCTGAACGCTCTGTCATCTAATCTTTATGTAATCAGATCCCGGTGGGTGCATGTAAGCACACAACATGCAGTGCGTTCTTTCGCGATGCAAAGCAGCGGGTTGCTGCACCTGCAGGGAGCTTAGTGACTCAAAGTAAACACCTGAGTTTGGTTTCACATAAAGTAGCGCTGGTTATTTTAGATGACTCTGCATTTCCTCTTGAACTTTTGTTATTCGCTTAACCACCAACCTCAAGTCATGACAAGGATGGATTGGATGAGAAAATGAGCAAATACTTTGGTCAGCTACTCATTGAATCATTCAACTCTTTTACAGAAAAAACAAAACATTATTGATTTGTAGCTTCTCACATTGTCGCATTTTTCTCTGTTATAAGTCTACTATGTTTGAGTTTTGGCTGTTGGTCACCCAAAACAAATCCGAAAGTGTCATCTTTTCTCTATTTTCGGACTTTTGACAGACTAAAACATTTGCAACTGATTCAGTTCAGTTTTATTTGTATCGCCTATTATCACAAATCACAAATGACCTCAGAGGACTTTACCATCTGCGCAGCATACAACACCCTCTGTTGTTCAATCTTTAAATCACATGAGGAAAAAGTTCTTGAAGAAACACTTAACGGGAA
>JAOXYL010000010.1:5889766-5901556 GCA_028564955.1 Terapon puta
AACAGATGAACTGATAATAGAAATAACAAGTTCAGCCATAAACTGTATGTGGGACAAGGTCGTTTTGCCTCTTTGATCTGAATTCTGCATCCGTCTGCACAGACCCAAGACTGGAAACCAGTGCTCGGCTGCAGCGCTCACCTCTCACTGAGGCCGAGCTCCACACAGACAGTATATTCTCGTGGAACTGAACAGGTTCCTGCTTGTACCGCACCTCAACCATCGCACGCCCCCCCCCTCCCCACGCACATCTCACGTGTCTCTATCTCCTTCCTCCTAAGCTGCGGCGCTGCAGACCGTTGCATGATGTCATTGAGACCGCGGCGAGTCGGTGCTTGCTTTTTGGCAGAACAGGACTCGCTGCACCTTGACACGTCCCTCCGTCACGCCCTCCCCGTTCCTTTCCCCTTCCAACGTCAGAGCTGTGTTCCTTTTAACGAGCTCACAGTGCAATTTTGACAATCAGACAATCAGTCTTTGCCGCAGGTTTACAAACCAAGGGAAAAGCTCTTATCATCTCCAAGAGTTTGAGCTCGGAGCCAGGAGACAAAACTCTCATTCAGAGCAGCCGAGAAAGTCAGCGGGAGAAAGTAACGTAGCCTGATGCTCGCCCAACCCACCCTCAGAGACCAATCAGCAAGCGGACCGCAGCTATTTTCCTCCATCAACAGATGTGCGACTTGTTGCCTCTCGTTTCACCCCGATGCGAAATTCACTATGAAACCCTGTGCAGAATATCTCTTCCTCTTTGTCACCTCTTTGCATGGTTTTAAAAAAAAACGGATCACATTTTACTGAGGCCGCTCTAAACAGCTCTGCTCGGCTCAGTGTGACATCTATTAAGCCTAACGAGTGTGGAGCTCAGGCAGTCAGACCGTGGGATATACACTCGGCGAACCGAGTCTCAAATCAGAGACGCCAGCCCTCTGCATTGTCTGGTATAAATAGATCTGCAATTGGAGCCAGAAGAGTTGTGGAGTGCGCCCGAGGGGTTGTAAACAGATTGTGATTTGTTGCGGGGAGATGGAGTGAAGAAAGGTGGGAGGGGAGCTGCCGAGTGGAGAGGAGAAGGACGCAGAGCTGGGCCGGAGGATAGGGCAAGAGGAGGCAGGATGGAGGGGAGTGAGGAGGGGAAAGGGAAGACGGTGAAGGTGCAGACGGAAGAAAAAGAAAAAGCTTCCAAAAAGGGAAATAACCTGCGTTAATAGATGCACACTAGTGGAGACACAGTTTCTTAAAAAATACTTGTTCCCTATCCAACTTAAGGACACTTTTAAAAGCTCAAATGAAAGAAGAAGAGGGGAGATGTGAGGCCTTCCCCTCCAGAGGAAACAGAATCAGATTGGCAGTCCTGAATTGAACTGAAGTCTTCGCCCTTGTTGTGGCGTTCCGAGCAATGTTGTCAAGACTCCTGGAAGCTCCTCCGGTGTCCCGCGAGACGGCACGTTTGCCTTTGTTTTGGTTTTCTCCGAGTGCCCCCGTATTGTCTCCTATCTGGCACACATCAGTAAACTGGAGTACGTGTTTGACGTCACCGCTTGTACACAGAGATGTGCTGATATCTGAGTTTATCTTCGCTGAGTGCCAGCCAAGTTAGTCTGCTTCTCATTGACCCCGAGTGTCTTTATAACCTGCCTGCACACAAGCACGCACGAGTCCCGGTGGTTTTGTTTGTGTGGTGCGAATGCTTTTGACCTTTTGGGAGAGATATTTTCTCAAGTCAATAAAGAAAAATAAGGTTTTTAATGAGCTATACAGCAACTGTAGTGCATTTTTATTGAGGCCAACCTGTTAAAGGGCTGCAGCTAATGATTGTTTTCATTCCTGATTAATCTCCTGATTGTTTTCTCCATTCCTCCGCCACCTCTTTTGTCAAAAAAAGGTCACAGTATATAAAGACGTTCAGTTTATCATAAGTGAAGATGAAAGAGAAGAAGGAAAATCAGCTTCTGAAATTACATTTCAGAAGCTGAGATTCATTTTTAGCATTTTTGATGGGAAAAAAGCGTAAAAGAGTTTATTGTTCATCAAAATAGTGCGAATTAATATTTTTTTCTGTCAAGTATTATATTAATTGCTATTTATCATTAAATTAAATCATTTTGAGTCATTTCTTTTAAGAAAAAAGTGTCCAGATTCTCAGATTTGAGCTTCTAAATTGATTTATTTTCTCTGTGACAGTAAACCTAAGTATCTTTGAGTTCTGGACAAAATAAGACATTTGAGGATGTCACATTGAGTTTTGGGAAATAATGATCTACACTTATCAGACATTTTATTAACCAAATAAGCTATTCATTAAATGATTGACAGATGAATCCACAATAAATATATAACCATAATTTACTCTATACCTAACACACACACACACAAACACACACACACACACACACACACACACACACCTGCACATTGGATCTTACAGTCTCATTTCAGCTGACATTTTCTTGAAATCTTAACAACGAAAGATTTGTTTGCATTGAGGACTTCTCTTTTGGTTTGGTTTATTTATTTATATTTTAAAAACCAGATGACACAAATAAAGCAACGAAAAAAAATATAAACAAATATAATTCAACAAGTCAGATAAATGACAATAAGAGCTCAGCAGACCGTCAGATAAAAAGAAACACGTGGATCTAAATGTGCACATGCATGCATATAACAACCGGATGTCAAAATAAAAGACTTGCACAAATTGAGCAATGACTCGAGATATAAAGAAGAAACAATAACAAACTATTATCTAATACTGATCCCTCGTTTTATTATGATGGGAGCCTCCCTGCAGGGAAAGTCCTTACTCGGCTTCACCTGAAACCATTTTGTGGTTTTATTTGTTTGGGAAATGCAGGCGGATTCCAGGCCAGGAATCTGAGCACACGGTATTAAAACCGCACGAAAGAGAGAGTGAGAGAAAGAGAAAGAGAGATGGTTATTATAACCAGAGGAGGGAGAGGAGCAGGAGCAAAGCAAAGGAGACATGCAGCCGCATGGGACGGCAGAGATATTTGATGCACTATAACCGCCGTGGAGGGTTTTCCTTGGCCTTTGGAAGCAGGGAAAGCAGGTCGAGCGGGGAAAAGAGCAGAGAGGGTGAGAGGAGTGAGGGAGAGAGAGAAAGAGAGGGGGAGAGAGAGAGATCGCTCTGTGTGTGACGTTTGTTCCTGGAAAAGCAGAGGGCTGCAGAATAAACAGCCTGCATGCCTGAGACTGCCCTGTGATGTCACCACTGGGCAAACCAGGGACGAGGGGAGGAGGGAGAGAGGGATAGGGGGAGGGAGGAGAGAGGGAGGGAGAGGGAGGAGAGAGACGCCCATCAGGTTGAACAGGAGGATGAACGAGGAGCCAAAAGTGGCAGAGGTGGAGAGAGGGAGGAGAAGTCGGATGAGCAGGAGAGGCAGCGTGCTGTCATTCTCTGCGTTAGACTGAGGGAGGAAGCTTGGAGGAAAAAGAGGAGGAGGTGCAGCAATAAGGAGGAGAGTACGCTGAAAAGAGGAGGAAGAGGAGAAGGAGGAGGAGGAGAGCACTGATGGGTAGGTTTAACGACATCTCCAATTCCCGTCTCTCTCTCTCTCTCTCTCTCTGCATCTCCCTCCGTTTGTGCGGCGGGCAATTAGCGCAGCCGGTGTGACAGAGGCGCCGTACGTTTGTGCGCCCGTGTGCGTCACCATCAATAAGTGTGCGAGGCTGTTTGTGTTTGTGCGAGGGGCTCAATATCCTGAGAGGAACATTTTGTTCAGGAGTGTGTTAGTGTGTGTGTGTGTGTGTGTGTGTGAGTTATGGATTTGCATTAGTCAAGATTGGAGCCGCAGCGCTTTGACAAGTGCAGTTTTCAGCCTTAATCATCCTGTCTTCCCTCTTCCTTTTCTAATAACTCCGGCTTGAAATAGATGGTTCATTCCTGTTCTTGCTAAAAACCGATATCAGAGAGGTAGAAAAGGGGCAAAAAAGATGAAAAATGACCAGCCACAGTGCATGTTTACCCTTTGACGTCAGCTTTAAACTGACCCTGAAGACTTAATATGGAGTCCCTGCTACTTTCAGCCTTCAGCCAGTGACTCACATAGATCCAGGTACAAGCATGACATAACTTTTTTTCTAATGGAACAACATAATAATCTTGATTATTTTCAGATTCAGCATCTTGTGTCTCGTGTATGGGTGCAGACCGCAGAGTGATTCACGGCTGTAGGAGTTAGTCTTCACTAATAAGCCCCCTCTCTCCTTCCCTTCTGCTCTCATCAACTGCCAAACTGCATCCGCTGTCGCTTCTAAAACGAGCGAGGTTTCAGAGAACAGCCAAAACTGAGGGCGTTGCTGCATTTAATTAAATATCGAGTACCTTGTTAGTCAGAATCACAAATGGGGGGGAAAAAAAAGCTGGTGGCTCCTTTTTTTGTGGAGGGAAATTAAGAGTGGAAGAGCTCATTTAAAAATCCCCATGTCCTGCAAACAGACACGTTTACACATTTTTCTTTTTAAGCACATTATAAGGCTGCTGATTGACTCATATGTTGTTGCCGTCCCCAACATGACGACATCCCTTAAGGACATGTTGCATGTTGTTGCTCTGCTGCTCCTATGGCGTGGATGACAAGAGCCATGGGGGTACGATTCACCTGCTGCACAAAAACACAAAAGAGGAAGTGGAGTTTTTAAAGGCGCCATAATAACAAGTGGCGCTTGTGTGTTTTACAGCTTCATTTATCCTGACGTGTCCGATCTGAGGCGTCTGAACTCAAAAATGGGAGTGGAAATAAAAAGATGGCAGAGATTTGTGTCTGTTTTTCATCAGTTTGTCTTAGTGGGCCTGAGTGGCTGTTTGACAAGTAAAGTGTATTTATGATCATTGAAGCCGTCATAAAAAGAGCTTTCACACTTGCGTTGAATGTGACAACCTGAAAATTATCACGAGAAGTCTCTCCGGAGATCTTTCCGGCATGCACGCTTCAAAGCGGGTGCTGCTGAGGTGTGAGCGCTCGCCTGCATGAGTGCAGAGCTCCATGACCTCTCTGCTAAGTGTGCCGGCGGCCGCGTGTTTGCCTCTTTATTAACGCAAAGTTCCAGGCAAGTATCTCTGGCTCTCGCCCCGCTCTCAGCAAACATGTAGGTAAATAATCGGCCAATCGGCTCCTATTTATCCAGATTTAATGGGGAGGAAGCTGCGTGATTGGAGGTGCTTCCTGTGCAGTGATTTGTGGGTGGCTGGTCCGGCTCAAGGTCTGCGCCTCGCCGGGTCAATGCAATCTTTGTCAGATGTCGCCGGCTTCAGTCATACTTTGTGTGTGTGTATGTGCAGCACGGTCACATTTTCTTTCTTTTTTTTTTTTTAAGGCACTGTGAAGCTCTATTGATTCCCATAGGATGATTCTATTATCTTCTCTCTCAAAAAAAGGGCAGAGGTCAGGGACAGCTTTCCTTTAATTGTTTTGGCTTAAAAAATAGAGGATGCTCACAGCCAAGATGGGTGCTTGAAGCCTCTATGACCACCGCAGCACCTATAAGTGTCTGCTGGGTGAGTGATGGATCACTTGCTATAGATGTTAAAGATTTCTGGTTGAGATCTCTGGTCAAATAATCAATACTTCTCATTAACAGGGCTCCATAATGTTGCACATGGCTTTTAGGTGTGCTGTCAATGGGTGAAAACCCCTCCACCTCCGTACTGTGTATCGACTGAAAGCACATTTTAGAGTAAAAGGAAGTTATTAATTGGATCACAAAGCATTGAATCACTTTTTGAAACCCTCTTATGCTTCAGTATTTCTTCTGGTAGTGGTGCCAGACATCACTGCGGTTTGGTGCCAACAGGTATCTTTTTCTGTGACGCTCAGTGCTGCACCCTTGAGCAGGTAGAAGCATTAAATAACATTTTTGAGGAGTTTTGATTAAATCCCATTCAGGTACACGATGTCTCTCCATGCCGTTAACCATTCACACACCAAGGTGCTCTGCAGGATCAGTCATATGTTACAGAGTGCTTTGGTCCTTTCTTTGCTTCTAACAGCATTAAAGAGGATATGTATGTGGATCAGTGCAGGTGCAGCGGCCTCACCTCCATTTTGCATTTTAATTGGCAGCACTCCTGAAAATGATTGCGCTTTATTTCAGTGGCTTAAAAATAAATCTCAAAGTAAGGCTCGCATTCACTGAGAATATGTAAAGTGATACTCTTCAATAAAAAAAAACCTTGCTGTGTAATGAGTATCTGTCCTTGAGTATTTAAGAGACTGTGTTGAGTTGACACTAATGGCGGTCTCAGTTTTCTTCGTTGTGACGTCTGTCAAAACAAAAGTCGACACACACGACCAAGCAATTTGAACTATCAGTGTAAAAAGTACACAAAGTGTCCCGCGTGGTTGTCGCCCCGTTCCAACCTCTCTGTCCTCGTCTTTACAGTGGACATCAACTCGGCGCTGCCCCTGCGTCTCCCTCCAGCCGCCATCCCCATGGACCTGCGCGTGGACCATCACCAGCAGCAGCAGCAGCAGTCCTCGCTCTCCCCGCCCGGGCAGCAGTCGTCCAGCCCCGGGTCGCTGGGGGGGACGGGCCCGGCCGGCGGGGGCGTGGTGGGGGCCTCGGTGCGTGAGCAGCAGCTGCAGCAGGAGCTGCTGACCCTGAAGCAGAAGCAGCAGATCCAGCGGCAGATCCTCATCGCCGAGTTTCAGCGGCAGCACGAGCAGCTGTCCCGCCAGCACGAGGCCCAGCTCCAGGAACACATTCAGGTACATCATGAATTTAAGTACATATACCCCATCTATCCAAGCACTTTTCTGATTCATTGGTTTGGTAAAAAGCACTTGTACTTCAGTATTTTCAATTTATGCTACTTTTTAGAACAATTTGGGGGCAAAACAAAAATGAAAATGAATGCAAAAAAATGCAATTATCTCATAAATGATGATGATAGGTTACGTATTTTTGTAGATGTAGCTAAATAACAATACATGAAGGAGTAAAGATTAGTTTTATCAACAAGCTTGATATATTCTATGTGCTGAGTCATTTAACTGTTGGTATTCAAGCATTTTAAGTATATTTTTCACATTAATACATTTACTTTACTTTCAGTTAAGTAATAGACCTGAATTCAGGGCCTGGATTGGACTGGCTGACATGAATGCAGTTAAATCAAACAAAACCTTGACTGAACAAATTGAATAAACCACTGACATTTACGACAGTGTGATACTGCAAAAGTCAGAGTAACTACTTCTTCATCCAGATTTTCAATGCATGTTTTGTGAACCTTTTTAAGTTTTAAGAATATTTTCTTAAAACATACCTTATTATATAATCTTATATAATCACAGTTCAAACAGTTCAAAAGAAAAGAGAACTCACTTCACACTCACTCACTTTCATCCTGAGCAGCTTTTAATCACACTAATTACAATTCTCAGCCATTTTTTAGCAAAGCAAGGTGTACGATGTGACTCAAGGCCAAATGTTCTTCTTTGTCCTTCATTTTGGTTTTGTCAAAACATTTTCAAACCGTTTCTATGCTTTGTTGCCTTTATGGGATTCACTTAAAGATCAAATGATTCCTGTGGTCGTACAGCATATCCTCCAACAGCAGCAGGCCGTGTGTGTAAACAAATGCAATTAAAGCCGCGCAAAAGAACAAGAGCAAGTTTTAATTTAACTCCTTCAAGAGGCGACAATCCCGGCAGGCTTCGAGCCTAAACCTATTTAAAACTTTCCTAAACAAAGTGGAGGCAGCCCTTCATTTAGTCTGCCAGAGTATTCTTCATTAACAGACTAAACTCACCAACAGAGAGCAGCTCCGGCAGCTTTAAATCACCTCGCTCGCCGTAAAGAGCGAGCAGAGAACAAGGAGGCACTTTGGCTTCATTTACTTCAACTTCAGGGATGGATAACAGCAATATGAGGATGTGCTTGGATTCAGAAAATGTGCGCGAGGCGGACTCCAGCAGCTCCGGTGGTTTATGTAACGTGCCGGTCCTGCTGTTTGACTATGAGCTACCAATAAAGCCCGCTGTCTCGTTGCTTTACGTGACATACAACAGATCGGGCCCGGATCGCACTCTCGTATCGTAGTGACCTGGAAATACAAAGGGAATCTAGATCAGCACGCCCACACTCCCAGGCTTTAATACTTCGCGGCCCCTGAGAGCACCGGGGAGCTCCTGGGGGGGCTGAAATGTCATTTAAAAATATTCTGCTGTTTGTTACTGCTGCGAAATGAATTGTACCGCACGCACATGCAGCTGAACTACTTTTTTTTTTTTTTTTTTAACGACTTTGAATAAAATCTAAAGTCTAAAAATGGATTGTGGGGGCAGGAGATTAGATTGCAGTGTGCAGGATTACATTAGTTTGCATGTAATGATTTTAATTCCTCACGTGCAACTTGATTCACACTGAAGCTCTTTTTTTGTTCTTCTCCTTCTTCCTCCCTTACTATCTTCCAATTTTTGTTTCTTTCTCCTCTTTCCTCTGTTCCTTCCCATCTCTTTTTTTTTTCTCTTCCTTCATGATCCTGTCATTCTTCTTTACTTTTTCCTCCTGCCCACAGGTTTTCTGTCTTTCCTCTCACCCTTCCATCCTTCCTGTCTTCCTCATTTTCTCTGTCCCCTTTTTCTCTTCTTTTACCATTCCTCCTCTCATTCTTCTTCCTTACTTTCATCCTGGCTGTCTGCCTCCTCCTCTTCACAATTTCGTTCTTACCTCTTTTCCTTCCCTACTCTTCACCTTTTCTCCCGCACCTCCTTATTTCCACTCTCTTGCCCTCTCTCTCTTTAGCCACTCTTTATCAGTTCATCTTTTCACTTCATAATGTCTCTTTTATTTTTTTCTTTTTACCTTATTTATTTTTTTTACTTCCCAGTCACCCTTTGATTGTTCCATCTCTCCTCTCTTCTTCTGTTCCTTTTCTTTCTTCTCCCCCTGTCTCTCAGTGTTTTAAACATCATTCATTCACATGTCACAGACTTTGATATCTCACTTCTCCGCTCTCCTACAGACCAAATGCAGCTGCTTCAGGCACACTCCACATTGTATTCTGCTCCTGTAGATCAATAGCGTTCATGAACTACAGTGTAGTATTCATCTGCGGTGCGTTGCCTCTGTCGGGTCATTTTATGGTGTTAAAACATGATGAGTGATGCTGTCTGAGCGTCTGTCCGGCCTGTGGTGGGGCTGCAGGACCACTCAGGTGGAGGCCAGTGACGCACAGCCGGAGCAGGGAGGCCCGGCCTCAATCAGCCCCATTCACAGCCGCTGTGTACACACACACACACACGTTAAAACATACACATCCTCTCGAATGTCAGCAAACACGCTGTCGCACGCATGCCCAGTTTGCATCCACATTCGTGGCAGAGGCACACAGACACACACACACACTTAAATGTCTGCAAAAACACACGTTTCTTGCACATGGGCCGCAGGGAGCTCTCATAAAGTGAGAGCCATCCCGGAGCTCTTCACAGGATTAGTCAAAAAAGGGAAATTCAGTGTGTACCTCTCTGGTCTGTCGAGCCACAGGGGTTTTGGGTGTGTGTGTTTGTGTGTGTGCATGTGGGCGGGGAGGTTACTTTGAGCCCTTCCCACCCACTCAATCCCCGATCCTCAGCGTTGATTGAAAGGCAAAAAAGGAAAAAAAAGGAAAAAAAAGGAGGCTCTGGGCTGGAAACTGGCCAGAGAGCCCGATGTGCTTTTCTCACGAGCCGCGGCCTCACCTTCTTCTCACCTTCAGCCACTAATTTATTCACAAACTCGTTCAAACATTTGATTTGCCCTCGCGGCGAACACGAGAGCGTGTCCCAGCTACTGAGCGTCTGTTTAAAAACGCCACCAGAAGTTGATTACACGCAGTTACAGTAAACTGATCAAATATTGCCATTGGGCGTGTGATGATAAGGGGCGCATCAGGGAGAGGTCATTACGGAGCCGAGCGCAAGCACAGACAGCTTGCCTATTTATTGTATATTACAGACATTAAAGAGTAATTGGTACTCTTGATTTGGCGCCTTAGGTCCAAGAAATGTATTAAGGCTCCGATGAAGGTGAAAGCAGTGTAGCATTTAATTGATGCTTTTAACCGGTGACTCACTGTGAGTTCTGTGCCTCATTCAAGGACACTTCAGCGGGACAGCGACAAGGATCATTTTGGCTTTTATGAGAATTTTACTTGACCTTTCTGGGTGCAGGACAAACCGCCAAGCCACAGTCGAGCTCGTTCCCTCAGCGTAACGGCCTGAGGAGGACAGATTTTTGCATTTGAAGCATTTAACAGATGCTCCCCTCTCTCTCTTCTGGAGCGATGAGGAAGAGAGCAGATTGGATTATGTGTCTTGCTAAAGCCTCATCCCCGGCTAAATTGTTTATATTTATTTAAAGGCTTAAGCTTGTGGCCTGAGGTTTTTTTTATAGAATCGCAAAGGTTTTATTTTATTGCTTCGAGCAGCTGTCTTATTTAATGATTTCAGATGGCGGGTTGATTATTTCAGATGGCAACTTAAGCAGACGTGGAGAGGAATGCAAATAGATGTTAAACGAAGAGAAAGTAAGAAACTGATTTCTTTGAGAACAGAAAACACGTGACACCAACTTATCCTGCAGCTAAGGAGGGTTAAAGAGTCGTAAATGCTTCCTGATATACAGAGACTACGAAAAAAAGTTAATAATATTGCTTTGTGTGCTAATAACCAAGCAGTTATCTCCCACACAGTCTCTCAAATGTGAGGCAACAGTGATTTCTATTTGATGAGTTTTTCTTTTCCTGACGCGGTTCTGATGTCTCCTCCTGCAGCAGCAACAAGAGCTGCTGGCGTTGAAGCACCAGCAGGAGCTGCTGGAGCACCAGAGGAAGATGGAGAACCACCGTCTGGAGCAGGAGCTGGAGAAGCAGCAGAGGGAGCAGAAACTGCAGCTGCTGAAGAACAAGGAGAGGGGACAAGAGAGTGAGTCATCAAAGGAACCCTTTAAATCCTTTGGAACAGCTTGAATATGTTTTCTTTGCCTGTATTTGACAACAATCTCACAAGACCACATTTCTTGTCGAAATTTAAAATATCTTAAAAACGTTCACTCAGTCTGACACCTAATACAGACTGCACGGTCTCTCTCACTGTTCTCGCAAAACATGTATTCACACATTAGCCACATTAAGAACCGCAACAAACATTGGAGGAAAGAAAGCTTTGGAGAATTTCCTGTAAAACGTTTCACACCTTTTTGTCAGAAAATCTGTGAGCTAAATTCTTCTAACGAGAAAAGATGTTTGGAAGAAATGAGAAACACCCACAGCTCCATGTGAGTGAGCTTGTAAATAGCATCTAGTTTCACTCTTATTGTGCACGCTGCCTTTGCTGTAATGCTTTAACCAGCGTTAAAGGCACTGCAAATGGTGATTTTTCTCAAGAATCACATTTTAAACCTGTCGAATGAATATATTGGTGAAGTTTTTTTTAAAGATTTACTTCCCCAATTTGACAGTCAGCCTCTCTGGTGGCAACTCGACTCTTCATTCGAGGTTGAAAGGACTGTTGAGATCAGTATTCGCAGTGTTTGTGGGTTTCTGTGCATGCAAGTGTGTGTTTGTCTGTGTATTTCCATTTTACTTGGAGAACCTGTGTATTTACTGCGGTAAACGAGCTGTATTAGCCGGTGGCCTTGGCAGCAGCTAAGCCAAGTTATTACCGCCTGCCTGCTGGATGTCTCTCAACAGTTCATTGAAAGGGAGTGGACAGGAGTCCTTGAGAGCAGTTTACACACTATATGGAAAGTGGTTACAGATAAAGGCTTGCGTGTGTTTGAGAG